>JAODKN010000107.1:54316-69446 GCA_026774425.1 Petrocephalus zakoni
AGACTCGCTTGGGGCAGGGGGACGGACAGGGAGGGAGGTAGGCGAGCCGTAAACTGAGCAATTTCAGTTCTGCAAGCTTTAATTTGAGCTTCCCTGCAATGTGAGCCGTAGCTCCTTTGATGTTGGCCAGAGACGGTTAGATGCCTATTGAGAGGCAAGCAGCATAAAAATGGCCGCCCAAGTTAATGGGAGAGCGCCGAACTTGTGGGTCTGACATTTGACTACCCATAAGTGTGGATGCGAGTGGTGGTGGAGGGTGTCCTGGTTCAGCTGGAAATTGAAATTTGATGGCGGTGAGGGGGGGGGGGTCATATTGGGCAGACACGCAGCAGACACCCCCCCAGCCCGCACACTGCTGGCTGAAGTCCTCAATGTGCTACACGCACTCTCAGCTCAGCCCCCAGGCCCCAACTGTGCATCAGAATCGACCGGGTAGGGGGGAGGTGAGGGCACTTCCATTCTCATACAGCGTCTGGATAGATGGGGGGGGCTTCTTGTGTTCAAAATAGAGCAGGAGCGACAGGGGCAAGGCTGGCTGCAGATGAAAGTAGGTCACTGGCTAGGCTAACAGAGCAACGGCCGCTCACCTGTAGCAGTTAGCCGCTACAAGCTAACGGCAAACGGGTCACTGGCTAAGCTAATAGAGTGAGAGCCGCTACATGCTAACAGGAGCGACAGCCGATCACCTGTAGCAGTTAGCCGCTACAAGCTAACGGCAAACAGGTCACTGGCTAAGTAATGGAGTGAGAGCCGCTATATGCTAACAGAGCGACAGCCGATCACCTGTAGCAGTTAGCCGCTACAAGCTAACGGCAAACAGGTCACTGGCTAAGCTAATGGAGTGAGAGCCGCTATATGCTAACAGAGCGACAGCCGATCACCTGTAGCAGTTAGCCGCTACAAGCTAACGTCAAACAGGTCACTGGCTAAGCTATTGGAGTGAGAGCCGTTACATACTAACAGAGTGAGAGCCGATCACCTCAGGCAATTAGCCGCTACATGCTAACAGAGAGTGAGCCAATCACCTGTAGCGGTTAGCTGCTACACACTAACGGAGTGAGAGCTGGTCCCCTGTAGTAGTTAGCCGCTACAATACTAACAGTGAATGAGCACGTCACTGGCTAGGCTAACGGAACGAGGTCCCCTCATCTGAGGCAGTTAACCGCTGCATGCTAACAGAGTAAGAGTTGACCATCAGTGGGGGCTAGGCACTATTACATGCTTACTGGGAACGAGCCGGTCACTGGCTAACCTGACAGCGCGAGGGCTAAGTTTGCTCCCCATCCATGTCATTTGTCTATGATGTAAATGTTCCCTTTTCACACCCTGGCCTACACCATCCTCAGGAGGCTTTCTTTGTAGTTACCTTTGCTGGCGTTGGCCCTACCCAATGTGCTGCTTCACCCCCCCAGACTCCACCGCTCTTTCCTCTGGGCACTGTCCTTGTAAACGCCGGCGATCACCCACGCGTGACGTGTGGCCCCCGTCTTGGAGAGTGGCCCTGCAGAGGGCCTGCACGTGTCGCTGCGGTGCGCTCGCGGAACATGCCCCCCATGCTCCCAGCACCGCGGCACTCTCTCTTGTTCCCCTCACCCAGCCGCCCAATTAAAAAGACCTTTTTAAATAGAAGCCCCCGTCCTTAGCCTTTTTTTTAAGTCAAGTCAAAGTCATTGTACTTTTTTATTCTTTCAGACAAGCCCTTTCCCTCCATTTTTCCTTTAAAATTCAGTCCCAATACAGGAGAGCTATGTGCTTAAAATCCCTCGGGAGTAAGAGCCAAAAGAAACTAAAGTGAAAAAGAAAACAGGATGATAGATGGACGGCTGTCTTATTAGGAGTCGACTCCGCAGACCGCAGGCATTCGTTTCTTGGTCGCCATCCAGAGTTGGGTGTTTTTTTCCTCCCTTTTGATCGTGCTTGGGGTTGGGGGGGTAGTGGCGATATGTGAGAGAAGGGGGCTCTGTTTAATAACCATGACAACACAATAAAATAAAAATGCTACCTCCTTGTCAGGCCACCTCTCCTTCCGTTCAGAACAGGCACCAGAGAGTGCCCTTAGAAACCCCAAGGCCCACTAACCACCGCCAAAAAAAATCCAGCGGAATAAGTGTGGAGGCAGCGTCCAGTGGCTAGTACTGCCAGTGTTCTTCCCTTTTCCGGACCCCCCCATGTCTGTCCACACTCTGCACCCTTTGCTGCAGTGTGAGTGTTTAGGAAGCGGAACACACTGAGTGGACCACCCCCCCTTTCTTGATCGCTTCCAGTTGCCAGGGTGTTTGGAGTCCGTCTTGACTCACGACCGGAGCAACTGTCTCTCTGGACTCTATGCTGTTTCGTGCCCCTGTAGCTGCACGTCATGATGGCAGGTGTTTTTGAGAGCATGTTAGGGGTAAGCTTGGACCTTTAATGGCACATCTATGAAACACATTAATGCTATGTGCTTTGTAGCATCGCGAACGAGCACTCGTCCTTTAAATGTCATGTCTACTTTCTGTTTTCGTCTTTCTGAATAAGCCAGAAAGCACAGACTGGTGACACGCTCCACGCGCTGTCAAAAAAGTCCGTGCTGTGGTTTCTCGGTCACGGTGGCCTGCCTCCTACGTATTTCCCACAATCCTGCAGCGCCGTCCGCCAGCCTTAGGCTGTGTGTGCGGTGGGCACCCGTGCATGGATCCCCTGCGAGTCTGGAGTGTTGCGTAACAGCCCCCCCCCCGTGTCTGCTGTCAGCCCGCCAGTAGGTAGCCAGGAGACGCGCTGAGGGAGAACAGGAAGGAGAACGCACCAAGTGGAATGGTGAGGAGGCTACTGGACCAGGAGGGCATGCGTGTGCGTCTGTGTCCCTTCGTGAGTGTTTCCAAATGGAGACCTTGCTCCCCTGAGATTATGATATGTGCATTAGACTTCCAGTGCTGATTCTCCGGCGTGTGCGTCCGTGTTCTTAAAAACGCCGCATTGTACTGCGAGAGAGACAGATCCATGGCCCAGAGTTTGTTCAGACTTGCCTGGAATTACTAGAAACGGATCAGGGCCCTGTTTGACCTGGAAAAGACAGTGGCGATCAAGCCCTCACTGAAATCTTGTACCCATCCACACACACACACACACACACATCACAAACCTGGCCAGAGATCAAGGAACTGAAGCTATAAGCTTTTACATTATCTTCTCGTTTTTCAGCTCACTGAGACAGCTTACAGCTGAATGCCTCAGCACATTTGTAAAGCTGGCCATTTTTACCAAAGCATTTCTGGTCAAGTTCCCTCACTCAGGGATCTAATATATATAACCACGGCGCCCCCCCCCCCCACTGCCGCTTTTGGTAGGGAGGTTATGAGCACAATTTTTATCCAGATGTTTATAGAAAAACATCATAAAACAAGAGACGCGGTGATAAACTGCTTGTCCTACAATCGTGGGCCAAATCTCACAACCGCCTGTGAGCCACATCTGGATGTCCTTTTTGGAATACTGGGAACCTGTTCAAAGCTGGGCACATAGACTTTGGATTCGGCGGGTCACCCTCTCTGGGCTTGGCATCACACATAGCATTGCATGGTTTTAAAAGCACAGGAGTTATAGTCATGGATTTGGGGTGTTGCTTTGATCCCTAGTGGTTTCACCCCATAGCCATAAATAATTTCCTGTCACCTGCCAATTCTGGACCTGCTTTAGCTATGGACCACACCAGAGGAGGCCCATTAAGATCTTCTGTAGCACCTTCAGATGGACCATTCAGCTGGGCTGTGAGGTGCATCCAGCTGTGTGGAAGACTTCAGACGTTTTTACTCTAGTCCTTGTTTGGATTACAGGCAGTTAGGGGGCGTGTCTGTTTTGGCATCGAACAGCTGTTGTACGTTTGTGCACCTGGTGGCATAGAACTGCGGAGTCTTGTGGTAGAAAGCCTGCAGCATCGAATCCCAGCAGAATAAGTGCTGTTGTACGTTCGGGATGCACTTAGCCGTAATGGCTCTAGCAAAACACCCAGTCGTGTAAAATTATGAGGTAAACGCGCCTTTACCCTGCTAAAGAGGGTCACAGAGTGGGAAGACTTGGGTATATATCCAGAAGGTTCAGTAGCAGGGTGCTGATTTGCGAGTAGCTGCATCTGCGCAGTCTGTGTCCCCAGGTTAGGAAAACGTGAGGGGACCCTGTGGAGGGAGACCAGCGTCGGCCAGATTGAAAGCAGTTTTGTTCTACCTTCAGCCGTTTCTCCCAGCATGGCCGGAGACATGACCGCGCACACCCGCCAGCACCGTTATGAACCTTCTGCCGTGACGTGGGGGGCGGTTGCTCGGCTGTGCCTGCTCCCCCCACACGAAAACCGTGCAGAAAAGGCGAGTGCAAATTTGCATGAAACCGCTCCCGATCGCACTGGTACGGGCAGCAAGGTGAGGAAATGGAGAAAATTGGGGGTGTCACCTTACCCCGAGCGCCTTTGTTAGCTGTAGGGCCCGTATTAAATGTCTCTGTGCGAGGCTGCCACCTCTGCCAGTTCGTGTTTTCAGGCATTGCCGTCCCAGTGGGGCTTAAGCAGGGCTGCCCACCTACTGGCCGCCACCAGTGCCACTTCGCTGTAACCCTTTACCACCCGCTTTCGCTTTGCATCATTAGTATAGCGGGGGAGGCTAATCGTCGCCCTGAATTTCAAGTGAATGTACGGATTTTTTATTCCCGGAGTGGAGTCCTTAAAGCGGTTAATTGCATTATGGGTTTCTGTAATTAAACGGCATTTAGTCTCGCTTTAGCTGGATTGCTCTAATAAGAGCTGGAAGATTTTCGGACCTGTCCGATATCTAAGGACTGATGACTTCAATAACAATGCGAAATAATTTACTTAAAAAATAGCCCCAAATCATAAAGTGCTGAACAAAAGCTGTCAATTAAATTTTAATGTCCTTGCATAAAAAAATCTGTACCACATCTGTTTTTAATTATTAGTGAATAAACACTTATAACACGCTAATGTTCATATACTTTTTTAAAACATTGTAGGAAAATGTGTAAGAGCTGAAGTGTGGCATAACAGCGATGTAAACTCAAACAGACTTCGGTCATGGTGTTTCAGACTTCCATTACATCGTGTAACAGCGTTAATACCTCGTTTAAACATGCAAAGCTGAACTCCAATAAGTGAGATGCTGCTATTTTGATAGATATAAGCAATGAATCATCATGTCTGAGGGAAGTTCCCGGAACTGTATAATAATCTGTTCCTTATGTTAACCATGTTTTCGACAGCTGACTTCATCAATTTTTTGTCAGTTTCAGTGAAACCCACAAAAATATATATATTTTTTTTACCCCCAAAATGGTTTAATAAAACTGGAAACAGTGAAGGCCGAAGCTCCCTACCTTAATGTGGAAGTTATTTACGTAATGCAGTCCGTAGTATGAATAGTATAGGTCTCTGTGGACAGGCTGTACGTGATGTGGTGATGAATAAATTTAAGTAAATAATTATGGTTCGGGGTCCCCTTGCATTCAACGTATGCATTTAAACTGTGCATCTAAAATAGAGTTTTTGTTAAATTTCCAATAATTAAATAGTAGCCTACTTGAATGCAATTGAAGACGTAAAGCAGTATAGATGAAGCAAAACATTTTAAACCAATGCAGTGTAACTACGAAACCCATTACTTATGTCACAGGGCGCTATTATGCATTTAGTTATTTATGTTAACCTTACGCCGGTCACGCGTCCCTGTGGCTCGCGGGCGGGGGGAGGGGGGTGTAGGAGCGCGCGCTCACGCTCCCCAGCCTGCCGTGCCAAGTCCTGCGCGTGCGTGCAGTTTGCGTGACCTGCCACATTCACGCAGGTTTCCTGCCATCGTCTTAGTATAAACCGGCATCTCTGAAATTCCCCATAGCGAGTGGTGGTGTGTGCCTTGTGGTAGACTGTCCCCTGCTTGGTACCCTGCATTTCCTACTAATCGCTCCAGGCTCACTGCAATCCTTCGCCGGAAGGATTATGCAGTTATGTCAGGCACCATAATACTAGTGAAAAGGGAAATGCCATTAAAAATGCTATGCCATTAATAATCTTTCAAGCATAGTCTGTAATTTCTGGTACAATTAAGTGAGAAACCCTCTTCCGAGTCAAGCCTTGTACCCGATGATATGTACGGCCACATGTCACCTGTCAAATACAGTACACGTCGGGCGCGCTATAGGAAACTGTACTTCCCAGATCTTTGCTTACATGTTAAACAACTTACACACACATTTTGTATCATGGTCAATTTCATTTTTAAATGATGCAGGACTATATGAATAAACAAAGAGCTATACGTTCGTGCCAGACTGGTTTCACTGTGAAACTTCAGCAGTGACGTTTCTCAGCATGGTCACTATGTAGCAGGCCAGTATGTAATGGCATTATACTATTCAATAGCGAAGTTAGGCTGCTGTGGAGTGTGCTTCATATCTAGGGGCAAAATCCAGAAGGCACACACACAATTAAGCGAGCGGCGTCACCTGTGGTATTCAGGCAGTAATTACCGATCGCTATTCGGACGGCTCTCCTCTTTCATACCCGCCATCTGCCCAGTCCCTCTCTCATCCGTGGTGCCCCGGGTTAACGACCAGCGCTGCCGAGCAGATGTCTGTGAGTTTGGCTGGGGGACGTCTGAGAGCAGACCCTGGCACAATGCTCCGGGACAGCCAAGGCACCGGGGTTTGGGCAGGGGGGGGGGACCTGGCATGGCTCTGCCAGCTGCTTCTTACTTTTGGCACCGTGCTGAACTCATAGAAGCGCAAAAGTGTATAAGTTACTCTGTCATTTCTTTAGCGCATGGGTACATGAGATGGATGGAGACGGCAGCCGATATGTCCCCGACGAATGCGCAGCGAGAGGCGTGTGCGAACAAAGCCGACACACGATCCGTCAGCTAAGCAAAACTTTGGCAAAATGCTCAGAACCTCTGCAGGGGTAGGAGGACCTGGATATGCAGGGAACAGAAGGTTCCAGCACATTTAGCTGGCATCCGGCAGACTTCGGGCCACCGGCGTCCAGAAGCGCTTCCGCTGCCTCCAGAGCGCCGCTCTGAGTCCGTGATCGAGGGCGGCTGACTGGCCCCTCCCGCTGGGTTCCTCCCGATGGGCTCCTCCCGCTGGGTTCCTCCTGATGGGCTCCTGCTGACGGGCTCCTCCTGTTGGGCTCCTCCCGCTGGGCTCCTCCCGATGGGCTCCTCCCGATGGGATCCTCCTGACGGGCTCCTCCCTCTAGGCTCCTCCTACTGGGCTTCTCCCGCTGGGCTCCTCCTGCTGACGGGCTCCTCCCGCTGGGCTCCTGCCGATGGGTTCCTCCCGATGGGCTCCTCCTGACGGGCTCCTCCCGCTGGGCTCCTCCCGATGGGCTCCTCCCGCTGGGCTCCTGCCGATGGGATCCTCCTGATGGGCTCCTGCTGACGGGCTCCTCCTGACGGGCTCCTCCCACTGGGCTCCTCCCGATGGGCTCCTCCTGACGGGCTCCTCCCGCTAGGCTCCTCCTCCTGGGCTTCTCCCGCTGGGCTCCTCCTGCTGACGGGCTCCTCCCCATGGGCTCCTCCTGCTGGGCTCCTGCTGACGGGCTCCTCCTGCTGGGCTCCTCCTGCGCTCCCCGGCCAGGCGCTCTGTGACGGAGGGGGCACCCTGGCGGTGTCTCTCAGATGAGGTGCTGTTAAAGGTACCGGTCTGAGCAGTTTTTCCGCAGGATGCTTAAGAGGACGGCGGGAGAAAGTCCGGAGTCCTGTTTCATATACGAAACAGCAACGAGCCGCATTCACGCCAGACCGGTTTCACTTTGTGACTTTTAACAGTGACGTTTCTCACTTCTGGGCTTTAAGGACCAACGTTTATGCAGTATATCCCACTTCATAGGTGAAACATTTTTCCATACATTAAAATGTTGCTTTGTAATACCATAATTCTGCCAAAAATCAGTGATTTTTTATAGACCTATCTACAGGAAGCATTGACTTTCCAAAGATACAGGCTACAAGTGATACAGCAAATATACTCAATAGGCCTATTTCATAGTCCGCAGTTGAACATCATTACAAGAAATGTCTTAATAGGCTGTACGGAGGGATTTGGCAGGACCCAATGTAAATGTCCACCTTAAAGAAGCAGTTTTGCATCTATCTGACACCTTCACTGCACCACTGTGCCGTCCGAGTCTAGTCCTCCAAAATCCGTCCCTCGAGTCCAGCTGCCTGCAGGGACAGAAGAACAAGACATAAATTAAAGAATTATCTCTCATTACACTGGACTACTGGTCAGCCATTTCCTGTAGGAGAAAGTTGATCCTTCTATTGATCTGCCATTACAAGGTTATGGGCTAACAGGATATACTGGAGAAAGAGTCACAATATGTAACAGTTTATTTGTAAAATTATTTTTTATGTTTTCCACACTACACACCAGTGATTTTTATAACCAGATAAGGTCTTGTGGTATAGAATAAGGTACAAATGTCATTTTTATTTCGCTCTCCAGTCAGCAGTGCTTCATTGCTACATGTCCGGAGTCAGTCTGTCATTTTAATAGCAGCTGAGGATCCTGTTTATTGCAGAAATACCTGCAGTTTGCTTTCAGACCAGTCATAACAGCCGGCGACACCCATTTTCGTATCTGTGTCTACAGCCTCCCCCCCCCTTGTTCTAAGTGCATGAGTCCTGCAGTTACAGCATTTCATCCCCTCCTGGGAGTGGTATGTTCCAGGATGTCAATGCCCCCGGTTTGCAGGGAACGTTCTGTGAACTGCTTGAGCTGGGAAGTGCGGAGGGCTCGTCTGTCACGACCCGGCCGGGGCCACCTGCTGAGGTTCCTGCAGAGGCCATGTCTGCCCCCAGCAGCAGAAGTGGGGCCCCGTGTCGCTGCAGGGGCCACACCTCATTCAGCGCCCAGGACGCGCTACCCTCGCCGCTTATCCCAGTTTGACTTTCTGGCCTCTGTTTGTTTTTTGTGCATTTTTGTTCCTTTTAAAAAGCTACGTCTAATTAGAGATGTTTTTAAATGATTATTTTTAAACCAGGGCCGGAAAATGTTGTACTTTGAAATTGTTGAATAACTCAAACGTCTCAGATATTTGCGGTTTGCTGACACACGCTGTGAGGCTGCTTCTCGGACGTGTGGGCTGCAGGGGGTATACCTCGTCACCGGAGCCTGTAATTCCACTCTGTATTTACATCAGATGCAGGGAGCCGTTTAAAAAGAGTTCAGTTCCCTTCGTGGGTTTTTTTCTGCAGCTTTTCATAATAGTGCATTCACAGCCCGTGAGAGAGCAGAAACAGATCTAATATTATTGGCTACTTATCTGCAGTAGCAGCGTGTGTGTAGTTAGCTGGCTGGAACTAGCAACTGCTGGGTGCCAGCTGCCAAGTGTAGGTGGAGAGAGAGAGAGAGAGAGGGGTGAAGAGGAGTAGAGAGTGAGTCAGGGAGTGAGTGAGTGAAAGGTAGAGTCAGAGAGGGAGGAGAGGTGAAGAAGTCAAGCGAGGGAGTGAGAGGTGGAGAGCAAAAAGAGGCAGAGAAAGAAAATGCAAGGAGGGAGAGAGTGAATGAGTCAGAGAGAGGTGGAGAGGGAGTGAGGGAGAGGAGGTGAGAGGTGGAGAGAAAAAACGACTGGGAAAGGAAAAGAGAGAGGTAGGGAGGGGAAGAGAGTGAGGGAGAGAGGAAGAGGAAAGACAGGGAGAGAGTGAGTGAGAGAGGGGGGGAGGAAGGAGGCAGGGTGAGTGAGCGATTGTGTTTCTGTGAGAGAGAGAGAGAGAGAGAGAGAGAGAGAGAGAGAGGGAGTGGGAGGGAGGAAGCAGGCAGGCAGACCCGGGCGGCAGTCCGTCTCTCGGCGCGGCGGCTCCGCCTTACGTCACCCCAGAGCGGCTGCCGGATCCGGGCAGCAGCAGCGGCGGCGGCGCCTCGCCTCTCGGCGGTCGGGCGGCTCATCGGACGCCATTGCGGAGCGCCGAGCTGGAATGAAAGTGCGAGTGAGCGCTTGCGGAGTTTGGCTTCGGACGGAGCCCTGCCGGCGGCACGGCCGGCCCCGAGCTTGATGTAAAGAGCCGAGCGGAGCCGATCGGAGCCCAGGCTGGTAAGTTACTGGGTACTAGTTACACGCCGGAATAGGACGGATTACCGGCACTCCGCTTTATAAACCGGGGGAGCCAGAGAAATAAATCCATGTGGCTGGGAGGCGAGGAAGCGGCGCTGGGGTGGGTATGGGGGGAATGGCACTTTGTCATTCGGATTTAATAAAAAGCAAAGTGTTCTCCGGGCGATCGTGACAGCGACGCGTTACTTTGTAACCCGGACGGATCTCCATCAGACCGCTGCCCTTCTCCGGCCTCGGGCAACTCTTCTCCAGCCAAAGTTACCGTCCCGTCTGGTTTGGGGCGCTGTAGCGAGACGGGCTGGGGGCTGTGCCATCCCGATCGATGGGCTTCGGGGGTCCCCTGGCCGTGCCGCGGGCGGGGGCGGCACACACCCACGCCTGATGACATTTAACTCTGTGGAGGCAGGAGGATGTCTGTCTGTCTGTCTGTCTGCCTGTTTGTCTCTGTCTGCCTATCTGTCTCTGTCTCTCTGCCTGTCAGTCTCTGTCTCTCTGTCTGCCTGTTTGTCTCTGTCTGTCTGTCTCTCTGTCTGTCTGCCTGTCTGTCTCTGTCAGTCTCTGTTTCTCGGTTTGCCTGTTTGTCTCTGTCTGCCTATCTGTCTCTGTCTCTCTGTCTGTCTGTCTCTCTGTCTGTTTCTGTCTGTCTGCCTGTCTGTCTCTGTCAGTCTCTGTCTCTCTGTCTGCCTGTTTGTCTCTGTCTGCCTATCTGTCTCTGTCTGCCTATCTGTCTCTCTGTCTGCCTATCTGTCTCTCTGTCTGTCTGTCTCTCTGTCTGTTTCTGTCTGCCTGTCTCTCTGCCTCTCTGTCTGTCTGTCTGTCTCTCTCTCTGTCTGTCTCTCTGTCTGTCTGTTTGTCCATCACTAACCCCACTCTCTAAGTGGGCTGCCGGAGCCACGCAGATCAAGAGATTAGACCGGTCATGATCTTTAAAGTGGCCACCCAAAAATCCCCTGTGTAGGGACACCCGGGAGAAGAAGCCCTGCATTCCGATGAATGAATCACAAGTGTGGGATACAGTATATTACACGTGTGATATGTATTGTTGCATATGTGTGACAGTTTGCTTGGATGATTTTGATAGCTAGAATTTACATTGCGGTTTTATACCCAATTATCCCCCTAGTGGATCAGTTTCGTCTTCTGGCTGAATTAAATGAAACGGACCCGTCTTACAGTGTCCATACCCTTTAGACCAAAGAAACCCGGCAGATTTATCCAATCAGAATCGCCCCAGCAGGTTCGTGAAGGTCAATTAGAATTGTGAAATATATTTAGCGAAGTCAAATGGGAAACATTTACAAGGGAAGCATCAAACAACTGGTTTGTGTCTGGCTCCATGGCAGGCTGCTATCCGGTTAGTTTAGCTCCTGGACCCCTCAGGCCACTGAAACCTAGCGGGTTAGTACACCTTCCACACCCCTGTTAGTAGTACTGTGCTTATATATTTTTAAACGTTCCTTTCCCCCTTGGATAGTTTCCTTCCTTATGACAAATAGATTTTTTTTTCCACAGAATAAATGCCGTTTGCGCTGAGCATAAGGCAGGGCTTCATAAATATGTAATTGGTCATTTGAGACGCATGATTTCTGTGTTATGAGAGCGTGAGAGGCCAGGCCTGTGGCAGGAGCTTGTCACATCGCCTGGGCGTAGTGGGGTCGGGTTTCAGGAGCGTGGTTTGGGGGGCAGGACGCAACGCCCGTCAACAGGCAGCCATCGGTAGTTCCTCTGCTAGTCTGGCGCGTGATCTCTCGGTTAGCAGTGACCTGGCAATCACCCACGGTGACCAGTAAACCTCACACACGGTGACCAGTGACCCAGCAGTGCAAAGGACTTCAGCCGGGCCGAGCTCTGGGGTGACACGGGCCTGGCTGTGTTGCCATATCTTATTGGAGCAGGTGTTCCCCCCTGCACCCCCCCCCCCCACAACCACTACCATTTTTGGGACCAGAGTCAATTCCAACATGAGACCCTCTTGGCATCTAGAGCCATTTTGTTTTGAGACCTTGACTCTTCAATTGAACATCTTCATGTTACATCTGCATTTATTGGGACAATCACAATGTGCCTCACTGTGAACCTGGGCCTTTCTCGAACCCCCGATCCTTAGGAATGCCATGCTGGGCTTCTCAAACACCTCATTCACTGGGGCATTAAGTTAAAAAAAAAAGACTAAAGACAGGGCACAAGTCAAAGTATCATCTGCGGCGAGTGCAAGGGTGTGGTCACATGACTAAGGGCCATATGAAATACCTGAAGGGAATGATGTCACTTCCTGTTTACATCCCTTCCTGAGGAAATACTGGACAGTCAAAAAACAACAACAACACGGGTGTAGAAAATTGGCATGTCGGTGCTTAAACAAGGCAGCCCCCTTATGGAGTGAGTCAGGCGTCTCACAGAGCACCTGGATGGAGCGGGTGCTTCTGACCGATGCTGAGCCTGTGGAGATACATATTGTAGCAGTAAGACCATCGCTCATCCGGGACCAAAACTCTGTCTGGAAGCTCTGCTATTTTCATGAATGTGCTGCCATTTGATTCCGTCATTTTTTTTTGTTTCCCAAATGCATAAGGGTGTTTTTTATGGCAAAAAGCTAAAGGACATCCTGGGTGTGATGCACTTAGCCCACACCGCTAGCAAAGGCATTTGCCTTCACATTTTGCCACATTCTTCTTTAGCCATCCTGACAGTTCTTCCACTAGGGGGCACCAGCGTCAAACCGGCGACCTGCTGTATGCGTATTGTTTGGGGGGGCCCTGCATGCCGCTGTCATGAGAGCGACACACTCCTGAAGGGCTACGCACCTCGGCGTGCCGTCATCTTAATGAGAATCCAGACCGTCGGCCCTTTGGATCAGACACCCTCTAATAAGTTGAAATGGCAGACATATTTACACCATTTCTTTCCTTCTGTGTTTCGTAAGTGCAATATTTAATAACAGGAAGAAGGCTGGCACATCCCAGCCATCGACAGTGACACACTCCCCGCCTCCCCGTCACCGTAAAGGACACAGGTCATCTTCCGTCGTGGCTTTAGGTTTCACATCTCATTTTAGGAGAAACTGCCCGTTGGCTTTTCTGTTCACTAGCATGTTCACTAGCATGTTCACTAGGGTTTGATTCCTTGGCCTGCCGTGCTCCCAAATGAACCCACATGAGGTTTTCTCTTTAGGGGCAAACCTTTAACGGAGTCGCGTGATTGGTGGTGCACTCTCGTTTACCTGGGCTGGGTCTAGCACTGTTTCGACAGGACTAACCCCCCCGTCACCTGCCACCCTGGCTCTCGTCCTCCTGCTCGTCCGGTCCAACCTGTTTTAAAGTCCCCCAGACGTGCTCTCTCTGCACCGCGAGACTGACTCATGTGCGAGATGCTGCGGCTTCCATCCACGGGAAGTGGATTTTGGTTACAGCCCCCATGATTGGCTGAATGGCAGGGCCTGTCTCATACCGAAATGGTTCTAATCTCTGTTTGACATTTAAGCTAACCAAACCAACGCTCGTTATCAATCTACATTGCTTTCGGAGCTTGCATGCTGCATGCTGCCAGTTGCACGGTGGAACTTAATCCGGAACTTTCTGTGGTGCTGTCCAGGAATGCCATGGCTGGAGGTCCAGAAGCCAGTGGTAGTTTTATTCCACGGCTTGCTTGCGAGAGGCCCCCGCTGTGGATCTGCTTGGGAGGCTCCTTAGGTCACTGCACAGCACTTACACAGCAGATACAGAGCTGTGTCCGCTGCCCTGGTCTATGCTGGCATATGCTGCAGCCCCCACGACCCTATACTGTAGACACAGCCATTGGACGGAGGGATGCATGCGTGCTCTTCTCAGCATGATCGTGAGAAGCTGCTTAGATAGTCACCAGACATGCAGGGTCGCGGTCGTTCGCGAGCTCCGGCGCCCCCACTGGAGGTTTCGGCAGCGCTACACTGGCCATAGTCAGATTCGGATGTCATACAAGCTGGAGGTCCCCGTCCCCGGGACTGGCACTCCCCGGGGCAGGAACGGGGGGGAAACGGCACCGTTCCTCCCTGTCAAACCCCATCTGGCTTCTCGTCGTCCTGCTGGGCGGATCGCCATGGCAACTGGCAGCTGGGTCCACTGTGCTCCCTGAGAGGGCCGCAGTCCTAGGCCGTCCCTCTGTCCGTCCGCCAGGCCCTCTCTCTCTACCTGCCATCCTTCCATGCGCTCTCACTCACACGCAGACACACACACTCCTCTCACTCATACACCGGCCCTCTCTCTCTACCTGCCATCCTTCCATGCGCTCTCACTCACTCTGTTACACCAACACGCAGACACACACACTCCTCTCACTCATACACCGGCCCTCTCTCTCTACCTGCCATCCTTCCATGCGCTCTCACTCACTCTGTTACACCAACACGCAGACACACACACTCCTCTCACTCATACACCGGCCCTCTCTCTCTTGCACACCCTGTCACACACCCACGCAGTCCCCATATTCATATCTTTGTGGGGACTCTCAGTTCCTATGAGCATAACCCTAATCCCTTATCCCCTTCACAGCCCCAACCTTAACTATAAGTAACCAAACAAAATTCTGAACTTGACAATTTTTTAGTTTTTGATTGCATTCACAGATTTTTTGTAAAATTGGGGTTATCCTCTGTCACACACACAGTAACACGCCGGCACTCCCTCGCACACTCTCTCCCTCGCAGCGCCGCCGGCCTCGTGCTGACTCTCCCACACGTTTGTCACGAGTGACTCGTGAGTCCAGTCAGAGCTGCCGTTCCAGGAATGCCAGTCATGTGACGCGGGGCCGCGCCGAAACCTGACTCATTTCCCCGCTTCTGCGCTGCTGGGCATGGACGCTGCGCCACCAGCCGTCCTGCCGTGCCGGGACGGGGATGCGGTGTCCCACGTCACACTCGCAGCGGGAGACCAGCCGCGTTACGGGCCGTGCGTTACGGGCCGTGCGTTACGGGCCGTGCGTTGCGCGCAGTGCGTTACGCGGTATGTGTTACGCGGCATGCGTTACTCGCCATGAGTGACGCATTTCTTCACCAGCGCACTTTTGAGT
>JAODKN010000107.1:91599-112390 GCA_026774425.1 Petrocephalus zakoni
TGACTGCCCACCTGGTGACAGTTGTAACTGTGAAAGCTGTAACTGCCCAGCTGGTGACAGTTGTAAGAGCTGTGACTGCCCACCTGGTGACAGCTGTAACTGCCCAGCTGGTGACAGTTGTAAGAGCTGTGACTGCCCACCTGGTGACAGCTGTGACTGCCCAGCTGGTGACAGTTGTAAGAGCTGTGACTGCCCACCTGGTGACAGCTGTGACTGCCCAGCTGGTGACAGCTGTGACTGCCCACCTGGTGACAGTTGTAAGAGCTGTAACTGCCCACCTGGTGACAGTTGTAAGAGCTGTGACTGCCCAGCTGGTGTGTAAGAGCTGTGACTGCCCAGCTGGTGACAGTTGTAAGAGCTGTGACTGCCCACTTGGTGACAGTTGTAAGAGCTGTGACTGCCCACCTGGTGACAGTTGTAAGAGCTGTGACTGCCCACCTGGTGACAGCTGTCAGGCGCCTCTTAATTCTGCACTCGTTTGCCAAACACAATCGGACACCATGTTATCTCCGAATAAAGTTACAGGCCGGGCGAATCACCGTGGCCAGGAAAGCGGCTACAAGCCGGACACGGAGGCCCGGCCGGCCGGCTACCCCACCTCACGGCCCGCGTAGGCGCTCGGCGCCCGGCGCCCCTGCCCGCCAGGACCGGGGATAGGCCCCGAAGCTACTGCCTCGCCGGCCGTAGTCGCAGCAAGCGAGCCCGGCTCCTATGTCACCCGGACCGTTTCCAGGGCCGAAACCCAAACGCGGCGACAGAGGAGCCGGCCTTCCATTTTTTATGAGGCCCGGGCTCGGGTTTCCGCTCGGCCCGCTCCCGCTCCCGGTCCGCCGCCGCCGCGGCGTAGCTAGCGCCGAGGCTGCGGGCTCGCAGGCGCACGGAGGCGCAGCACACAAAGACGGCGCCCGGCGTACCTTTAAGTCTCTCCGCGGCTCGCTCTCATGGCTCCCCACAGGCCGACGGCACCGACAGCGAGCGCGGCTATCAGCGCCCCGGGAAATGAAGGTTACGGCAGCCGGCTCTGCCTCGCCTCGCCTCGCCAAGCCCGCTCCCGTCCCCGTAGGAGGCTGGCTTCGCTCTTACCCAGCATGCAGCGCGGCAGCGCGGCTCGCGTCACTTCCGGTCGGCTCGGGCCCCTGTTTACTTGCCTCTCCAGGGCGACGGTGGCCACGGGCCGCTTCCCGGATCGCCTTTTCCGAGGCGCCGCTCCAGTGCGGCGTTTAACTTCGTCGCCTCCCCCCCCCAATTGCAATCCCTTAGTGTGGTGATGTTTATAATACATGTATATCGGCGTGGACAAAAATGCTGAGGCTGCAGTTTATTTACAGGGCTGTTGTAAACAAGTTTATTAATGCCGGAAAATCCCATCCAATTTCTGCCGCTCATCCAGGTCCGGGTTGTGGGGTCAGCAGTCTGAGCAGGGATGCCAAGACTGCTCTCCCCCCAGTGCCCTCTTCCAGGGGAATACCCACAGATATAAACACTACAACGTGTTTGGGTCTGTCCTGGGGTCTTCTCCCGGTTGGGCATGCTGTACGCGCCTCCCCAGTGAGGTGTCCAGGGAGTATGGGAAGGAGATGAGTCCCTCCCAAATGTCTGAGCTCCTCACCCTCTCTCTATGGCTGAGCCCAGACACCATGTGAAGGCAGCACATTTCCATCTTTATTCCAGATGAGTGGAAAATCATATTGGTTTCTATTCATTTTGGGTTATTTCCCTCGTCAAGTTTTTGCTTCTTGAATCTCTGTTCTCTGTTCTGTGGCAATTGTGTGTTTTTGTTCAGGTCTCCTTGTTTAATATGTCTGCAGGATACCTCCTCAACATATGCCTCAGAATTCCATTATAATCCATCCCAAGTACAGCAAGATCCCCTCTCGCAGTGACGGTCATTCCTCCTTTTGTGACCACGCTTCTTCTGACCGTGCATTTTATCTTTCTGTTAATTACAGTCATACTCAGCAAGACATTCACATACCCTGAAATGTGTTTAAAAATCTGTTTCTGGCTGCAGGGCTGCTGCCTTAGATTTTGGGCCCCAGCATGTCATACTGTGGCCCCAACTCAGACCAATCAAATTATGTTCAACATTTTTGTCGGGTGCCTTTACAGCGCCCCTGTGCCATCGGACCTCGTTTTAGCTTGATGACAGGTTCGGCTCCGGCTCTCGGTAACAGGGTGGGCCAGGAAGATTTTTGGGGGGGCAATTAAATGTAAAAAAAATACACTTCCCCCTCTTGGCTGGGTGGGCCAGCCTTGTGACTGGGAGGGTCAGGCCCGTTTGATGATAAGGTTTATTGGGCTTAATCGGCTAGTTCTTAAACCATTCATCATACTCCCGCTGCTGGGCTGCCAATAGATTTTGTCTATTTATGTAAATGTATTTCAAAATTTTCATAGGTTTTCCTATTTTCTCATATGATGTATGGCACCAGTCAGAAGTCTGAGTACATTTTTATAATGTTTTTATCAGTATTTGAAAAATATACATTGCAAAAAAATAAAACACAGAAACTTCCAAAGTATACTTCAAGGAAGTTTAAAATTTCCTTGATCACAGCTTCCCAAACATGAGGCATTCAGTCCACCAGACCAGACCTGTCCTAGCTTTTCTACAGAGATATAAGGTGCATGCGGGCTGCTCCTCTGTTTCATTCATCCAATAAAAGTCCTATAGGATTGAGGTGTGGAGACCAGACAGGCCAGGTCATTAGCTGGAATTGTCCTTCACCTGGATCTAGTAAAACCTTGAGGGGTGTTTGGGTCCTTAGCTTGGTGAACAAGATCCTCCAGAACAGCTGTAATCCTGGCCACCTTGCCAGTCTGCCGCACAATATGATATATAATGCTATAATAAAATGTTGACCAAAGTCCTTTATTTGCCATGTGCGTGATGAATCGATTCAGCCATCCATTGAAATGCTTATGACAAGCCATGTGGAAACACTACTCCAATACAAACAGACATAAAATTTAAATGAAGGATTACAAAAGTATAAGAATTCTAAAAAGTCCTGCCCACCATGTCCACCTGACCCTCCTGCCTCCCTGATGAGCCACACCTGTTGCTTGTTGTCCCTCGTTAGTCTCCGAATGTAAGCACCTGTTTGTCTCATCATGCCCAGGCCGCTCACTGGCGTTGCTCCTCCTGTCTGCCCGTGGCCTTCTCCACACCCACCTTCTCATTTTGACCCCTTGCAGTGTCGATTTTGTTTCCCTGCTTCTATTCAGTTAAATAAAACCCCCTGTCTTTCGTCACCCATGCTGAGACACCCCCAGCCCCAAAAAATAACAAATGTACAGTAATTGTACAGAAGAAGTTGCAAAATAAAGTCAGTGAATACCTGAGAATGGGCAGATGCTCACTGAGCAGAAGGCATAATATACAGTGTAAGAACAATAAATTGATAAATAAATGAATAAATATTTGAGCCGTGGCAGTTACTGTAGCCTGACAACAAGGAATTTATCTAATTGTTTGCCCATGCAAGAAAACTGTTTTTAAGTCTGCTAGTCCGTGACCCAATGCAGCAGCAGTGTCAGATGGAAGCTTGCAGACCAGCATCAGAATGTGATCATTCTATGGGCTTTCCTCGCGCTGCATGTGTGCTAGATGCCCTGTAGAGCTGGGAGTTTTGATTTTTGATGTTGGCGTTTAGAAAGAAAAGCGCTATCGCACAGCACAGTAGAGTTCATGATTCCTTTCATGATATCCTTTTCTTGTGGTTTATTTGGCGTCCTTTTGGGCACGATGACACACAGCATTCGTAGATTTATTGAGTATGCAACACAGCAATTGCCACAATGTTTCTTAAATGTTTGTTGCTACCCGATCTGTACAGCATATCTGATCCTTTCCCTCCGGGTCCACTTCACGTATAGCGTACCAGTGTAGCCAGTCGCATCATTGACACCACGCAGGCCCGGGCGCAATTCAGTATACTGTGCCCAGGCAAGGTACAGAGCGATCACACTAGTCAAACGGACTAGACTTCGGAGGTCAAATGTGCTTGGGTATGGTATAAATAACCCAGTGTGAGTATACCCTATGATGCATCTGTAGAAACTGATGAGGATGTGAGGGGGCATCCCATGAGGTTTTCACAAGAATTAGAGCCTCTGCAGGGTGCATTTGGCTACTGTGCTAGAGTGGACCAGGAAAGACCAGGAAAAAGCAGGAAAGATCGTCAATGATTTGTGTACCGAGGAATTTCTACCTCAATGTAACTCAATGAATGTATGCATGAGGGCACGCAACCCCCCTTGGAACTTTCAAAAGTTCACAATCATCTCTTTCGTTTTGGTGGTGTCAAGGCAAAGATTATCTCAGCACCACTGTGATAAGGCACCAGTCTCCCCCCCCCTCTTGTTGCCATTGGTGATGAGGCCCTGAATAGTTCCGCCATCAGAAGATTTAACAGTATCATTAGAGCTATGCTTGGCAGTACAGTCATGTGTCGCCAGGGAGTCCAAGAGGACGCTAAGTACACACTGCTGCTGAGGAATCTTATTGAGGAGGCATGGTCGCTAATTCCAACTACCTGAATTCTATTTGACAACATGTTCAAGACCAAGTTACGGAAACCATTGCTCAACCCTAGAATCTGCAGCTTACAGATGGCCTTGAACTGATTGAACTGCAGAGCTGTAATCTATAAAAAGCATCCCTATGTAGGAGTAGCTCCTGTCCAGGTGTGTTACAGCAGTGTAAAGTGTCCTAGCGATGGCATCATCTCTGGGTCACTCGAGCAGTAAGCAAACTGGAAGGGGTCCCAGGGGGAAGATAGAAGGACAAATGTGTGAACTGACTAAACGTTCAAGGGACATCATGACCACAGACGACAGCGCCAGAGAACAGTAGTCATTTAGGCTGGAGATTTCAGCTATCTTGGGCACAAGACCTTCTTGACACAAGGGTTAATCATTGACTAACTAACTTAGGGAGAGATTAATAGTGGCGTGTTGACGGACCCCATTAGCTGGACGGTGCATTCTATGAGGACGCCGTCATGCGTCCCCCCGAACCTGGTGCCTTACTCATGCCGACTTCTGCTCACCCATGGCTCTTTTAGAACCAGCGAGGAACAGTCCTGTGTTACTGTATAAATATTTTACCATTCTGGCATCTGGGATAGACGTGTTTGAAGTGCATTCCAAAGAAATACACCACCCACTTGGAAGAAGATTATGCATTTTGACAGGGGCAGGGAGCTCAGTTAATGCTTTAAGACCGCATTGATGCAGTAATGTAGCACTTCTGTCAAGACCCATATTGTCAAGTGATTCTGTTGTTTACTAATCTCAGAAGCCAGGTTCAAGACATTTCCCTTTTTTTCCTCTTGTTTTCAGAGCCCCTCGTCTCCCCCCGACAAACCCGGTACTTTGCTGCCACCAGACCACGTTTGTGTTATTTTATTTTACTCATAACTGCAGGAAACGCTAACCAGCAGTACAATATGTTGCACCCTAAGATAAGAACAGGGAGAAAAAAATACACAATGCTTCAAGATGATAAACTGGGCGACTTCAAACTAGAAACTCCTACTCAACTGAGACTTTTCCAATAATGATTTTGACTTTGAATTATATTAGTGTTAGTTGCTGTTCAGTGAATGGAGAAAAGGGCTTTATGTAACAAAACAGCAGTGATCAATGTCTTCCAACTTACTGTTGGGAATACAGCATAGACTCCAATCAGAACGCTACTGTGTGCGGCATTGTATGTGACCGAATGCTATAGCAAATTAAAACCTGGGAGGTAGAACCTTTTCATTTTAAACACTAAAATATTCCATAGAGAGGGTAGTTAACCAGAACGACAAATATCTACACAAGTACATAGGCTTTATTTAGCAGCAAAATTCAACTTTTAAGTGTCTGGAAAAAAACCTGAATGGGCGACTCATATTACTTGCTGGTTAAGCCATTTAAACTGGCTTAGCCATTCTGAACATGGTTCTGTGTTTACCCTTGACGTATAACAGAGCTCAGTTTACAGTGGACACAGGAAATGTACTTGTTAATCAGCTTCACTAACTCTGCCTGGTACCTGAAGATGTCATCGGAAAAAGTACAGATATTCGAATAATAATGTGAATGATGTGATCCCTGACGCTTAAACACACGCTGACAAATTGTATATATCTGCACTTTATTAAGCTGATATGATAAATTAAAATCAAAGTAAAAACAGAATGAAAATAGCACCTTAAGAAACATTATTACAGAATGCAGGGGGAAACGGCCTGTTACAAACAGCCTTTTGCGTAATACTGCCGTTTGATTTCAGTAAATATAATGGCTGGCTGATACAGCGACACATCACTAGAATTACAATTAATGCAATAAAATGGGGCAACTTTGGTTAGATATATAAATTTAGCCCATGAACTTCTTTGATTTTACTATCTCTATTCCACTGAACACTTTATACAAAACATATATTTAGCTATCATCTTTAAAATATCTTTGTGAATACTAAACAATTCAAACATTCTCATTTGAAAGAGTGGTAAAGGGTCCCATTGTCAATTATGCATTGGAAGGTGGGATGGTATGCAATCTCTGTTCACATTTTATTTACTGCAGATTTTAAAATACTAAGTGTCACATCTTATTCACATAGCAACAGGCCTCAAAAAATATATAGAAAAAAATGGGATTGTGCATACAAATATTGCTATACAAATACACAAGATTGTTGGTGCAATGCTGAGTGTGAACCATACAAAGGGCAATAAAATACGATTAAGGGTTCACCTGTGCCCTTTTTGTGCTGAACATCAAATTGTGTTAGAAGACGCTGGTTTTGAGCATTTCTCAAATACATTATACTAAAAAAAATCCTTGTTAATCCAAAGTACAGTGCATATCTAAAGGTCAAAATTTTGTTCCGACAGCAGAAAGCACTAACCATACATTCACAATAATCAGGCCAAGGGGGGTGTTCCAAGAAGCAGGATTTTTTACATTTAGACCAGACTACCTTAAATCCAAAGAGGTATCTGCCCAAGCAAGAAATCCGGCTATCTGAAACGGTCCCCGGGAGCCCACACTAGCATACAGCCAGAGTGAGTGTGACATTCATATTGAACCAAGCAGTCACTTTCACATCACTGCAGTATGAAACACATATTCCCCTTTTTCCACTTGGAATATTCAAGGAAGTAATGACTGGATTACTTGAGTGAGTGACATTGCCTAAATAATGTGACACAATATGACAATTTTGTTAGTGACACAGGGCAGCCCCCAGGCTTATACAGACCTTACCCCCCCCAGTCAAGGACCATAAAAGAAGCAGTAATTTCCCGACAATCTAAACCTTAAAATCAATCCTTCCATTTTTTTTTATTCAAGTCACAAAATAGTATGAAATAATCATTAGAGCTGATATTCACTGCCATCTCACCCCCCCACCCCCCAAAGTAATATTTATACAAAATCACAGAACACCCTTCAATAACTGTTTGGTAAAATAAAAAAGATTAACTATGATTACATTTATCGCTCCTTGATTTAGCAAGTAATTACCAAGAACAAATCATAGTACCAAGAACAAATCATAGTACCAAGAACAAATCATAGTTTCATGAAACTCTGGAAGACTACGGTATATTTTTGGTTACTTGGCAGCTCAAGAAAAATCAAATAAATGAAATGACCTAACTACCATCAACCTGGTTAGCATATAGGGTAACCAGCTAGCCAAACTAACCTGCTGCCAAGCTACGGTCTTTGCACAAACACGCTATTCCAAAACGTACCTAGCTTTAGTCGCCTGTTGCATCATTGAAATGCACAGAACCCAATCAAATAAAAAGTAGATTGGAACCTGACAGTAATACATGTAACTGACTGACAGCGAAGCATTAAGTGCAGTGACAGCAGCGACAGCAGTGACAGCAGCGACAGCAGTGAGGAGAGGCACCCACCCACAGACATTATGGTGAGGACAAAGACTATTCGTCAGTGTAAGAAGTAACCTATAATTTTATTTGGTATACTCAGTCAGCAATAAAAGAAGTACTGAAACGGCTGGTACTGCTCTGGAAGTTGTGCTATTGGTTGATGCACAGTGGATATTTCTGCACTGGGATCAGCCAGACTGAGGGCCAACAAAGATATTTCATATTCCACTTAATGTCTACAAGAGAATCAGATGCTCCTCTAATTATCGCTGTGAGTTTAGGCCGACCACAGGGTCTTTCAGACGGGTGAACTAGTGTGCCTAAATTGCCCAGAGTGTCTGTGTGGCCGTGCATGTGCCCTACAGCGGACAGACGCTGTTCAGGATGTTCTCCTGCCTTGTCTCCTGTGCCGTCAATGGATGTTTACTTGCCCCCAACCCCAAACTCTTGTCCAAGCTCCAAATGACTGCAAAACCAACACTTCCCATGCCTCACGCTCACACCCCAGAGTGACAAACTGCTAAGATACCCTTAAGGAATCCAGTCTTCCCATCAGCCCAAGCTCACACCCCTGCGGGTCTGCAAGGCTGCCCGAGTCGCTGGGGATGAAGCAGTCACTTCAGGCACGCAAACAGCTCAGCAAGGTATCGCCGGCATGAAAATCAATGCCCCCTTTCATGGGGAGGCCCCTTTAAAACGGGGCTTATTGCTTAGTTACTTTAGTCACTAAGGGTGAGATCCCATATCTGTCTGTCTGTCTGTCTAGATGAATGCATCCATCTGAAGAGAACGAGATGTTATTGACTTTAGGGCTTAATGTTATTAAGTTCAATGTAATAATAAAATGTAGAAATTGTTTTCTGGATCAGAAGGGTAACCTTCAATTCAATTCAATATAGTGCCTTTCACCACCCAAGGTGCTTGACATGGGTGTGCAGTAGTACATTATGTAATTTATATGGAATAATACACAAAACAAATAGAAAATAGAAAGAATGAAAACCAGAAGACGACGGAGGAACCAAAAATAAATAAATAAATAAAAATCACTGAGGGTCCAAGGTCAACTGGCTGCCTAGCCCCCCCCCAGGGATGCTGAGGTTATAGAAGCCAGAAAGAATGGGCCCACTTAACCTGCTTATCCTGAAGCTGAAGGTGGCAGCGTATAGCAGGAAATTTAAATAAAGAGCAGCCTTCTAGGTCCCTCTGAACAGCCTGCTGCGCAGTCACGAGAAACTGCACGGTCTGCGCAGTCACGAGAAGCTGCACGGTCTGCGCAGTCACGAGAAACTGCGCATGCAGAGACACAGTGGCCAAACACAGGAACCAGTCAGTGTGAGGAACATGGCAGCGGGAATAAGGGCCAGGCCACATTTCAGCCGGAGCACCTCGTGCTGGGGGGGGGGGGATCTGTGCCAGAACGTGCCATGCCTGGCGCACAAGCGGGCAGCACCGAAACGTCAACCGCTCTGGGGTATTTCGCTCGAATGTGCACATGCATGTCGATGCAGATCTCCTGGCAAGGCACGCTTCCTGTCATCCGAGGAAGATTTGGTCACTTCCTGGTACAAAGGGAGCGTCAAGACACGTTACATCACGGCAGGGAACCCACACAAGGCCTGGGAACGAGGAGCCTGACCCGTGTCCCTAAACTGGTATATGCAGAAGACTTAACACGGCGGCCCCTCGCGAGATCTGGGGCCTTCGATCAGAACACACTGGAGATCTGAGTCAGAGAGAGGCTAGGGACATTCAAACCACAACAACAACAAAAAACACTGCACCCTTTCCTATACAAAATAACAGCTAAAACCAAGAGACGGGAAGCTCCCACAATGAGATCCTCCAAGTAGGAAAAGGCAGAAAGGAGACATCCTATACCCGCACCGCAAAGCTGCCCACACCGAGCATACAGAGGCTCAGGAATGAGTACGAATGAAGGCCTGTGCCAACGCGTTAGCCTCTATACCTCCAGGGAGGTGAAGGTACGTACAGTCTAGAGGGAGATCAGTACCTGCAGGTGACTTCAATACGGAAACAGACCAAACAGCTGGGATTTTGTAATAACATAGGATAAGTATTAGGCCTACTCCCTGAAACAAATCTATGCCTGTCTGTTCTGTACAGAAACGTTACAGCAATCAAAACTGACTGTCTTTAAGGTGCGTGTATTAAGCTGTCAGGTAGCTTAGATGCGAAAGGAGCTCCTGGGCTTTCGGACCGGTGTATCCCTATTGGACATGCAGCGGCGTGGAGTGGGCAAGCCGACTGGGGTGAGGGTTAGGGAATAGGGACCAAAATGAAAGGTGGACTGGGCACTGAGGCACACTGCCGATAGTGCTTATCATAAGCGGCCTTTGTATAGGACATACGTCACCATTATAGACAAGCTCTCAGTAAAAGGTCAGGAATCCAGTGATACTCTACAAGGACGACTCTGCATCTTCAGTGAGCGATTACTCAGCAATAATACACCACCAACGGGGGAAGACACACCTAAACATACCAGTGTTACATTCATAGTTAATTAGCCTGGGAACTAGCCTTAGTATTAAACCACCAAGTGAAAATCGGGTATACTGGCTTCTGTATGTACATAGTACAATCCTATCAAAGGTTTTTCACTCACCAACGTGAACAGTGAACAGCAGTGCAGGTAATCATCTACAAAAAATCATAATGGAAATAAAACCAACAGAAGCTTAAGAAAGACTCCTCACCTCCCCAATGCTACGCCTTGAGATTTCACAATATAAGTTGCAATGTTGACCTATGCAGCTGGGCTCACCACTTCCGGGCCTGGAGGGTCAGCTTGCGACAGCTTGCAGATCCTGCTCAGCCACGCCTACTTAACCTGGTAATTAGCTGACGAACGCGTGTCTGAGCAGGGAAATCTGCAAAATGTTATGGATTCTGCCCCCCCCCCACACACTGGATCGCGGTACCCTGATGTTATTGAGGGGAAAAACACCAACCAACCTTCAAATGTCTTGGGGAAATGTTCTCAGATCTCAGGCTGATCTGCAACTGCATCGGCGATAAATATGTAACTGCAGATGTTAATTCCTGAGATTTTCAACCTGCTTCTTGCCACCCAACCTCCCCGGAGATCCTGGGGTGTACCGCACCAACATTTAGATGTTATATTGTGACATCCTTGACCAAGAAAGCAACAGCAAATAATAAAATAAAATAAGAATAATAATAATAATAATAATAGTAAATAGATTTGCTTCTCAACCAACACACCCCCCACACCCCCCGAGACTCTGACATGCACGCTGTGCAGCTACCAGGCAGGTGTCGACCCCACATGCTAACTGGACGACGGCTTGTCAGGGTGCGTGTGCTGATTGCAGACTATGCATCAGGGGTTCGTATCTGGGATCGCGTGCGTAGAAACGCCCGCGCTGCCCGAGTCGTACGGACGGACGCGGGCCGGCGTCACGCACCGCGTGAGATGCGGCTTCGCGCGGTCGCCTAGGCGAGGCGTTTCTACGGCGTGCGGGGGCGTGGCCAAGGTGGGGCTACCCCAGCTTGGTGATCTGAAGGCTCCCGTTGATCCGAATGGTGTCGATAGCCCGCAGCGACGCCACCCGGTGGTAAAAGTCAAAGAGCTGGTGGCCATCGACGAATATCCGGAATCGCTGGTGCTCGCAGTGGATCTCGATCTGCGTGGATTTAAAAAAGACGGGGGGTGGGGGCTGTTAACTGATCAAACCGGTGGGCTGTTAAAGGCAAAGGGAATGAGAAACAAGGTCAAATTGCAGGCCACCTGCTAGTTAGGGACATGGATTCATAACCTGAAGGTGATTGGTTCTGGTCACAAAGGGGGTGGGGCTACAGCATAATTATTCACCTAAATTTTTTTCTGGGTGAAATTCTATATAAATGTAAGAAAGGTCCTGCAGGGGGGCCGGGGTTCATGATGCCCTGCCCCACCCCAACAGCTACAGAAGCCCCACTAGATGGTAGTGGTGGCCAAATGAAGCTTCATGAACCACTATTTTCTGACCCCACTAGATGGTGCTCTCTGTTCAAAAAAGGGCTCAAAGCATGCCCCCAAGCAAAGTAAGAGCGCCACCTAGTGGCGGTCATAAAATACAGCGAATGGTTCATGAAGCTTCATTTAGCCATCACTACTTGATGGGGTATCCCCCGGTCACAGACCCAAAGCCTTCCTCAGGCCACCAGTGCGGATGAAAAGCTGAGGTACCCGAAAGGGCTGGTCCTCGATGAAGGGGAAGTAGGGTATGGGCTTCTCTGCCTCGCCCCACTCCCCAGACACGCAGGCCTTGCGTAGGAACTGGCGGTCCAGAAAGCGGGCACAGAGCTCCAGGGCCACGTCGGCAGGGGGCTTCTCCTCCGTACCGTGGCCGCATGTCAGGCTGATGTCGAAGCTGCACGCAAAGACAGCGCTATCTTTAGGGCCAGCGGGCCGGGCGCGGGAAGGCCTCACAAGCCGGACAGCAGTGACTAAGTTCATCCAAATAGGAAACTCCATGAGTGCAGATAAGAGACCATACGCCCACGCGGCAAATATAACACGATACATGGTTATTTATGCACCCGCCTGTTTCACATTCATTTATTAGAAGCGCATTTTGCAGTTGATTGATTGCCACTGAGAACACGACTTTTATGTAATGAGCTATAGCAAATTGAATATAATTCACTGGATTCTACGGCTTAACAGCAAATCATTTGGCAAGTATTTGAGGCCACTATATACATGCTGATATGGAAGGTCAACAGTACTGAGGTACTTTAAAAGCACGGTAGTGCACTGTTAAGGCAGAGAGAATGGTGCTTTGTTCAGAACCATGCAATTATGGTGGATAATGGGGTCTTACTGAGCAAAGGGAGGAATCTCCCCCCCGTGTGCTCAGTGTAAGGGGCTGGCATACCAACTGCTTATGTTTGGAAGGGAAATAATGGGAGTTAAACTTCTGTCGGTGGAGGAAGTGGCTGAGAAACGTCTGACCATCAACGCCTGACACTGTCACCAGACCTCGCACTGAGTCTCCAGTAGCCAGGAAGCAAATACACACGCACAAGTCCAGACTTGTTTAGTGCACCGATAATGACATAATTAGACACCCCCCATCAATAATACACAGAAATAGCCAAATTTATCTAGAAAAAAACATTTTAAATGATGGAAAATTTCCCCAGATAAATAAACAATCAAGGTCTACCTATATTACAGTATTTATTTAAAGTATAGAACTAATCCATCAACATGGGTTCTATATTACAGTCCATCAAATATTTAAAGAGAGTTTTTAATGAAGACATTTTTTATTGTACACTATGTAAATGCTGACCTACAGCTGGACCTGGGTGAGGTTACCTTTTAGGCTCAGGATCCACAATGCCCATGACAATGATCTTCTTTCCTGGTCTCATCCCACCTTTGATGCGGCCGCTGAAAGGAACTGCCTGGTTTAGGGAGTAGGAGAAAGTTCTTGGAGTGGTGTCCATAACACGGCATCAAACCATAGACTAGAACCCGTCCCAGGCACAGGGATACACCCCAGTCAGGGTGCCACTTCATCACAGGGCACATCCTATAGGCGATTTAGAGATGCCAATTAGCCTAACTGCATGACTCTGGACTGGACATTAAAGGGAGCGTATGCAAACTCCACTCACACAGAGCAGAAGCAGGACTCGAACCCACAAACCTCAGTGCTATCTTCACATTCACCTTACATCAGCCATCATCATACATAAGGGCGAGAAAAATAGGAAGGAAGCACATTACCAGTAATCGTATGTCCTCTTTCCCAGGTGAGATTACTGCGGGATTTTCTAAGGAATTGTTCAAAGGCCCATCTTCGAGTTTCTTAAATTAAACACGGAAAGGAATGGGTTTCTTCAGCAATCGCCCCGCAAACACTTGACTAG
The DNA here is from genome assembly GCA_026774425.1 of Petrocephalus zakoni. Taxonomy (NCBI): domain Eukaryota; kingdom Metazoa; phylum Chordata; class Actinopteri; order Osteoglossiformes; family Mormyridae; genus Petrocephalus; species Petrocephalus zakoni. The sequence goes on from JAODKN010000107.1 coordinate 105,417, forward strand.
TTCAGGAAGGCAACATTCACATTCTGCTTATGCATATTAATCGCTCGCTAACTGCTGGCGCATTGAATGCGATACATATTTTATGAGACCGCTACACCTTTAAGGCAATAAAGCAAGTGTCCGGAGGATCCCTCATGATTATAGGACTGCAGCCGCACTGCGATCGTGCCCTTTGGGGTATGTGACAGTGTAACACTGGCGAGCAAAGCCGCATTATAGGCGTCCCTCCCCACAGCACCTATTTTTAGGGGGACACGGGGCACGTATTCCCAGGCAGGTATGTAAGCATAGATGTCACTGTCGCTTTCATTACCCATGTCTGCCCGATCGCAGAAACGATGCAGGTAAAGGGGCAGCAAAGGGCGCATCTATCAGGGGAAAAGCCTATACATTGATTTATGAAAGAATGAACGGCAGTCTTTAAGTGTAATTAAATATACTCACCGTAGCGCCGTCTCCCGTCCCCGACACCGCCATCTTGCACACGGAATGGGACATAGGACGGGGAAATTGATGGGCAGGGTGGGGGGTAGCCTCGGGCTCTCCGGGACGTGCGTTCGAGGCTCCGGGCGGCGCGGCGCTTCAGCAGGCGGCCGCGGGCGGTGGGGAGACGCGCCCCCTGCCCATCCTCACGCTGGCAGACGGGATGGACGCTGACGTCGGCTCAACCGAGCCTTAATCCCGGACGGGGCTTAAACCGCAGCGATCTGCCTTTTCTCTTACCCCCCCCCCTTCCCGAAGTGCCGGAGGCAGTAAGAGTGCGATATAACAGAAAAAGGACCACTATAGCTGCATTGCAACAGTGTCAAGAAATTTAACATTAAGAATTAACTTCAGAATAATGCAAAATATCACATGTTCGTAAAGATAGATACTTCACTATTTCCGAGTTATATTTTACAGGTTATCAATACGCTTATGACAAAACCAGTTTAGTGAAATTCAATACAGGTGTACTGTATTGGCAATGAATTGATTGATGTATTTAAAGGGAATACCCCCGAAATCCATCGAAAGGGCGCCATGCTGTGGTTGTCTGGGGCATTACAGGAAATGTGACGCAATAGGGCCGCGTGGTATTCCTTGGGAAAAAAAATTTATGTTGCCGAAAAAGACATGCGTAACAAACAGTGCAATACAGTGCGAACTCCCACCCACTTTTATAGTAATCAGGTATTTTCACCTAAACCAGCATAATTTACAGCTGTTAGAATATATTTTAATCATGTTTTCAACTATAAATATTTGCCTATTATTATTGGGAACACGATCATTAGTATGTCTGGGTAAGACAGGACTTATATAAGAAGAAACTGACTTTACAAGTTGTTGTTTATATTTGTACATTTGTATTATGATAGTGGTACCAGACAGTTTTATGCAGAGGAAATTGCAGTATTGCATTAAGTCTTCTCTCGTTAATAATATTCATAAGAAGTCCGCTATGCTTATTTATTCACTGATGTCTAACGGACGTAACGGCGAGCCCCGGAGTTAAGCTGTCGCTGTTAGTCGGTTCAGAGGATTAGAGTGTGCTCCTTAAAGAGTCCAAAAAGTTAGTCGTCACCTGCAGAAGAAAACTGACCCGTCAATAAACCATCTTTTCCCCCCAGCTTTATCCAAGACCATTTAATGAATCCAGAGACGAGATGAAAGCTTGTGGTAGGAATGACCTAGATTTTACATTAGCTAAAGCCTGCCAAGATTGTGATGCCACGCTGAGAAGGGTGCCGAGCTGTTGCTAGGATACCAGCGTTTTGGGGTCACGTAAGAAGCCCTCCGCGATGTTTTTGCTCCCGAGATCGGTGGCTTCATAAGGACACATAACTCAACATACCATTTCTACACAAAAACCCGTATGTTTATCATTTGTGCATCACTCGTTAGATTCATTATATTTAAATGATATGAATAATATTATGAAGCATGGATAATTTATGATAATATTGTCCTACTGTGTGTTGAACTGAGCTTCAGAAAAACCAAGAGAGCTGTCCATCTTACCACTGTTCCCAGTCTCGATACAGAGCCATGGCTTGCTGCAGTATGTTTATGTATATTCTATAATCCAGACATAGTGGATGTAACGCAGTCCACGTTTGGGTCATAACAGTCATTGCTATGTCCATCATACTCAGCATGGCGGAAGGGAACTGAGCTTGAGTGTTTCTCTGATACACATATATTGTGTATGTTTATTTTTAAATAGAATCTTCAAAAGGAAGATGATTCGGTTCAGGAGTAATTGCGTCTGCACTGCTGTGTCATTTCAAGCATGTTCTTCACAGTTGGCGCAATTACTACTTTGATACAACCTCTGCCATAACCAGAAGCTGCTGGTTGTGCCAAACAGGCGAGGGTTGGAATGGAGGGAGCAGAATGCCATTGTTACTGTCAACCATCCAGCCAATTTTAAGTTCCATAGTACAGGGTTCCCCAACCCGGTCCTCAGGGACCGCCAAACAGTCCAGATTTTTGCTCCATCCCAAATCCATGCCATTTTAGCTCCATCCCAACTGCTGGCAGCCCCTAGCAGGGAGCTGGGAGGGAGCAAATTCGTGGGCTGTCCAGCGGTGCCGGTGGACCGGGTTGGGAACACTGCCATAGCAAGTGGGGAAAAAAGGGCCGGCACAGAATCTTCTGGAAGGGGAACTGTGAATATCTGAGGAGCTCTTTTTCTGTGAAGCACGTGGAAGGAAGCTTTGTGCTGAGTCCGGCACTTTCTGGGCTGGATTCAGGCCTGGCTAGGAAGCCGCAGGGGCTAAAGGGAGATGTTGCCCAACACTCATCCAATTACACGCTAACAGTTACTAAAAAGACATTCACATCTGACACATCGAGAATAGCAGAAGCTCTCTATATAGAAATTCTACATATTACCAAGTTACTGGACGATCAGTCCTTTTCCGTAGACTAGATACAAATTATGGGGCTGAAAAAGTGGTTCATTCCACTTTTTAACTTCAACTCTGCTGTGATCTTGAGTTTTACTGCAACAAACTTACTTTGCATTGCAGGACACAACTTCCTGGCTAGCTAGACCTAGCACTCAGTTCCATCGCCATCAGTGAGTGATCCCTGTAATTGTTATCGTCCTTGGCTGTAGTGTGTATTAACAGCACCATGATTGTTTCACCGACTGTGTGTCATCTGGCAGCAAATGTTTATCACGGATACTGAAGAAACAGGAGGCAAGAATCATGCTGACAACCACAGAGGTACTCAGTTACTCGCTGAACCACCTTGCCGCCCTGTTTTCTGGATATGTTGTACTTTTAGTGTGAAAGTACATTTGAACAAATCAACGTGTTATACATAACCACAGGGTGGCGCTGTTTATACATTGTCATTACGCTGTGTTTTCAGCGTGCAACGTTTCAATTTCATGTTCGGTTATTTTTTGTGTGTTGTACGTTCTAAGTATTAATGTAGATTTGTAATTAAAGAGCTAATTCTCAGATCATTCCTGGACAGTCATTATTACCTAAAACATTGTGTCTGTTGACATCATTCAAAACGATGTGATCATGTTTCATACACAGATTGGCTATTTTCCGAATGTTATTCTGCCAAAACTCACCTCATTGTGAAATTTTAGCATTTGTTTTTGTTCGTGACTTTTAGAAATGAATGTTCGTTGTGTAATTACATTCTTAGTTTAAATGAAAAGAGGGCATTGCATTTGTGAGGTAACACGACGTAAAGTAACTAGAAAATATACCATGAAAATAAGCACCATTTTTAGTGTTCCTTGCACGTTTCTTTTAGCATGACTTCCAGACACCGCGGCGGCAGATCGGCGTTAATGGCAGCCGGGGAAATGCCCTCTTGTAACCCCGAGTAACCGCGATTCTACGGCAGGCACATATTAACATTAAGGCAACTTTCTGATGCGAGTTCGATTTGAGTCCGCAAGCTCTCTTAATACTCTCCCACTACTTCCAATATGGTTTTAAATAAACCACGAAAGGATTTTATTGCTATTAAAGCATCCCTTTAACAGACTTCTCCCTTTAAGAAATGAGACGCTTGGGAATATGCACGGCCACCAGGGGGCGCCTGTGGCACATCCCTTAATTGCTCAGTGCGGTGAAGGTAACCAGAGAACGTCAGAATTATTTTACATTATTTATTTGCTTATCCAGGGTTACACGGAGTACATTTTATACAGCGCGGCGTTATACGGCTGGATATTTTCTTACGTTTTTTAGGTTACGTGTTTTGCAGAATAGAGCACCTCAACTCCAGTGCTCAACCCAAAGTTATGTCATTGATCTAACTAAAATATGTAGTCAAACGTAAAACAATTGTATCTTAAAAATAAATGTGTTTTATTTCAATATTGTTACATTTTCCACCTAGATGTACATAAATGACCGACACGAGTTCCTGTATCGGATGTCCAGTAGTAAAGCCTGTCCTCCTTTGTTACCAGGCGCCAGGAGGAATGCATACGGCAGAGGTGTGGTATTGTTTGGCATCTGGAGGGAGTCCGCTTACACCACTGGCTTTATGAAGACAGAAGGAGTAAGCAGACAAAATGTCTCATGACATTTACCATTCGTTAATAACAGCAACAACAACGAAAACATATTTATTCTGCTCCCCCTGGTATCCAAAGAACATCTCTCATGTCTACGTCACGTTTTTTTAAAGCTGCTGACTTTGCGCGAATGAGCGACCTCTACCGGTCGGCCGACGTCACATTCAGCCACATCTTAGTCACCCCTGCAACCCAATCCCTGAGAAGCGAAGGCGATCGTCCGAAGCGTGGCAGGGGGGCTAAACCATAAACCGGACAGCAGTTTGTGAAGTGGACCGCTGGGAGGATGAATTCGACTGAAGTCAAAGCACTTGCCAAGTGCTAAATCAGCAACACCTCTCATCTTTTGGGGGATTGGGGGAATTATTCAGTACCCAGTGGGAAAAAGACTGTCAGTTGCTGGGGCGTAACGCTTGGGTTTCCATTACTCATTCATTATTCACCTTCTCTACCTGGGGCTACAACGGGGGCTACAACAGACTGCACAGCATGTGAAGTAGATTAGGCATTTTTTGGGGACATCACTACAGATGAGACAGCTGGTTTCCTACCCGTCCCTGCCCCTGAAATGCCCCCATGATGTGTTTAAGAAGACAGCTTCGGAGCTCGCAGTGAAAGAAGAAGCCAAACAAGGGTACAGCGTCCGGTTAATGGAGAATTAATCCCCCATCTCAAATTCCACCTGGCAAAGAAAAACAGGGATGCCAGTGAACGGTCGCCCGCAACGTCTTCGGCTGACAGCATCAAAAACGATGACGTAATCGCTATGACAGCAACACCAGCGCCGTAGCGACGCATGCACCTTTATCATCTCTGCTCCTCCTGGTCCAGCTAAAACCCTGGCAGCCAGCCTGTCTTATTCACAGGGCACAGCTAAAAACAGAGGTGAGCGGACACTGGGTCCATGCACACCCCTCCCATCTTAGCGTCTCACATAATTGTAAAGGAAGTGCCTTTCCGGCCTGGCAACCCTCGCTCTGCTCCGGGTCTTTGGCCAAGATAACCCAGAGGAGGCCGGAATGCAGAAAATAGAGCCGGAGAGTCTCCCTCCTTGTGGACGGGTTGCGTTTCTTAGACTGTATGGATTAATTACTGTAATACTGCAGCTGTTTCGAAAGGAACTCGTGCACCGTTTAAATGCGCACAGTTTAATAACATCGGACGGCCAGATGAATGCTGCTTAAAGGGAACATTGTTCACAACGTTAGTGTCATACTCCCCTGCAGGGGGCGGTGTGTGGCTCAGCAGTTCCCAGGTTTGTGACTGGAAGGTTGTCGGTTTGAATCCCCTGGCTGGCAGACTGTTGCCACCACTGGGCTGTTGCAAGGCCCTGAATTCTCAACTGCTCCAGGGCCACTGTATAAATGGTTAACACTGTGCTTGGACCCAGAGCTTCAATTTCATACATTTATTTTGTGTGTGTATCTCAGAGCAAAGCATGATGGGATACATGAAGATATATGATATACTCCTACAAATGGCAAATAAAGCATCATTTGATTGTCTCTGTGCTGTTTTGAACATGCTGACTCCACATTTGTGAGACGGTGTCACTGAAATAAATAGAAACTGATGCTGAAAGCGCCACTGCGTTGGAGAGACGTGCACAGACTGTACCAACCGGAGGAAGAACCATTTGATTTGATTGGACATACAAATTAGATGTAAATATTTCTAATCTGGAGTCCTGGGATGAGTCAGAGAAAGATGGATTTTGGTAATTCTGCTGAAGATTAGTGGTTTGTAAAATCTCCATGACGCCCAGAGCCAGAACACGCTGCTGTCTGGATCTGCCCCAAGCTGCATGTTTCTAAATTTCTCCATCGCTAGTAAGGTGCAGTCCTGTTATTGTACAAGTTTGCTGTTTCACACCCCCCAGATTTATACTGAGGTGCGGTAGCTCAGTTTCTATGCACTATACAGATCACATGATACCGTAATGGGGAAATATCACCAAATGCAGAAACCGGGTGATGTCACCCTAGTGCCCCTGGTGAACGGGCAGGTACCTCACAAGTGTCCTGGTGAACGGGCAGGTACCTCACAAGTGTCCATTCCATCCCATCCCTGTTAAAATTCCACAATGGCAGCTGAGATCAGCCCAAACAGTTGATGGCTGACTGGGGTTGGTGTGACTTTGGCTAGAACCCTGGTCCATCAGGCAGGGAGCCTTTCCTGCCTGAGCCATCGGGGTGTCCGTCAGCTTTGAACATGCACCGCTCTGATCGACCACATTGTTCCTCAGCTAAGTCAGCTTATCCTCAGTCGGCACGCCAAAGCAGAGATCGACGTTTCCCTGTGGCGCTGTGCACACCTGCTGTGAGAGATGAGTGCCCCCTGCAGGACGGCTGTAGGTATCGATCTCCTAATATGTCTGGGGCGGGGGGGGGGGGGGGCACACCGGGGGGAGGCAGTAATGGCCCGGGCCAAA
>JAODKN010000107.1:129992-141838 GCA_026774425.1 Petrocephalus zakoni
AGCAGTTTCTGCAATACTCAGATCAGCCCGTCTGGCACCAACAACCATGCCACGTTCAAAGTCACTTAAATCACCTTTCTTCCCCATTCCAAGCTCGGTTTGAACTGCAGCGGTTCGTCTTGACCATGTCAACATGCCTAAATGCATTGTTGCCACCATGTGATTGGCTGATCAGTAAATTGCGTCAACGAGCAATTGGATAGGTTAACCTAATAAACTGGTCGGTGAGTGTATATTGGAATGTTGGCTATCGGAAACACACTGCAAAAAAAAACACTGGGGGTTTAGCTCTTGCCTTTTGCGGGCACTGCATGTCTTCCTGTAATCACCCTACACGTTTGCGAGATCTGAAGAGTCGTAACGAAACTTTAGGAGCCCTGCGAAATTTTCCATGGTTTGCGTCTGAGGCGAGAACCGTCCCTCCGCCATACTTGATCTGTTTTTTCCGTGAAGTTCCTCTTGGGGATGCCTCTCTCCTGCCGGGGGTGGCTGCAACATTGCAGTGTGCCCCCCGCCCTGCGTCGATGACTATCACGTGCTGTGCTCTTTTTCTGGAAGAGAACCAACATGGAACCGTGTGATTTGAAATGTACGGCATTGATGCAGTTTATAAAATGCCGACTCTATGAAAAGTTTCTTTATTTTGTGAAGTTGCCCTGTTGATTCACCAAGTCCCGGGGGTCTGCACTCAGTTTTTCTGGTGTCCCCTCTCTCATTTGTTGCGACATGCATATGTTTCCGTTTCGGTTCCGGATTCTGATGGCAAACCTTCAGAAACCAGTAAGGAAACCAAAGTTGTTTCATGTCAACCTTCTCTGCAGTATTCTAAATTAGATTCATGTGGTAAACGGCACGGGAACCTCCAAGATCATGCTAAATGGTTTCCCTCTGCAAGCCAGCTTGGCCTTCATGTTGAAACACTCATAACTCATTATACTGATGGCTGCTCGCCTTCCTGTTAGACTGTCGCAGAGCTTAAGCTGTGTCGCCCTCAGGAGTGATCTTACTCTTCCCTCTAACCTCTAGGCCCTTTCTAGTTTTTATTTCTGCTTTTTGCAGAAATAAATCTTTGTGGTATGCTACTTTTGCTGCTGGCTCAGTCACTGTGTTTCTCGTGTGTGTGCGTGTGCGCACCATATTGTCAGTGCCCTACAATCTAAACCTCAATTTTCATAAAAATCCATGAATGCAATGTTTGAAAAAAAAAAAAAAAAAGGGAAATGGCCAAAGTCTTGTGCTTTGTTTGGTCACTCATGGTTTAAGTTGGGGCTGGATTGGGGTTAGGGTTATGCACATAGAAATGAAGTGAGTCCTCATAAAGATGTGTGTCTTTGCAGTTCTGCGTTTGTCCTCATGCCGTATACTGTAGGAATCACCGTTGCTATGGGTATTTTCCTTTGGCTCCCTGTCAAGTCCCAGAATCTTATTCGTTTCACAGATCTGACTCGGATCTCTCCCCCCCCCCCCCCCACCTTTGCCAGGTGCTCCAAGTCCTCGTCACTGCCAGCTCTCAGCCCTCTGGGGTTGGGGTGTGTAAAGAGGGGCGTTCTCCTCCCTTTCTCGGGAAACGCAGAGTTTCTGGGCAGTCTGCTCGCTGGAACTGCGGTCCGCTCACTAACCACTGTAATCTGCCACATTCTACTTCACAGAGATCTTTGTTCTCCAGAGAGTTTTGTTGGTCTATAGCAGGATCTTCACCTGATCTGGTGACATTATTCCATTTTCTAAATGCCTGTGCCAAGCTAGAACGTGTTCAGGTTTTGATTTTGAGATTGAGCATTGTGGGGAAATTGTCTCCTTCTCACCTCTCCCAACCTTGCTATTAGAAGTTTGGCCAAGGGCAGCAACCTCGAGGGGTGCCCAGGCAGCTGGGGCTTAAGGGCCTTGCTTAAGGGCCTACAGATGTGCCGAGGCTGGGCTTGAACCGGCAACCTTCCGATTGCAGCCACAGAACTTAACCTGCTGTGTGTGTGGTAACCACTTCCATTTGTTTGGGTTATGGGCAGAGGATCCCCACAAATCAGAATTTGTGAATAATAACTCACCGGGGCACCCCTCTGAAGCCATTGCATCTGCCTTGGACTGATGGGTAACTGGAAAACCCCAGTAATTAGCCTTATAACGGTATTGTGTCATTGTTAGTCACTGAGATAAAAGCAGGTGACGTTCAGATGACCTTAAACAATCTGTTGTGCCCTTTTGGTTGGCTAACTAAAGATGCCTTGACCGATTCTGATTGGTATTGGTATTGTATGCTAATCAGTCGTGTACAGAGCAGGCTAGCCTTTGCAAATCCCGGAGTGGTAACTGCTGCGATGGTGACCTGAAGAGAGCTTTTCTGCGTTCCGTTGAGTTCCTCCCCACTCTTATTGTGGAGCTTAGATAAACACATCTGTAAGATTAGTCTAGTTTGCCGCGAACAATGGTCTCATTCTCTCCCTGGTATGTGGACCTTCCTGACCTGATATGACTGATCTGAGCTCATTTGGCAATCGTGAGTCTGTCTAGGTCTGCTTTTAGCCGCGCTTCTTACATCTGTGTGGCTGCCTTTCTGAATGTCCACCCCGTTTAACCTTTCAAGCCTTCAAGTTAGTGTTGCTCTGCTAAATATGTGAATTCTTTCAGCCAATGAGAGTGCAGGGGTGTGGTTTGAGTGGAGTTGGACTCCTCCCTTTCAAAGCCTGTGTAGGTGGGGCCTTTGGGTGTGCCAGAGATGAGGTTTCTAATGGGTTTTTTTATGCCTTTTCATTTTTTGTGCCTTTTTGTTTGAGTGTGTGTCCTAGAGAATCCCCCCCTTAAAACAGCTTGTGGGTTACATGCTTGTGCATTTTTGAGTAAATACTGCTTTTTAATTCTGTTTCCACTTTATGAAGTGCCAGTTTTCCTGTGTTGGTCTCCCTCGTTCCTCAGAGGTTCCGTGCCTCATGCATAAATATGGCCCCTCTGTGTTCCCTGTCAGTCCAGAAGCCAGTTTGACTTTAAACCATTTTCCCTTTTGTGCACCCATTTCAGCACAGGTGTTGGATGAATGCACAGCGCTAAGGACCGCATACCTCTGTCGGGGGGGGGGGTGCCTGATCCGCCTCGCCTCTGAAAGGGGGTTTGACGTGCGGTGAGAGCGACGCCTTGTAACGTACAGCGACTGCTGATTTGCGTGCAGCCCCCGGGGGCTCCTCTTCTTGAGGCAGGCCGCACAAAAGCCGCCTTGTTTCTGAGAAATGAAGTCATTGTGAAGGTGCCACTTGCAGCGAGGGATGACCCGCCCCGGGCCTGTTACAGGCGCTCCCTGAATGGGAGTGCTTTCAGCTGACGTGGATGTGACGGGGCTTCCGCCCGCACGCTCCGCCTGGGCCGAGTGTCACTGCGGCTTTGGGCACCTGTCCGCGCTCTCAGCCTGCACCCTGCTTTAGAGAATGTGCTTTAGAGCTCTGTGTGTTCGGCCGTGTTGTGGCTCAGTGGGTTAGGATACCGCGCCTGTGATCAGGAGGTCACTGGTACGAATCCCTGTGCGGAGCCCCTCCCCTCAGTGTGACTTGATATGCAGTTTTAAAAGGGCCCCGAGGTCATTCCTTAGCTGGGGTCCCACACGTGCCTGTGCACATGCCCTTCCTGCTGTTAATTACGACATTCTAGTGGAAAATATCCGGATCCTTGTTGAATGAGGGATTGGAACTTGCTCCTTTATGAAATGTGGATCAGGCACCCTAGTGGCCATCCGCTTTATTAAATCACTGCCAGGATATTCCTCTTTTTCGGGAAGCCCACCCGGGCAGATTCCTTCAGTCGCGTGTTAATTTTCTGCCCCCCCGCCTGCACGCGAGTCTTCAGTTTAACGCCAAATGTTTTGAATTGGGAAGTGTGTTTGTGCAGAAGTCTTGGCCTGCTACCAAAAAATGGTTTCGGGTAACCAGCTGTCTGTTTGTTAATTTGGTTTCGCTTGTGTGTTTGACAAACATACATTAGCTGATAATTAGCTGATAACCTGAATGTGACTCATTCAAATATCTGTTTTGCTTTTTTTTTTCATGCAGATTAATCCGTTGGGGGGGGGTGCAGGGAATTGGATGGCTGTTTGGCATTGAGATGGTTAGTTTGAACCAGAGGGGTTTCTTTAAGGCGTGCGTGTGTGTATAGATTCTTCCTGTTTTTGTCAAATGGGCTGAATGATGACTCGGTTGGGCTGTTTCCTGAGCTTCTTTAAGGCACTGTTTGCTGACTTAGCAACTATGTGTGTAATGTTTTATGTATGTAAAGACATCCCTATCGAATATTACTTTAACTCTGTCACTGGCCTTCTAACTTTAGCCCAGTGATCATTAATGACGTCAGCATGTATGGCCATGTTACTTTTTGAAAAGATCTTCTGCTCTCGCAAAGATACCATGCTATTGGTCTTAGTTCTTGGGTCAAAAAGGTCCTGGTTCTGATTTAAAGCAGCCCACCACCAAAACTTTGGCTGTTTTTAGGTCAGCGGATGTCCCAAGGGGGAAAGGGAGTCCTTACAGAAATGTAAGCTATCCAGACTGTGCTCTCCTGGAGGTTTGGAAATCCAGCGGGGAAAGGATTCCCTCTGCCCCCGCTCGCAGTGACCATCCGAACACAGCCGGCACCCCAGTTTCGGAACGTCGCCAAAGACCATATGAGAAAAGTGGAAAAAAATCGGAATGCTTCGTCTGAGAACGTGGTGCTTTCACACCAGTGCACAGGAAACCCGGGGTGGGGCCTCAGGTAGGCGGCTTCCTGTCATGCTGACAAACTGCACATTTTGTTTTCCCGAGGAGGACGATGGAGGTGTTGTCACGATGGCTGTTCTGATGCGGGATGTGTGACCTGGCGCTGAACCTGCTGCATGATATCCTAATGAATGGCCCATTCTGTGACGGAGGCCCAAAAGGAACGCCCATTTACGTCCTTAATGCTGCCTGGGATACCTTCCTGCCCTCTGGATAAGCAATTTGGGGATGGATGGGTGGGGTTGATTTTTATATAGCCTTTAATTAAAGACCTCCCTGCCTTTGTATTCCATATATGAACTGTCCAGTACCTTATATTCTGTACATCTGCGCTCTATGGTCTGCTGGATGGATAGGCTGTAGTTTTAGTGTATCATAAAAGGTCACATGATACCTGGCCTGGCCAATGACAGGCCATGACACCTGTCCAATCAGTTGGATGTTTTATAATTTGCTTCACTAGAGGGGCTGTTTTTTTCTTCTTCAATTGGTAAATTCGTCCCACACGGTGACTTTGCACATGGCTTGTGGTGGCTTGTCAAAGGTGTGTTTCGCTTTCAGTTTTCACCCTTATCTTCAGTGGTTCACTTAGTTCTGAAAAACATGGTCCGTCGTTCCCAAGGACAGATGAAAATCCTCGGGCCCCATCTCACTTAGCTGTCTGAAACTTATGCACATGAGCAAATAATTCAATAATGATGGTGAGCATAGCAGATTCTCTTCTGTCCCAGGCTGTCCTTGTCGGTCTGTATTTTTGAACCAGGGTTTCAAACGTATTTAACATGCACATTATAGGAGGTTTCCACAGGGTCTTCTTTGGAACCCCGTAGTAGGGAACAATTTCCTTGTTGGTCTTTGATCCCTTCAGCCTACACGTCAAGAAGTGGTCAGTCTGTAGGGGAACCTGGAACATTTGCTTCATCCTTGGTCACATGACCTTGATCTGGCCTGTGCTCCCGTGAGGCAGGTCGCTTTACTGACTCGTATCTCCAACGGGTGGTTGCTCGGACTGGTGCCTACAGCAGGCATCATCTACAGTGGAAAGCACAGAATGTGGCGAGTGGCAGACCCAAGCCTCTGTGAGCTGTGGGATGCCCCACAAGCTTTTTTGGGCTTTTATTTTAATATGCAAATCAAGCTGCTTCAAGTGTTAACCCGTGTGCATTTGGCAGCGACATCTGTTTGGTTTGCCCCCGCCCTCCAACTGTGAGAGACACTGTCCAGAATGTCAAGTATTCTTTCACTTAACACAAGTGGTTTTAGTCCTCAACGTGCGTAGCTTTTATCTAGTGAATGGCCTTGAGTGGCTGTACTGCTCCCTCCGCCGAGGGCCGCCGAAGCCCTTCCTGGGCTCGTGAGACATTTATAGTCTTGCATCTTGAGGCCATGAAAGGGCAGTTGGACGTGGCCGTCTAGCGGGTCCCAGCCATAGCTTGTAGTCTGGACCCATGGCTTCCTTGTGCCCTTTTTTCTCACTGTAAAGGGGGGCAGGTTCCCCCTCCCTGGTGTTTATTTCCATTCATATTCTAGGGTACCCAACTGAGGGGGAAACTCCCCACAACTGACTTTCCGAACTTGTTCCATCGTTGGGTTTTTCCTTTCCGTCTTTACAGTGCCGAGTGCTGAGCGTTTAGCGTTTGTTCTCAAAGACGAAGGGTTTAATCAAAGAGCATTGATTGGAAAGAAGCTTTTTTTTGATCAAATTTAGAGATTATGGCACAGTGCCGTTTGGCGGCTAATCAGGTCATGCTTTTGATCTTATCTGCTTCTTCAGTTTGCGTCTGTGTTAGGGGTTCTGATGGGGAAAATCTGAAACCTCACCCTAGTTTGCTCACTCAATCATCATCTTCAGAGTTTTTTTTTTTTCTCTTTTCTCTAATGGGGAGCAAAAGTATGCTAGCACTCGCATCCCTGACCGGCCCTTTCGTCTTCTGCCCCTAGACACTTTGTAGAAGAAGCATTCCTGTCAGCTTGTGAAAATGAAAATGTACTCAAGCATTCAAACGTTTAAAGCATTCGCTGAAGTAGGATATTTATACCCCCAGCTTGATTTACGTCAGAAGAGACACATCCTTCATCTCCGAGACTTCCTGTGAGTCGTGCTTATTTACACGTTGGTTGACTGACTTGTAGGTATGATGCTTGTTGTCATAATGCAGTTTCCTCGTACGGTCTGGAGGAGACCCGGCCTGCTCTCCATATGTGGTTGTCTTGCAGTGGAACATGACTGTTGGCGTCCCTCGCTCTTGTTTCTGGGTAAACGGTAGACTTGGATGGTTGAGTCTGGCCCGGCTGCTTATCGTCAAGACCTGCTCCAGGAATTGCTATGTTGGTGTCTGACCCATGTTTTTGCACGAACCAATAAAAACAACCCGTGGTGGAAATGGCGGTCTGTGAAAGGGGCTCCTGGCAGGGGGTGCTGCAAGGTTCTGAGAGCCAGGGGGATGCACTGCCGAAGGGAGTGGCTTAGTCTGCTGGGCTGACGCACTGTTGGGTTGGAATGAGCTTGAATGGGTGGGGTGGCCCAGATGTCCAGATTCCAGATCCATGGTGCCTCCAGGAATAACCTGGAGAGACGTTGTCATCTTTGCTTCCCTGGGGCCCCTCCATCAGCTGGCGTCCACCTTCCTGACGCCCGGGATCTGTGGGCTGCATCCGTTCCTGAGTGCCGTAATATCAGATGTAACAGAAGCCAGGCTTTTGTGGAGGAGAAGGGCAGTGCTGCACATTGGTGGTGAAATGTAGTTAGTTACCAATAAACTTCACTTGAGCCCTTGAAGCCAAGTGGTCCTGGCAGTGTCCAGTTCTGTAAATGGGTCATGTGACGTGTGAACTCGAGCTACCCAATAAATTAAGCAAAGACTGTAAGCGGACCTCGCTTTGAGGTTAGTGGTGGGACCTCTTGTATAGCAGCTTTTTTCTTTTCTTTTGGTTTTTTTCCTGGGATGAAGCTGCTAGTGACTCTGCATCGTAACGGGAGTGCTCTGTAACAGGTCGCATGTTTGGGCATTAAACCCCACTGCATCGTGACGGGAGTGCTCTGTAACGGGTCGCATGTTTGGGCATTAAACCCCACTGCAGGTAGAATGGGAGGAAGGAAAGGCCATCAGATATCTCTGTTGCAAAGTTGAACTTTGATTTGCATGAGGCTTATCCCTGCTGTTCTGTCTGGAGATTTCGCTGGTTTAGTAAACTTTGTGAGCCTTAAAGTAGCAGGCGAGCTTAACTGCCTCAGCGGTGGGGGGCAGGTTCCGGGCCAGGTTAGCCTGTCAATCTACTGTTGGCACATATGTTTAAGGTCATGCTGACATTTGGCTGTCCATGTTACTGTCGTCTTTGGCTCTGTGTGGCGCCCTGTTGAGTTACTGCTATGAGAACTGTTATAAATGGCCAGTGTATTTAATGTATCGCTATTGGTTGTTTTTTTTTCTCATCAAAAATCAAGACACTGGCATCGATCCGATTTTGTGTCTTGGCCGATATTGCAGGCTGATGTTTAGATTTTAGTCAATATTCGAAGTTGGCAGCACCAGAGCTGAACCGCTAAACTGGAAATGAGTGCGTTGGATGATGCGCCACTTTCAGTATGAGAGGACGAGGGATTCCATCTGCTCGCTCACCACTTAGAGGCTCGCTAGTCGTTCAAGTTGGCGCTACTTCGCTGATGCCTCATTGCCTGCATCGTATGATGTGGTCGCTCTGCAGCTACACGTGATCCTAGGAATGACGTCACCGGTATCAGTTTCACTGCGTATCTGTGGAGTGCTGGAGTTGGCCTGTAATTGATATCAGTCATCTCAATTGGTAATATTAGACAGATGTTATCGGTAATGACAATAATTTTAACTTTGGTGCATTATACAGAAATGGCTTTTATGAGTTGTTTTTTCTAAGTATAGTTTTAAGATGAGGACCTGCTCTGCAGCTGTTGTGATGGTTGGGGGAGGAGTACCTTCTCTTTGGACACCCAGTTTGCAGCGATGCAGCCATGTCTCTCTCATTCTCTGTCTGCTTTAGTCTGTCTTGTTCATCTCTTACAACGGCACATCACCATGTTTTTCGTTTTGACCTCCCGCCCTTGAGATTTCATCCCCTCAACGGTAAAATGTGCTCAGGGAAGCAGGCTTGTAATGATTTTGTTACCTCATGATATGTAATTGGTCGTGAAATTTTTACTGTCTCTAGCGAGGAGTAACTTGTGCAAGCCAAGCCTTAAATCTGCCAAGAGGGGAGCCTGCCTGCCAAATGCGGTGACACGGCCTGCAGAACGTGTCAGGAGGATGTACCATCTCAAAATGCTACTAAGCCACCCCCCCACGGGCTCTGTGTGAGATGATCCCTTCTTTCTGGTGACTGGTTGACTGTTCTGTGATCCTGGATGACAAGGGTCGCCCCGGGTCATGGAGAGAACTGGTGTACGAAAAAAGCTACATGTTGCGGGTGGTGCTGTCATGCGAGGGGAATCGATCAGACGTGGTGGATCTTCCCTGGGGCTTGTCTAATACATCCTGTTCTCAGTTTGCATGGATGTGGTACCCAGCATGAAACTGGGTGCTAAATGTAAGTAGATTTATCACCAAGGCAGGTCAGTAGCGCGTCATTCAAGCTTGGGATTAGCCGCCTGGAAGCTGACGGAAAAGGCAGCAGCCGATTGGCTGGCCGCGACGGAACATTTGCCGATTACTGGTACGGCTGTTTCAGGCACAAAGACCCGTGTCAGTTACTGCCCCGGTTTCTGGCCTTCGTCATTGCTGATGTTTTTGTGAGCCTTTATCGGTCTCCTCGGCAGGATGCTGGTGTTGATGTGCTCTTCTGAGTTGGTCAGTAGACTAGGGCCAGCTAGATGGGCAGCACTGAAGCTCCTTGTTCCACAAATGTGATATGAATGTGGTCACATGACCTGGGAGCTTACCAGTGGAGCATACCTCAGTCACCTGAAAATTTGAATCTCTATCAGTGAGACCGTTGGCGGGCGCTGCGGCTTTGCCCAGGCTTGATGGATATGGCTTACCGTGGTCCTGGAGGGTTTTCCCGTAAAGCGTGTTGGGGTTTGAATGAGGTTCTGCCGATTATCAGCTGGGCCACGGCCTGGGTGAACGCGCAGTGGCGTTCTGTTCTACGTGCCCCGCTCACCTGGCAGCTCGCCGGCTTTGCAATTAAAATTTCATCTGCGGCGCGCAGACGGGAGGAGAGAACACCTTGTGACCGTTTGCTCGGGTTACCCGCTGTAGATGTTTTTGGGGTTCAGGGTGGCAGGGGGTGCTATCCGCACAGTGGCCTGTTGACTTCAGCCCTCCAAAGAGTAAAATCAGAAACTGGTTGCAAAATTAAGGTGTTTGTATTGTCAGAGGTGGATGGTTCAGGTCCAGGAAGTAAAAATCCAGACCAAGATTTTCTTTCAACCAACCAGTTCAGCATAGTCAGTCACAGAGCACTCAACTGATTGGCTGAAACGTAGTACAAATCCAAACCAATTATTTTCTGGACCCGGACTCTACACCTCTGCCATTTATGCACGGGTCAAAATGAAAGTGTTCAGGTACATGGATCTGACCAGAAAGCACATCTCACACGGTCCCCGTCTTGGTTCAGGGTTCCACAGGAGGTTGAGGCCGGCCAGTCCTGGGAGAGAGGATGAGAAGCCTCTGAACAACTGCAGAACGTTCATCGTGGGAGTTCTTCCGAACATTAGCTGTGCTAATGTTCTCCCCTGACCAGGAAAACATCTCCACGGGCTCCACCAAAGTGCCGGTCAAGTACGGGGAGCTCATCGTGCTGGGGTAAGATTTGGCTGGACTCACCCCCCATCGGCAGGCTGTCATTTCATACGTCTGTGGCAGGTGTACGGTGCCGGAAAGCTAATGTCAGTTCCAAGGGTACTGTAAAACATGGGCCAGCTGAACTGAAACTGAAGTGTCCTAGTCCTTGCAGGGTGTCCTTGTCAGAAATGTCATTAGGAGATTTACATTTTTCATAACTTTCTTTTTTTTAATTTTTAGATATGTCTGAGAATCTGAATAATTTGATGGCTGATTTTCTGGAATGAGTACAGAATTGGCTGTTCTTGTTGGCAAATGATGGTATGATATGGGGTGGATGTTTAAGCACTGTGGAGGGGGAAAAGGGAACGAGATTTTTACAGGAGGTTAATGTGAGCCTAACCGCCATTCTCTCACAATGGGCGTGGGAGAGGGTGAGTGATTCCACAATGGATTAAAGAGGCACCCTGAGTTCAGTGCGGGAAACACCAGATGGCTTGAAGCTGGGTTTGCTATCCTTTAACTTTTCTGGTCCACTCCCAGCTCCTGAGAATTGAGCTGATTAGAGTGATCGCTGTTGGGAAGCGGCCTTTGTCAGGGGGATCTAACAACAGAGGCCCGCTCTCAGCATGAGGTGCAGGGACGCAGGTGTTTGGGGACCCGCCACCGGCTGGCAGGGCCGCCTGCCTGGACTGTTAGACGTGACAGGTTACCGTGGTCTAAGGGAACACTCTTAAGGGAGCGTACCAGCTTTTCGATGTCGCCGGCTTGAATGTGGCCACAGTCTGCACACATCAGAGGGAGCCGTAAAATGCCAGAAGCAAGGCTTTAAAGGAGGACCTTCCCAGCTCAGGCTGGGGGTCTGTTACCCCCTCATCAAAGCACCGACTGCCTGACTTCAGGTCTGTTTTTGTAGATCAGGGATCTCCAAACAGATGCTTGGCAGACAGGGGTGTTTGAAATTCGGCATGCTTCGTATTGCCGTTGAATTTAGATGCAGGTGGCAAACCCCTTTCAAACCTGCAATTTTTTTTTTTGTGGTCTCCTGGCCTGGAATCTAACACCGTGGCATTGGCTGCGAGAGGGTAGGAAATTCCCGACTGCCGTGCGTTGGAGCGCTGGCATGCCCCCCCCCGTTCCGTCTGAGGATGCAGCTGGCGGTCCACACTGGGGCCGCGATATAGGCGGGTGGGCTGGCACTTGGTATTGGAGCGACCGCCTGGCCCTGTGTCTCTTACGCCAGCGACTCGCCCAGCAGCATGCATTAGGGACCTCGTGCAAATACTCCGGGCTTGAAGCCCAAGGCAGTTTCATAATGGATAAAACCCCCCATTTTTCCAGTCTGTGTCGGGGG
>JAODKN010000107.1:151308-169623 GCA_026774425.1 Petrocephalus zakoni
AACGTTCCGATCACAAGCACGCTTCCCTAACCATTAGGCCACCGCTGCCCCCCAGGCTTGGTGCGAGGCTTGGTGCGTGCGTGCTGTGCTGTGACGCAGTCCATCATGCCCTGTTTCTCCACTGAGTGTTCCTGCTGTTTGTCATATCGTGCTGCTCTTTCTCACAGACAAATCACGGGCGGAGCTGGAGCAGGTGCCTAAGGTAGTCTTTGCCCCCGACCATGTTAGGCCTTTCAGTGTCATGCCTCCCTAAATGGCCCCCCCGCCTCCTACTGCCCTGACTTCTCCCCCTCCCTGTCCGTGACAGATCTTCATGAGGCCCGACTTCGCTCTGGACGACCCCGCCACCTTTAACGCAGTCCTGCCCTGGTCCCACTTCAGCGTGGCAGGGGGCAAAGCCAACCGCGACATTGCATCCTCGCGGTTACTGCAGGAGAAGGTGGGGCCGCCCTAACCCACCCGCCAGCAGTATGAAAGGGAAATGGAAAGTGTGCTAAGTGACTCGCCGCGGCCTCGCGCTCACGCCGCTGCGAGGACTAGCTGTAGGTACCGTGGAGAAACGGGCATCACCTGTATGGCTCCAATAAGATGGTCAGCTGGGGGCATTGCAGTGAGATGTGGGCATTGCAGTGGGCATTGCAGTGAGATATTGGTAATACCACCCCTCCTTGAGTCCGTTCCAGTTACTAGGCCGCTCTGCGGAATGGTCGCTGAGCCACGGTGTAACCGCCACCGTGCTTTCGACTTCAGCCTTCAGCCATACTCAATTTCTCGTATTCTTCATGAAGTGGACATTTTTAACAAGTGGATGTTTGTACATTCTACTTGAGAGATGTTTAATTCTAATGCATTTATGCCGTAGAGCACTGTATTTTATCGTTAAAAGTAAAGAAATTTGCTTGTAAATGCATATATTGGTAGGAAAATGTATTTATTATTATTATTATTATTATTATTATTATTATTATTATTATTCTGTTGTATTTGCAAATGGTCACTAACTGAAGTACTAAATCAGCATAGTATAGTAGTAGTAGTAGTAGTAGTACTGACAACAAGAATAATAATAATTGCAGCAGCAGTAGTAATAGTGTTATTGTTATTATTGGTGCTTTGTGAGGCTGTAGAGACTTAAGGCCGCATGCCCGCCCCCACAGCTGAGTCACTACCTGGACGTGGTGGAGGTCAGCATTGCCCACCAGATCTCCCTGCGCTCCGAGGCCTTCTTCCACGCCATGTCGTCGCAGCACGAGCTGCAAGACCGGCTGCGGGAGACGGCGCGGGCGGTGGCGGCGCTGCGGGAGCGCACGGCCGCCATGGAGCGCGTCATGTGCGAGGGCCCTCTGCAGGCGCTGCGCCTAGGCCTGGCGCGCAACAACTGCGCCAAGCTGCACGGCAAGCTGAAGCTGATGGCCGCCGTGCACCAGACGCAGCCCACCGTGCAGCTGCTGCTCTCCACCTCCGAGTTCGTGGGCGCGCTGGAGCTCATCACCACCACGCAGGAGGTGCTGCAGCAAGAGCTGCAGGGCGTGCACAGCTTCAGGTCAGGGCAGCCCTCGCTGTACGCGCGCGAATTAGTGTCATTTTTAAATTTTTTTTTTTAGCTTTTATTTTTATATTATTTTCAGTTTAAATTTGAAATCCAATTTAGTTTTAGTTTTCACTGTGGTTTTGTTTTTTATTTAAATTTTTATACATTTCAGTTTAAGTTTCTGTCATTTTTATATCTAGGAATAGACTGAAAGCCATAGAGCTACGAGGGATGTTCAAAAAGTTTGCGCACTTTTGTTTTCATTGGAAACGGGGAAGGCGTAGCTTATGGCATTAAGCAGTCGCTACCACGCTGGGAGAATTGCATCACAAAGGAAGGCAACTAGAAAAGGGATGTAATTTGAAACGGTTAAAGTTCGGAAACTTTTTGAATGTCTCCCCTATTTTGTATCTGCTAGTTTGCAAATCCCACATGAATACACAGTGTTTCAGGTATTATTTATAGTAAAGATATGCAAATTAATGATTAAAGACAAACATCATTACTTTCGCTATCTAGTATTTAAAAAATCTAACGAGGTATATGGCTTTTTTTTTTTTTTAGTTTGTCTCGTTGGCCGTACTAGGCTGTCACCCAGTATGAGTAGAACGTAGCGTATGGAATATCGCCGCCCATCACCGCCTCTTTCCCCACGCAGGCACCTGGGTTCCCAGCTCTGTGAGATGGAGAAACTCATTGATAAGATGATGGTCGCCGACTTCACTACCTACGCCCGGAGCGACCTCGGGCGGCCCCTCGGGCGACCCCTCGAGGACGACGCCCAGGTCCTGGAGAGGGTGCGTTTCCTTTCTCTCTCCTTCGCCCTTTAATTTTGGCCAGTTTGTGGCACAGATTTATGACAGATTTTCCTGGTCAAACACAACTCAGTTGGCTAACTACCAGGTTTAGTGGGTGTGTCTGAGTAGGGATGTCTGCAGACTGTGTCACAAACTAGGCCCCCCATGACTGGAATTGGGGAACCCTGCTTTTGGGTACAATACCAGGTGACCTTTCTGTAGAGCACTTTTTTCAGCCCTGGTCTGGGTTTGTGGTGAAATTCAAGGAATGAATACAGCGTGATTCACTCTAGCTGGAGAAAATCCTAAACCTGTATATCTGGCTCTTCAGCAATTTATTGGTAGACTGTCGGAATCATTACTCTATCGAACCCCATCCCTCCTCCCCTGTAATGCTGGAGATGCATCAATACACATTACAGAGTGCTGACACACTGCAGGCTCTGTTTGCGCTGATATAGATCAGCACGGTAAAGGCTCTTCAGCTTTGTTCTTCATCCGGAAAGAAACATTCCAAAATAAAAAGATGAAACTTGCTGGAAGAATGAGTGTTGGCACCGCATCTCATAAGCAAACGGGCAGCTGTGAGGACGCCTTGGGGTCCTGCCCCTGCTGACCTTCTCTTGGCCGTCATGTGCCTGAAACAGGACCGGCTGCAGTCCCTTGTGTTTGGCCTGCTGCGGCAGAGGAAGCTGGATTTCCTGGACATCTACAATGAGGAGATGATGCAGGCGGCCAAGGGCATTGTGAAGCAGGTGGGGGCAGGTCCAGGTGGGGTGGGATTACATAGGTTGGCGTGCCTTTTTTTGGAACAGAAATGTTTTTTGATGTTCTGCCTACATATATTTCATAGTTTACTACGTTTGTTGTATGCTATACTTTCTGGTGTCATGCAAACTGTAATGTAAACACTAGGCATTGTCTAGACAACTTTAAATAAGCCAGGAGATACTCAAGCGTGGCATTATCTATGGGCACGTCTGTAGTTGGTCCCACTGATTGCTGTTTCATAGCAGTAGTGGACCTGCCATCTGTGTGTGGGTGATGACCTCGTGAAATTCCCTGGGAATGGAGAACAGTTTCAACAAATTGCGTTCTTAGCAGCATAGCATGTCTCTGATGGAGTCTGAAAGCGAAATGATCCTGTTTTTGTTTCTGTGTAACTCTGCAGTGTGTCGTCAACATGGTGTCACACATCGAAGAGATCGACACAGAGGTTGTCGTGAAGTAAGTGCCGGTTTGCTTTCCTCTTCCAAGCGTAATTGGGTATTACTCTGCTAGCAAACCTCAGCGTGCCGTGACCTGGAGCATCAGAGCAGAGCAGAGCCTTCCCCAGATGTGTTCTTTCACAGTAGCGAGGAGAAGTTCCCATAAACTTGTTTTTATGAGGTCGCCTGAACCAGTGATTTAGTACACAGACCGTTTACCGTGCAGGGGATCAGACTATAGCTTCAGCTTTTCACACATTGTTCTCATAAAAACAGTTATTACCAGGTTAGTGATCAGCATTTAGGGGATACCACTGGTAGGTCACTCGTATATTGGGTTATTGCCGTTTTAACTGTTTTGTACTTTAGGGACATTTTGGTGTTTTGAAATGAGTTACTCAACACTTACCCTCTGTGAGCTAGTACCTACAGAATCTGAGAGATCAAAGCCTGTAGAGCTACTAACACCCAAAATTGTGGAAATGCTTCTGATTTTTAGAGATTGCTGAACTTTATTCAGCCATTGCTCCAGTACTTTAATTGTCCAGTGCATGATTTTACAAGTGTCGTACATCGGATGATTAACTGGAGCAACTGGTGCATTTGATTAACTGGTAACTCGAGCAACAGTTGAATAAAGTCCTCATTGGCCACTCGCCACTCTGCCTGCATGTCTTCCTGACTTCTGTTTAAGCTGACATTTGCATATGATGCCTTGGCCTGCTTTTTTGATGACAGTCATAGTGATGACATACTAGATTAGCCCCTTCCCATTGTTAACACTAAACAGATTTATCGACACAATCTTCTCACACGGAGCACTTAGTAGGTTGAGTAAAGAATGAACGTTGGTTTTGCTGAATGAAGAATGTTTTGGGAAGGTTTCCTTGCTTGTCTCCACCTGAGCTCACAGCCTTCTCCATGACTCCCAAAGGCTGGCCGACCAGATGAGACTCATGACCTTTCCTCAGTGGTTCGACCTCCTCAACAGCGTCTTCTCTAGCTTCATCCTCTTCCTGAAGAGGATCAAGGTAGGAGAGTCCAAGCTTCACACTACTGTCATGCGTGAGCAAAGCCTGTTGAGGCTGACGCTTTTCAGTGTTTACGTTTTGGTTGTTTGCTCATATGGTTTAATAGAAAGTCTTCATTGACTGGCAGTTCACCTCGAAGTTGCAGAACCTTGAAACTTTAACCCTTCTGCCATATCTGATTAGGTCTTTGAGTTCTGTTAAATGAACTGTGGGTTTCCAAAAATGTCGGAGCACTAGTGAAAATGCTTCTATTTTCTGACTTTTCTAATCTGATTATAAATCATTCATTACAGATTATCAGCATAATTTGAGTGAAACAACAGATCGAAGAGTTTCGTCTTACCTGTATGATAACTGATGAATTGTTCCCTAGGCAACACTAAGCGTGATCAGAAATGTGGTGCTGGAGGTGATGGACGCCAACCAGAGGATCCGGCTGGCGGAGGCAGCAGCAGCGGTGGGGGTGGGTCGGGCCAGCCCTGAGGCCCCCTCATCCAGGGATTCAGAGCTAGCCTACCTAACCCACGAGGGCATGTTCATCAGCGATGCCTTCAGTGAGCCAGACCAGCAGCTGGGCGGGGCCATGCCGTGCCTAGACTCCGGGTCCGGAACCACGGAGTCGTCGTCCAGCCGTGAGCAAGCCACCCCGCCGTTGGTGCGGGCGTCAGGGGCCATGTATGTACCGCCCCGCTCTCCCCTAGGACTGACCAAACAGTCCTGCATTACCCGAGGCTGCTACTAGGGTCAGCTGGGTACCAGCATACCACTCACTAATCAGTGGTTACTTAGAAAATTACTGATGGTCACCTAGAAAATGTCCTGGTGTGAGCAGCATGAATCCTATCATGAATTTTTTGCATGCGGATAGTAAGTGTCTGCTCTGCAGTGACTGGGCTGGGTGTGATACAAGCAGACTTTCACCCGTGGCTTTTACATCTGGCCTGGCTTTTCCACACTACAGACTCTGAAGCTCTGTTCAGGAGAGCTGGTGTTATATACATGAGAAGCATGCATCTCGCTGCTGGTAACTGTCATATGCCTATCCTACCTGTAGGGGCTGCTAGTGAATCACCCAAGCTCCTCTCTAGTCATGCTACCCTGTGTCAGACTGTGGTAGTGACAGGTCTCCTCCTGGGGCCTCTTGTGGCTGATGGGCATGGGAGTGCTGGGTGTGAACGCAGCGGATTGGCCACTCTCGTCTCAAATCCAGTTCCCGTTGTCCCCGCAGGGTGAACGAGGACATGATGCCGACGGACCTGGAACTGGGCCGCGTGGCTAATAACATACAGGAGCTCCTGTGCACGGCTTCTGACACCAGCCACGACCGTTGCGTCAAGTTTCTCATGGCCCGAGCAAAGGTAGGGCGGCCCGGCGTGAGCTGGCGAGCGAGCTGGTGCGCGGGAGGGCGAGCGAGTGGGTGGGCGGCCCAGTGCACGCGGGCGGGCGGGCGAGCGAGAGGGTGGGCGGGCGAGCGAGAGGGTGGGCGGGCTCCCTAGCGGCTCCTCGTCTACATCCAAGAAAAGCTTCGGGACGCCACTGCGGCTGCCTGTAGTGCTACAGGAAGCCGTCTTAAAAGTGCTCCCCAATAATAATGGGACCCGCTAGCCTCCCCCGGCACGGCGCATATGGCCGCCCGACTGCATCCCACACGGCGCTCAATGCTCAGACTCCCAGCGCTCAGTTGGAAGCTACGTGCAGCTTGGCGCACAGTTGGTCCCGTCTAATTAGAGGCCAGGCCTGCTGTTAGAGCCTCAGCATTCTTACCGGACTGGACTAGTACCTCGTTTGCGCCCCGAGCTTCTCCGGTAACTGGGGGCACTTCTGGGGCATTCTGCTGCAGTAATTATTTTTTTGTTAGGGTTAGTTCTTCTGCTTCGAGTATGTTGTTAATTGGTGGGGGGGCAGTTACGGATGAGGTGGTGACCCCAAGCATTAGTTTGTTTTTGTATGTGTGCCTGAGTGCACGTTAGAGAGGGAGATTCCTCCCTCAGCGCCCACACTGACAGCTGGCCTCCCTACGCTCTGCTGCACTTTGGTCTGGTGGATCTTCCTGCACGTCACACTGCGCCATCCCTAAAAAAGATACGTGTGTGCTCAGTGAAATTGGGAGGGGTGCTGGCTTGATGCCATGACTGAGGGAGGCTCCAGCACCCTTCGTAGTATATGCATCATCAGTCCTGTATCCCCAGATCTATAACTTTCGACCCTGTTGCGCTGCCCCCTACAGGACGGCTCCCTGGAGCGGCTCAGCTCCTCTGAGTTTGTGTGCTTGTCCCAGGAGGTGGAGAACTTTGTGCGTGACACGGAGCAGCTGTGCCAGCGCCGCAGTATGTCCCTGCGGGGGGCGCTGCAGAGCCAGGCCAACCGGTTTGTGCACCGCTTCCACGAGGAGCGCAAGACCAAGCTGAGGTGCGGGCTGGCGGGGGCCGGGGGCGGGCTCTGGTAAATGGGGTGCAAAGTGACCCGGCATGTGCTGGGCCCGCGCGCGCATGACGCCCCTGTCCTCCCGCCAGCTTGCTGCTGGAAAACGAGCGCTGGAAGCAGGCAGAGGTTCCCGCGGAATTTCAGGACCTGGTCGACTCCATCGCGGACGGCAGGATCACGCTGCCGGAGAAGAAGCCGGCCGGTACGACGGCACTCGTGAACACAACGCCTTCACCTCGGACCTTAACGAGCTTTCAGAACAGGCATTAGTTAGGGATCTGATTCGGTTCGATTTTGGTTGGATCAGACCCCCAACCAGGAAGGGTGAGCTGTGCTGCAGTGACGTTCTCCGCTTACCCCCCCCAGGCCCAGAGGAGCGGAAGCCCAGCGAGTACCTGTGTGTGGATGGACAGAGATATGCCGTCGTGGGGTGAGTGGGGGTCCGTCTCCGCTCGTTTGGCCCGTTTTGTGCGCAGTTCCGTTAGCCCGGTGTTTTCTTTATGGCCCCCGCCACGTGTTAGGACGGTGCTGCTGCTGATCCGCATCTTCCTGGAGTACTGCCAGTGCGTGAACGACATCCCGTCCATCACCACGGACATGCTCACGCGCCTCACCGACCTCTTAAAGGTACCAGCTGGCCTCTCCACTTGTCTCCTCCCTAAACCTCCCTGGATGGGTGAATGTGAGTGAATGCTAGCAGGAGGTGTGGCTTGCAGACCCATTGGGCGTCCAGAATACTGTGCACTGTTGTATTTTATTGGTTACCCTAGTGTTGAACCTGACAGTGATTGGCAGCTTACAGCAACCCCGCCCACTGTTAAGGCATGCCCATCGGCACCCATTGGCTGGGCTTCTGGGATGTGTGCTTGTTACATTCCTTAACTAAATGTCTTCGCCCTGTTCCTGCATTTGCCTTCGCAGCACTTCAACTCGCGGACTTGCCAGCTAGTTCTGGGGGCCGGGGCGTTACAGGTCGTGGGGCTCAAGACCATCACTACAAAAAACCTCGGTACAGTATGGACAACAGTGTTGAGGGTGAAGGTGTTGTGGTTGGGAGGGGTTGTGACGCACAGTCAGACCCAGACTGCTTTAGACCACACCTCTTTTTGCTTTTTGTTACCTGTGATTGGCAGCATGAGGTAGACCCGCCCACCTTAGGTCTCGCGTCATTTTCCCCATGATTGACAGTCCTGTTTGTATGCAGATTGTCTGCTGGTCCATTTGATTATCCAAGTACTGCGGGTGATTAGTTTGAGAACCAGCAGTAAATTGTATAGTTAACCTATTTTACTATGTTCATCTGCTGCTTATTGTCCGTCATAAAACATAAAACAGGTTTTCTTTATGAGTGGAAATAACTGATTTCTAGAATCTTTCAGAAAGAATACAATATCCAACAAGGGTGTCCTTAATAATACAGTAAAAACTCTTGTATCCAGCATGCTCAAATAGCTGGCCCAAATCTAAAGCATCAGTGTAAAAAAATACAATAACTAATAATACCATTAATTCTATAAAAAAAATTTAGATGACACTGAAAATAAGTGTTGTGCAATACATGTTAGTTCCTGCGAAGCCTGCAAAGCGGCATGCTTTATTAATCTCTGTTCCACAAGTGTACCCTTACCGTGCCGGTAGCCGGTGTAAGAGCGCAGCCCCCCGCGCACCTTCTCAGGCTGCTTGCTCCCGCCCCCCCAGCACTGGCCTCCCGCTGTCTGCAGTTGGTACTACACTACATCCCCGTCATCAGGGCCCACTTCGAGACCAAACTGCAGCCCAAGCAGTATAACGTCCTCAGGCACTTCGACCACATCACCAAGGTGAGCGCCCGCACACTCCGGCATGAGACCACTCCCCCTCCCCGCTGCACTGCTGCTCTGTGTTCTTGTCATAACATTTAGCTCCGGCAATTCAGGTTGGCTTTGGTATTTGTCAGTGAATGTGCTTGTTGGACACTTAGCAGAACAGCACCTTATCCTGGGAGTGCCTTAAAGCAGGCTCCCGGGGCTCCGTACTCGGAGGTGACCGTCGCTCTGGAGACGCCGGTGCCTTAAAGCAGGCTCCCGGGGCTCCGTACTCGGAGGTAACCGTCGCTCTAGAGACGCCGGTGCCTTAAAGCAGGCTCCCGGGGCTCCATACTTGGAGGTGACCGTCGCTCTGGGCAGGCTCCCGGGGCTCCGTACTCGGAGGTAACCGTTGCTCTAGAGACGCCGGTGCCTTAAAGCAGGCTCCCGGGGCTCCATACTCGGAGGTGACCGTCACTCTGGAGACGCCGGTGCCTTAAAGCAGGCTTCCGGGGCTCCGTACTCGGAGGTAACCGTCGCTCTGGAGACGCCGGTGCCTTAAAGCAGGCTCCCGGGGCCCCGTACTCGGAGGTGACCGTCGCTCTGGAGACGCCGGTGCCGTTAGGGTATGCTAACAGGTGGTGCTATCGTTCAGCCTTCAATGCCTCTCTCCTGACAGGACTACAACGATCACATAGCAGAGATCTTGGCTAAGCTGGTGGCCATCATGGATAGCCTTTTTGAGAAGGCGCTGTCCAAGGTAAACCTTCATCTGCAGGCTTTGTTGCTCAGAAGTAGTGGCGATTGCCTGCATTAATAATAAATTAATTAATGCGGTCTAGCTTTTAAATCCCATTTCTTTTTGGGCAGTATGAAGTGAAGGCCCCAATGCCTTCTGGGTGTTTTCGGACCCTGTGTAAGCAGCTGGGCAAGATGCACGAAGCGATCTCTGACCTGTTACCTGAAGAGCAGACCCAGGTATGCCTGCCGATCTTTGCTTGGTAGATATCGGCAGCTTGGGGGCTCATCCTGAGCAGTGTGATTTATTCTCCTGTTTACTGGATAGATGCTGTTCCTGAGAATAAACGCAAGCTTTAAACTGCATCTGAAGAGGCAGCTGGCCCGTCTGAACGTCAGCAACGATGGAGGCCCCCAGCATGGGTCCGTATTGCTGTTCGATGGCTCTCCTGCAGGGGGCGCATGTCGCCTTCAATATCATAATAAGGAGAAGCTGCTTAATGTTTATAGTGCATTCTGTGGAAAAGACTGGAGTTTAGATGGTGTCGCTTTGATTGATTACTTGAATGTAACTGTTGGTGTTTTTAAAGGACCTGCAGCTTCTTGCCGGTGAAGAGCTCTCCTCTGCTTTGTGCTCTTTGCAGGCTGGTCATGGTGGATATCGCTTTTTATACTGGTAATGTCCAAGCACTGAAGACACTTGAAAAGCTCGACTTGAACTTGGGAGAGATTTGGGAGCAGAAGAGGTGATGGAGGTGGTGGAGCCCCCCCCCGCCCTGTTTTGGGGGGGGGGGTGACTCAGGGCTCACTCTTGCCATGTCCCAGTGATGTGTGCCACGGCCCGGGACGCTGGCCCGTGTGAGCATCCGCCTGTCTCATCTGGGTGGTGAGAGTGCTGCTGCTCCAGTGGACCAAACCTGAACACACACTTTGGGGGGGGTCTCCATGCAAAAGGCCTTGCCTGTTCAGACCACTATGACTGTATTTCAATGTGCAATTGGTCTGAGCTGAGCAGCAGGTCTGACGGGGGGAACAGTGTGATCTGGGATCAGTCATGGCTGGAGGCCAATGCCCAGCAATCGACCTTCTTACAGGTGTCTGTAGCATTTTGCTTTGTTGCGTTTAAACCCAAATCGACAAAGTGGGAAACCGGAGTGCAGCTTCAAGGTGTGCAACTGGACATAAATGTAAAAAAAAAAAAAAAAAAAAAAGTTTAAATCTTATGGTATATTTTTATGAATCCTGGGGTTTATTTGAGTATTTGTGACGGTTCTAAGTCTCTCATCTTCTGGTTTGGCAGAAGGAATTTCTTTTTGCAGAATCTGCTGCTTTAGTTTACATTTTGAATTCTGATTTTAACTCTGATTTTAACGTCCTTTCCTTTGGAATCGCACATTTTAGCAGTATTCCTCGACTGAAAGGGAAATATGTGTGAAACAGCCCTCAATCCCTGCATGATTATGCCTTCGTCTCGATGGCCGTCGCTGGAACGCCTGCCGTACGCTGGGTTTTAGCTACTGGTGAGCATTTTTAACTACTATGGTCCCAGTGCCAGGGAAGCCTTGGCACTACTTACTGTGTTCATACTGGCGTTTGTGTGGATGACCGAATGCCCCTTTACACCCCAGATCATGTGCTGGTTTGGTCTGATTTCCCTGAAGACGCCGATTATTACTATTACTACAGTCATGGACTTCAAAGTGGAGTAAAGACTGTATGGGGGGGGGGGATGTGGTCACATGGGATAGGCGAGATGGGGACCCTGGTGGATGTTGCGGCTGAGGGTTCTGCAGAGTAGCTGGTGGAGGTTGACTGTCCTCACAAGGACAGACTTGGGAAACACGGTTCTCGGTGTCCTAGAGCGCAGGACTTGCCCTTTTCTTGCTGAGGTTAACCCTGCTCCATTTGTACGCATGTATACGTACCCCCCCCCCAGTGTAAGGAATACTGTCAAAATAAGAAACTCTGCTTTAAGGTTACCGTCTCCCCCGCCTAACAAAGAGGACTGTTTTGTAACAAACATGCACTACTGATTACCAGTGCTGTACGACTCACTGCTAGCTCAAAAGTGCCTACTTTTGATAAATATCAGAGA
Source organism: Petrocephalus zakoni (assembly GCA_026774425.1). NCBI lineage: Eukaryota > Metazoa > Chordata > Actinopteri > Osteoglossiformes > Mormyridae > Petrocephalus > Petrocephalus zakoni. The sequence continues at coordinate 162,917 of JAODKN010000107.1, forward strand.
CCATGATGCCCATCTCTTCCAACAGTGCATATTCTGTCTCGAGTGCCTAACAGGCTGCCTCCCAAGGGAACCGGGCCTTTATGGCCCAGCAAAGATGAACCAACCAATCAGACAGCATGCCTGAGAGTTTTAACTGTCCTGAAACCCAAACCATCTATCTCAATAAAATTGGTCATGAAAGTGAAATGCTGTTACCCCGTGTCATTGATTGGGGCGAGCAGACCACGATTCCTGCATCCAACCGGAGCAGTGTGTCCCACTGCCGAATTCATTTGGTGTGCGTGACGAGACAGAATTCCTGCAGCAGACGGCATGTGGCCGACGGCTGAATTTCAAGAGAGCTTGGGGGTCATTGAATGGTGGCCCAGAAAAGAGTTGTTGCTGTAGTATCCCGCAGTGGGTTGGCCATTGACTCGTCCTCCAAAGAAATGGCTCTATTCTTCTGCGGAATAGGGAACCTAATACACGGCCCCACGCTGAGATAAACGGGACTGTAGCCTGGGGAAATGCTGATCCGGTTCATTCATGAAAAAGACACACAGACCAGCTGGATCCCTATTGCACTTTAATCAACACTGAAACCAAGAAGCCAGAGTAGAGGGAAGCTGGATACAGCGCCAAATCTTGGCTGCCCAACACCTTTGGCTGCAAAATACATTAAGTACGTGCTTCACAGTAGCGGAAAGCCCTATTTTTCGTGTTTGGCCAAATTTAGGGGAAGGTAGTGATTTCTTGCCCCTAACAGTCCAGGGTCTTTCTGGGTCATGTGACAAAGGGGAGGGGTCAAAGGCCTCAGTGGTCGAGGATGCGCAGGTTGCCCGATACAATCTTGTTCTCCAGCAACGCACCTGCTGGAATGTCGATTCGGTCTCCGTGATTGGCTATGATGATGACTGTTCCCTGCAGGGAGGTGGAGAACAACCATTGCAATGGAGCGACAGATATTAGTGTTACCGACGGGCTTGAGGTCATAAGGCCTCACCTTCAAAGAAACCTGCTTTCCGAAGGTGACATCTCCGGAAACAGTCAGGTGATCCAGTTCCAGCATATCTGGTATGCTCTCAAATCTCATCAGGAAGTCGTGAACCTGCAAGTCGACACATCCGTTTGCTGGGATAAGGTCTGCCAAAATCTCGGCAAACATCCATCAGAACATCCTCAGACCTGCTACCTAGTGCCTTTGTTTTTGTTCCATTATCAGTCCCAGTTTTTACAGTCACTGGTATTTACTTTTTGTTATCAAAGTAACTGGGGACCAGCTTTTCTGCTGAGTGTTGGCCCGTATAATTAAGCCGCAGGGTAATGAGGGGTGTCTGATGATATTAAGACAGAAGGCTTACTAGGTAGGATCACATGACATGAATGAGGCCTTCTTTTGGCTCCCATGAGCACCGCTGGACAAGGATAAAGCAAAAGTGCAGAAAAGCATTCCACTAAACGTTAGAAGCCAATGATCATTACCAAAGGTGCTCACATCACTAACAGGATAAAAGTGGCAGGGGGAAAAGGATTAACGTCAACAGAAGTGTTCTGAGAAAGTATTCCTAGCGTCGCGTTTCGCCGACAGCTGAAACAGAATGTTCCGTATGTGAGCACCAGGCGTGCTAGATGCACAGTTACACCGATTTTGCTTCTGGGAGCGTGACGGCACCCTGGATCGGGGGGGGACCCCTCCTCTGTTTTTCCTAGCGTGCATGCTCACTCTTTGTGTCTATTCAACACGCACCATCAGAGAGTTTACTCAAAGAAAGGAGCAGCCTTCCAAAAACCCTGGCATTCTATGCAGAGTCGATTTAAAAGTTAAGCATACAAATAAGCACTCGCGTCAAGCCCAGTTGTCCCAAAAAAAGCACGGAGGAATAGATCTTAAAGTCTTTAGTTGCATCCATTCATCATTCGTGATTACTTGCACATGGGATGGGCGAGACGCGAGTGTCTTTGTGTTGATCTATAGTCCATCTCAGCAAGCATTTGGTTAGAACCTTAGTCAATCCATCCATCCATCCACCCACCCATTTTCTGTACCTGCTTGTCTTATTCAGGGTCCAAAGCTTATCCTGGAAGTTATGGGAGCAAGGCAGGGAATAACAGGATGGGGAGCCAACCCGCCACAGGGCGCCAACCCATCACAGGGCACCAACCCGCCACAGGGCGCCAACCCGTCACAGGGCGCCAACCCGTCACAGGGCGCCAACCCGCCACAGGGCGCGCACACACACACTATTCAGTCACACATGCAGACGTAGTGGCAATCTGGCAACTCCAATTAACCTCAGCGTGTTTGTGGACTGTGGGGGGAAACCCCACGACAACACGGGGAGATCATGCAAACTCCACACACATGGAGCCATGGCAGAAACTCAAATCCTAACTGCATATTTCTGTTTTCAGAAGGAATCTGGAGAAACCAGAGAAACATGTAAATTCCCTTAAACCCCTAATCAAGACTTGAGGCAATAATGCTACCCCATCCACTGCACTATTCCTGAATTGCATGTCTAATAAAAGCCCCAATGGGAATCTACTCTATATACTCTTGTGCGGGAGGGCAGAGGAACGGCCGGTACCTTGGTGAAGGAGCTTCCCAGCTTGACGTGGGGTGTTGTGGGGAACTCCCTCTTCTGGCTCATGGTGAGCGAGCCAGCGTCCAGCGTGTAGAGGTTGGACATGACCAGCAGCAGGTCCGAGGTGGTCTTGACTGGCAGGAAGCGGCTGCGTGGAACATTGATGCCCAGCGCGTTGTCGAAGCTCTTGATGGCTGCGCCAACTGCCGTCTCCAGCTGGATGATGTTGAGCCCACCGTCTAGAGTCTGGTCACAGGAGGGCAGGGACAGGTGACAGTGCACGCTCAGACAGGTGAATAACACTGCCTACACTTTATTACAGTGCTTACATGGGATAATGCATTTCTTGGGCTTCGTAACAATACCACTTGCTGTGTATTTAGCCTTGTCAATTAGCTACCCACTAACAATGGGCACTCTGAGCAAAAGAGAGAGAGTACAGGGAGCTTGACAATTAACCTGGGAAATAACTTTCTCTCGACTTATATTGAAGTTGGTATCCCACTGTGAATACAAGATCACGCAGTTAACTGGAGAGAGGCAGAAACTTCAAGTACAAGGCAATGTGCAGGTATTAGACGACAATTTGTTCTGCAAGGGTTTACTCAGAAAGGAGTCACTAAATTGTAGTCATAGCTAACTATTCCCTTTTTGTTTCCATACATCAGTGCACAACCTCGCTGTCAGAGTCCTGGCACTCAAAGAACAGGCTCAGTGTCCATGCAGAGCCCTAGCTCTTACCTTGGGATTCACAATGATCTCCATATCCATGGAGTTCTTCTCCTGTAGCCTCTTGATTGCAGGCAGAGAGATCCACAGGTTGTTGGTGTTGAAGATCTTGAACTTGGTGACCGATTTGAACTCATCCACATGTGCCTTGGGCACCTGCGCTATCTCCAACAGCCTGAGCTTGCCATCGTACTCAATCAGTGTTCCACCCTATGCGTGAAGAGCAAGTTCAGCATCGATAGCCATTTTTTCGGAAGGCCTACATCAGTAACCAATGATGGACCCAAAAAACCAGGTCTTAAAGCTAACAGTCAGCGGAGGGAGGAGCCTACCTTGACGTCGGCACGCGTCTTGTCGGTGACCTCCATGACGAACTCACATCGCTTGCCGTCCGGCTGGCTCATCAGGTGATGCAGAATGTGCAGGTCTACGGTGGCGCCCAGGTTGTCGATGTTGGACACGAAGATGTACTCCTTGCCCTCGGCAATGAGCTGGTCCAACAGGCCCGAGTTGTAGAAGCTGGCGTAGATATCACCGTGCCCAGGGGGGTACCAGGCCTCCGCGTTCTCCCCCGACAGGCCCATGTCCTTGGCCACCGGAAGGAGGGATTCCTTGTTGATCCTTGGGTACCTGGGTGGGAACTTGGGCTGATTGAATCATGTCTATAGTATTCAATTTAGGACGGTGACCATTTAATAACAAAACCAAGGAAATGCACCCTTAAGAATAGCAATAAAAGTCACAATTGAACCAACGATGATACAAGTCCCCCAGATGCGATCATCCTAGTCTGGGGTGCCCAATACGTCGATTGCAATCGACCAGCAGATTGCGAAGGTAGTGCGGGTAGATCACGCGACATTAAAACTTTGTTGCATTAGGTTCCTATACCTATTTAGATCCCTTCTCTTCTAGCGCGTCACCCAGCAGAACACGCAAGTGTATTGCGAGCTAATGCAAAACTCTGGCGAGCAAAGTGACCCAGCTAGCCTTCCGATTAATGTCTACTAAAAAGGTATATTAAAAAATCAGCGGGGAGCCGGACCAAGTAAGAATCCATGAATGTCTTGAATTGTATTGTGCTGTGAGGGTTCATGCAGTGATGCAAGGTTCCTGCTAATGTTTTAAACTGCACCTCCATACCCTGATAAAGCCTCTACATACAGTACCATAGCAACAACCCTTAACTTCTGCCCTTGACGACAATCCCGCCTCTCAGATAATCCAATCAAATTGTCAAATTTGCACCCTTCAAATCAGAGCCATTTATATGCGTTCCTATCCCAGGGGCAATCAAACTAAGTGCATTATATGCCTTTGAAGGCTATATATTAATAGGTTTCATTAACCTCCAAAAGCAATATTGCTGTAGATTTTTCCCGCTGCATGTCAGTGCTGTTACAGGCATAAGGCCTCCGTCCAATGCATTAAGACGTGACGTCGGCGAACAGCTGGATGCCACAGATATACACCTCTGCCAGTCCATGAAAACACTGTAAAGCTAAAGCATAGACTGCGGACCTGTGAAGGACAGATTTCTGATATTTAGGAAGTCACATGTAAAAGATGATACTAATTAAAATGGCAATGTGACACCTCAGTCTCCTCCGTCACTTGGAAAAGCCAATTAATCGCACCATTAATCCTTACCCTAAGCGTGTGGCGTGTACACCTTTTCCAGAGAGGAGTTACACCCATAGGATCATACCCATAGGGATGGGTGGAGAGTCCCCATAAAAATGGATGTGATAAGATGAATACGTCGAGTGTGTGTGTGTGTGTGTGTCTTCATCCACAATGTAATAAAAACCTGTTATGTTTCCATTGTAGTTCACCACGACAAGGGGGAACCGATTTGATAAAAATCGGTGACTACAGTCAAAAAATTAAAAATGTTAAGTCTTGTATTTTGTTTGGATACTAATGTGTAAATTTAGGGCTGGGTAGGGGTTAAGATTGTCATTTTGAGGATAAGGGATTTCCCTATAGAAATGAATGGGGAGTCCCCACAAAGATATGAATACAAACGTGTTTGTGTGTGTGTGTGTGTGTATGTATGTGTGTGCGCGCCGTGAGCTGGATGGATATACAGATGGGTGGGAGGTGCTGTACCCAGTAACCTTTCACTGATCATAAAGAAGAATATGGTATAGTGGAGACCAGAACCTAGGGAACACTGCGTGGTGGATCTAAAATCCAGCGCAAATAAAATTCAATCCTGACCAGAAATGGGTCTGCAATGAAGCCGATGACTTACGTCAGGGTTCCCCAGTTCCGGTCCCGGATTCTGGCCCTCCAGGGAATTGTGGAACCCTGACTTACATCAAGCACTGGCTTCTAAGAAGTGTAACTGGGAGGCCAGGCTGTGAGAGTGGCCCGTACCTGCTCTGGTTAAAGGTGTGGATCTTCACCCGGTGGTGCGCATACTTCTGCAGGATCTTCTTGGTATCCTCATCCGTGTTGAACGAGTTCATCAACACTAGAGGCACTTCTGTGTTGAAGGTCTTATTCAGGTGCTGAAAAATACGATGAATAGGGGGCATTTTTCCCCCGTAAGGTTCCGTCACCTAAGGCCACGTCAGGCCCATACGTGGAAGCCGGAGTCACACCGGGTGGAAAGACAGGAGGCCCAGCGCCCTCTACATCCTCCTCCTGGAAGACTGTGCCCTGCACAGGCCAGATCCCAGCCCTGCGAAGACTGCAGGCTGACCACACAACTGCAAACAGCAAGTAACACCAAGCGGCCATCTGCTCCCCTTTTCCCAGAAAGAGATAAATAAATCCATGTGTCTAAGCGCTAGCCAGTGAGCGGTAGGGGGCACGGGGCTCTATTTTGGAGGACGGGGAGGGCTGCTTTTCCGCTGCCATGGAAACCTGCGTCGGGGAGCGATTTGCTCCCAGGACTCTGACCAGGCTGAATGGATGTTAACAGAAACCAGATACTGAGCCCCTTTGTTGAGCTATTTCAGCCATAACACAAACGGGGACGCCGAGCAACGCCAGCAGAGGTAGATGTTACATTTTAAACGTGCCCCTCCCCCTCGTAGTCTGCAGTCCGCTAACCAGCGCACTAGCGGGATTTTCGGGATAATCTGCGGGACCCGACTACGTCCCGTCTAAAGCACGCTCCGGTCAGCATGTCGCCGGCTGTCACCAGGGTGGTCCTTCAGCGGGAGCGGGGCCCGGTGGCGCCCGGCAGGAGGCCCACCTCGATCTGCTGCACGGTCAGGTCCAGGAAGGTGTTCTCATTGCGCACACTGATGAGGCTCTTCGGCCCTTTACAGCCCATGCTGGTGCCCAGGCCTCCATTCAGCTTGACCACCACTAGCTTGTTCAGGCTGGCCGCCACGCTGCCCGGCAGCCCCCGCGCCTTGATCTTCTCATAGGGCTGGATCTGCAGGGTGGGAGGGGCCA
>JAODKN010000107.1:181278-197212 GCA_026774425.1 Petrocephalus zakoni
ACCCCCACATTTTTTTTACTCCTTCATTCTTTTTCTCTTAAAAAAAAAAAACAACATACAAAAACAACCACCCCCCCCCCCCCCCACCACTCGGGGGGGGGGGGGGGGGGGGGGAGACTCAAAACGCCCCAAATGCTGAGACCCCTGCCTGCCTTAATCCTCTGGATGCACCTTATGAATACTGCAACGCTTATGAACCAGTATAAATGATTAATTTGGGGCGTATTATAAGGAGAAGGCGCCCCGATGCCGGCCGGGACGCGCCAGCCCATGCAGCCCCTTCCTTTGTAACATCACACGCCGCTCCCCCGGGCTCCCTAATGCATAGCAAAGCCGGCCCCTTATTGCCGGGAAGCGCTCCGCGCACAGGCGCAGCCCCCGTACGAGGCGCCGTCCTCATGCTGCCGGGGGCGGGCGGCTCGGGGGTCACTGGCGGCCAGCTGTCAGCTCGGCTCCGGGCGGCTGCTGCTCTTTATTAGCGCGACAGCGCAGCGGAGAAGCGTGTGCGAGCGGCGGGGAGGGAGGCAGGGAGCGCGGGGGGCTCGGGGGGCATGACAGCGCCATTCACTGCTCCGCAGCACCTTACCCACCTTACGGCCGCTACTCGGCTCTCCGCAGCACTGCTTACACCGCTACGGCCGGGTCTCCGCCGGCAGCCGCCACTCCCGCTTATAACGGGCTCCCCTTCCGCGCCGCTACATAAATAGTCGGCTCCTTACCGGAAGCTGCGTGCGCGTGCCCGACGGCCAGCCACCATTGGGAAATTGGATTGACCAATCGCAGTAGAGCGGAACACATTTTGTCCAATCGGAATAGCACTGACCGAGTCCGGCCAATGGTTGTTTCCCAACGTGACCGGAAGTGCGTTTATAGTGCTTCCTGGATGAGCTGTAGCCTGTCCCATTCCGTTATACCCCAGTGAAAACAGTAATGATGGACGGCAGGACTCTGGTTTGGAACATAGGTCGCTAGATTCGGCGCACCTAAAGCATAAACAGATCTGAAACAAAAAATAGCCTATAGGTTTAATAGTACTAAGGAGAAAGATAAATGCCACTAATAATATCTATCAATAATATCTGTTATGGAAGTTTAGTCTATGGCAGGGCTGCCCAACCCTGCTCCTGGAGATCTACCACCCCGCAGAGCTTAGGTGCAGCCCTAATTTAACACACCTCTTACTTTCAATCAGGCCATTGTCAGTATGAGGTGTGTTACCTTAGGGCTGCACCTCAGCTCTGCGGGGTGGTAGATCTCCAGGAGCAGGGTTGGGCAGCCCTGGTCCATGGGGTGGCAGCTGTTGGGACGGTACCCTCACACGTCTGCAGCAAGGGTTGGGGTCTTTGCCCTGGCTGCGTTCTCCCCGTGTCGTCGTGGGGGATTCCTCCAGCTGGATGGACTTGGCTACTCATGTTTGTTAAAAACGCAAGCTACTGATGTGCTGTGCGTGAGAAATAGAATGTGTCCCTCGGCTTTGTGATTTTGTTTTTTGTTGTAGTTTCAAACTTTAAACTCCTTGCGTGAATCTCATGTAGTTGTCATTGTGCCTATATTAAATGTCACTGACGGTATTAAATGCCTGCAGCAGTAATGGCAGAATGTTCTTCGCAGGAACCCTGTTACTGAGCGCTCCCCCGAAAGCCGCTGTATGATTCGAATCCCGATAATAAAAGAAAACTAGCAGACCGGAGAGATGCCAGCAAACTAAGACTCGCTTTCAAAATGTAGGAAGTTTAACATTTATCCAATATATTTAGACACATTTGCTGGAGAAATGAGACGCGGTTTTTCAGTGATGACATGGGTAAGTGTTACACACAAAACTTTCAGATTACATTCAGATTAATGAATGTACAACCGCGTTTCCAGGCAATTTGGGACTCTGTAAAATGTAAATAAAAACAGAATGCAATGATTTACATGTCATATAAACCCATATTTAATTGAAAACAAACAGAAATTTTATTGATTTATGACAAATATGCTTGACATAATAATAATAGTTTGATTCAGCTTTTTCTGCAATGGGCAGGCCCTAACCAATCTTCCTTTTTTGAAGTGTTTTCAGGAACAGGTGTGTCGGCTATAGGTCTGTGGTCACCAGCCCTGCCCCTGGAGATCTGTCACCCTGCAGCGCTTTGGTGCAGCTCTAATTTAATGAACACAACTGCTACAGATAATCATACCCTTCAGTAGCATTTCAGCTGGCTCCCAAACTTATCTGTGTCATGTATAAGCTATCTGTGATGGGAGACACGTCAAGTACAACTGCGCAGGACACAAGGCTGGAGTACACCTTGGACAGGATGCTGGTCCATCACAGCTAGGACACTTAATCGTACTTATGACAGAAATATAAACGTGTTATTGCAGTAAGACTCATTACTAACTTAGCAGTTTTATCAGATCCCATGAGTGCATTATTCGAGCTATTACTTCAAAATGTTACAACTCCGAACACCTTAAATTACTTGCATCTCAAATACCCCTAATGCCTGTTTCTTAAACTTTTAACTTTGACAGTGACCTCCCCCGTGTGGTAAGTTGTTGTCATTACACCATAATTAATGGAATGCCTTTTCTACTGACTTAGCGATGCTTATTACTAAAACTGTTCAGGACACCCGGGCTTCATTATAAAACACAAAATCATTTTTATCACATGTTTTACTTACTCTGCTCTTACCAAGGTACTAAGTGGGAGATGTTGTAGAGATGTTGTATGTACATTACAGGGTACCCAAACTACACCGAAAACAACTTCAGGGGTAAAGTTAAGCTGTCAACATATTACCCAAATATTCCAAAACATTCAGATCACAAAAGCAGCCACAATTCTCGAAACAATTAACCTTTTTTATTATTGGATATAACAGGCAATCATTATGGCGACAAAGACAACTAGCATATAATGACAGCTAAAAACACTCCTTTGTCTGCCAACAAAGGCCGGCTGGCTTCTTACTCGTTTACAATATTACTGATAAAATTTGATGAATGAGAGACACATGGAGTGACAGTGGAGGTCTGTCACAGACGAGAGCTGGTAGCTTCCAGGGTGTCGGATCGCTGCCACGTCCCTAGTCACGCTCCCAGGAAGCTGATGGCCGTGTCACGCTCTTCCACCAGCTCGCCCGCAGTGGAATCCATCTTACCGCGAGAGAAATCATTGATCGCGAGGTCATTCACAATCTTCCATGTCTTGTTCTGTGGGGGGTGGCCGCAGAGGGACATCCGATCAAAATTTACCATGCCCCTGCCAGCTTTTTGACTACACATACAGAACCAGGACAGCACTGTAGCTTTCTCAAGATACCGACACATCAACACCAACAGATGAGGAAGGTGAGCGAGCGGCATGTGAATGGCACACCAAAGCGAGGCGTCAGCACATGGAAACATACCTTGATTGTAACCGGGAATGAGTACATGAGGTCGTCAGGCACTCCGTATAAATTCCCGGAGGAATAGACACCCATGGAGACAAACTCTCCCTATAGCGGACAAGGAGGGGTGACTGGTCAAGCCATGTCCCAAACAGACATCACCAACACAGAAACAAGTCTCTGCTTCATTCTGCAGGTGGGGAGGAGATGGGTGGTCCTGCTCTCAAATGCTCTGTACGACTTCGCTAAATCTCTAAGTCCTTTGAGCGCCTCTCTTACGCACATGCTTATATTATAACGCAGGGCCATGTTGTCGAACACAGGAACTGGACGTGTTCTATGGCCGCCTGGCCACCTACAGCCAGCTGGGTAAATGTCAGCGGTTCCGAAGCTCGTACTGATTAAACCCATAGAGGGTGGGTCACAGTCCCGCCCCCCCTCCCCCATGCTGCCCACTCTCACCTCAGGAGTGCCAAACCAGATGTCCCTCATGTGGTCGCAGATGGCCTTGGCAGCTGACATAGCGCTGGACAGCTTCCTGGCTTTGATGACGGCCGCCCCACGTTGCTGCACGGTCTGGGGGAGAGGGGCGCATCAGGAGTACACACACACACACACACACACACATCTGGGCTCTGTGGCACCATACGTTCAGTATAGCATCAGATAAGACGCTGGATCATTAACTACCGTGAACTCTGAGGTCTCCTCTACGTTAAATATTAATATTCTGACTGCGACGTGAACCTGTCGGGACAGGAGGGCAGTTTTCTGTACGACAACAATCAAACCAAAGTGAAAAATGACTTCCTGTCATGTCACTTGTCTATAGCGTGTGACCTCCACCCCTCCCCTATATTATAGTCCTGATTGGGGGGGGGGGGGTAACAATAGCTTCATCAACTAACTAGCTGTTAAACCGTCACCAGCCTCTGCACCAAAGATGCTACTGTCCCGTTCCCACAGACATAACTGTGATTGCCTTCTAGATAAAATACACACGATAAGACTGATTGGTGTATTTCATGGACGCTGGCCCTTTAAGACAACAGAAGCTTTCGTTTTATAAATCAAATGACAAGTGAACAGGGCCAAGTGCTCTGGTTTGTGCGAAATGGACACATAACACAGCACAGATTTCTCTCCTGGGTAAAGAGGCAAGTAGGTATTACATGCGAATATCTGCAGAAACATTGACCAATCATTTTATATGATCAAGAAAGCCTGTAAAGGCTCTGTCTGTAAAATCCTTTTTTTTTTTAATCGTAAAGACATTCTGGTGATTTCACATGTACTTTCTGTCCTTTTTGTCTTTCCTAAAGTTTTAGAGGTGATGATTCTGCTAGCATTCCGTTCGAAGGGGTGAGGTTCTCCTAATTGGGGGAGTTCCCAGGTTCCCCAGCAGGGGGCAGACTGAGCTCTTCAACTCACGGAGATGAAGTCGCCCTTGATCCAGCGGTCGTCCTTCAGAGCGTCCAATGCGGACACCTCCCTGCCACGCAGATTCACTGTGGCGTGGTGGACGTCTGGGTACTGGGTGGACGAGTGGTTCCCCCAGATGATGACGTTCTTGACACAGTCCGAGGACACGCCTACTCGCATGGCCACCTTTTAAAAAGGACACAGAAAGACTAATAAGGGACACTGCAAACTGGAAGTCATGATGTTAAATACTGATCATAAAGGCCAATGTTAATAAACAGTACAAACGCATTAATGAAGTATTACAGGGGTTAATGCAGCCCTTTAAGGGGCCAGTCCATGTCACATGGCACGGGGGTAAATAAGACCTGTGAGCGGGCCCTGTTATGGTCCAGCCGGGTCAGGCAGGAGAAGTTCTCCTTGGGGATGGAAGGGGCCGACTTGGAGGCGATCAAGCAGTTGGTGTTGGCTGGATTTCCTACAACCAGGACCTGAGGGACAGCAAGAAAGAGAGAAGCTACCACACGCCACACACCATAACCCACCATGTCCTTCCGGAACAATCCCCCCCGTGAACCTGAGAACAGCCATTTCCTAGCTAATGTGAAGTTTAACTGAGGGCCAGCTGTATAGTCAATCAATAAATTACTCCCAGAGATCTCTTTGACTGCACATAAAATCAATGTTAAATGTCAACGAAATATTGGACGTACACCAGTTAGAACTGTGGTATATAATATATAATTCATAGTTTTGTGGTTTACACTTTTTGTGTCTTGTCTTGATAAAATATTCGTATTGCTTTGAGTATAAATGATCCTATTTTGACAGCTATATAAATCTGCGGAGTGTTTTGGGCCTAATGACATTTTCCAAGTCATCTATGGAGAAACACTTCTGACACATTACTGCCCCCCTTTTAGCAGTTAAACGTTAAATTACATTTCTTTGATTAGCTTTTTCAAAACAATGTGTGATGACTGACACAACCATACAGCTGGATCAAACCAAACCAACAATCTGACAAACTTGCTTGAGTGGAGGAAATGGAGTCAATATAGTCACGTGACTGGAGTTATAATCACATGACTGGAGCTATAATCACATGACTGAAGATTAGCGACCAGTAGGAGGCAGACCTGAGCAATTCAACACCACCTCAATACAAACCCAGAATAAATAATATTCTGATCATAACTAACTAAATGATATAAGTGTAATCAAACACAAAAAATTAATAGGATTGGCATGGGACAAATTAATGCTCTGCAACTCTTATTAAACATAATGCTGCTCTTTAAAGACCCTATATGTTAATGTAAATTAAGAGATGGTAAACTGCTTCCTCAGTGTCAGTCACCTTCACAGTCTTCTTGGCATACTTATCCAAGGCAGCCCCCTGGGTCTTAAAGATGGCCACGTTGGCTTTCAGAAGGTCCTTCCTCTCCATGCCCTCCTTTCTGGGCATGGAGCCCACAAGGATTGCAGCATCCAGGTCCTTGAAGCCCACCTCCACCTTATCTGTTGGAATCACCTCTGCAGAAAAACAGCAATTAGGCCCTTCTTAGTCTAAAATAAAAATAAACTTTCAATATATCTCTAACCTCTAACTTCATTTTATTCCAGGGTCCAAAAAATGTTACGGAATAGCAGGTGCTATTCATGTTAACAGAAAGAGCTGTAGACACATCAGAAAAGGTGATTAACAGTATCACAGCAGGTCAGTAATTTATTGACCAGCTGCATTGACATACTGCTTAGCTAGTGGATTCACAGATAGCTTTCACCACTGTCACCAGCAATGATAGGCTGCTCTATCAGGGTGAACTTCAGTCAGTTTACTGATTCAAGCCACCAACACTGTCTCCCTATTGCCTGTATACCAGCAAGAACGGGGCTGGTAGAGCGTTCATTCAGAATTCAACGGACCAATCAGAGAGCTCCTGCTGAACACACCTCCTCACAAGCTGCATTCGTGTGGAAAAAACCCAGGGAATGGGAGGGAAATGAGTAACAGGCCTTCAGATGAAAACTATCCTTAAGGTGGACCGCATGCTGAATAGATGCATCACGATAAAAGCAGCAAAAGTTTTTTTTAATGACCTTAAGTCGTGAACGAAAAGGTACAATGAAGACACAGGGCTTAAAGTTCAGTTTGGTTAGCAGTTATTTTTTTGACCTTGCGATCCCAGATAAACTCACCCCTTAGAAGCGGGAGAGCACAGTCCTGGAGCTCCATAACCACGCCATCCAGAACTGGCAGCATCGCTGGGATGTCCAGCAGAACCAGGATAATGGGCTGGTAAAAATATTATAACGTGAAGCTCTTTTTCCTTCCAAAACCGTTATGTAACACATAGATAAGCACGTTAGATCTCACTTAGAAAATATATTTATATATATTGTTTTCCGTTGTTAGTCGCTTACAATGACCCTCGTAGTTATGCAATGTGTAAAAGTCATCTTAACATCCACTGCAGCCTCAAACTCAAAAAATCTGCCGAAAAATACGTTTTATTTTATTCTATTTTTTTTTTACCTGGTCCTTGCCAAAGACATCTCCCTTGGCAATGCTGTACAGGAGGGAGTAGGCGATCTGCCCCGCGGCTCCAGTTACCAGGACTCGAATGGGATCACACTGCGAAAACACACAGCTGTCATGTGCAGGGATGCGATCTTAAAAATGAATGTGCGATATCTGATCGACAGTAATAGCCATAATTTACTTAGAAGCTCCCCCTGTAACTGCCAGAGTTACGTTCAAACCGGATATACAAGTAAAACCAAAAATTGCACAATGAAAAGGGGAACTGCATGCAAAAACTAGTTAAGCTTGGTTTATGGCTCTTTTAATATTCAAACTCAACGTTAACATTGCAGTCATACATGAGTAACTCCCCCTTAAACTGTGAAGGTAGACCCTATATTTGAAACAAGAATCCACGCTGCAATCAAATGGCGCGTACTGCAGCCTACCTACATAACATTATTAAAAGTAGTACTTAAAAGCGGAGCTTCCATCCTTTTCCTGATGTGAGGCAGGGAACGCACAACACATTATATAATATTATACATTATAAAGCTAAACTGTTTCAGGAGCTAACCTGACTAACCTGACCAGAGCACGGATACACCTGTCTCGTGGCACCTAGCTTACCATCTTGCCAGCTTCCGATTTAAGGCCAGCTGTTCTGCAGTCTGCGACAGCCTGCAAGGGTCACCTTTCCTTCATGCACTGGTATCTAGGGGGTGAAAGTAACGCTGCCGCGGCCGTGCGCTGGGATCTGTAGTTAAAAGTTCAAAGATTCCTCACTGTCTGGCAGCATATGCTATGACAAAACACAGCCCACCCATAACGGCTGTCGGTGCCGCTCCGGTCCGCCCATGTCCTTCTTAGGAAAGGCAGAAGGTTGCACTGTGCTACCCAATAAGCTTCTACTCACACGTGCCATTTAGGGCCGCTCTCTTGGAAGAAATAAAATTGCAAATTAAAAGTGGGGCAGAAACGGAGGGCTTATTAGACGTGTCCCCACGTGCCACTATTGGCCGTTTGGTAAATTAAACGCAAATGGGTATTTTAGTAACTCTTAGTAATTCTCCGCGTGAGAGAGCAGCGCGGTGTCCCTATCCCTAAGAATCACCGAGGGAGCTTTAGTCATGAAAAATTAGAGGTCGCTGAGGTAACATTAGAAGCCGCCTCTTAGAAAGAATGATTCTATAAAGAGAAATATATAAATAAACAAATGATTATTATTATCAATAATAATCATTAATAATAATAATCATTAATAATAATAATAATGCGTTGTTGCACTGTAAGAAGCCTACGCTAGTTGCCGTGTATTATGAGAACATCATGCTTAGAATTTCAGCAAAAGGGCTCAGTCTTGCTAAGACACTAATCGGTGTGTCCTGCTGCGGGCCGCCGAATGCGGTTTGCTGCCGGGACGGGCTGCTTTGAGGTGCCGCTCCTCACATGTATCACAGGTAGCCTGTCACGTTACCTCTCCAGGCACACTGTGAGTGTGAGTGTGACACTCCTATCGATATGGAACAGCAACCCTCCGAGCCCCGTGTGGTTCACGGTATCTGTGAGTCCCTCCCAGCTCTTCTAGGTGACCGCCTGACTGCACCCAGAAGATCCATCACGTCCTCGTCCACATGTGTGCAACCAAAATTAGCATCTATGTCCTTTCCTCTAAATCCATGATCATGGGTATCGAATATCTATCTATCTATCTATCTATCTATCTATCTATCTATCGATCGATCTGCTTAACTATCTATCTATCCATCTTAATTTAACTTTTTTATTTTTTATTTTTTATTTGAATTGTAATTTTCATTTACATTTGCTGATAATTCGTATGAAATCGAACTGGAGGTTGTATTTGAATAAATCATAGGCCCTGTATAGGACGGAGCGCCGATAAGCAAATCTCCCTATGACGCTCAGATACCCTGCAGAGTAGCCTCCCAAAATGTGCACCGCATCGCCCGGGCGAGGAGGCAGACGGGGCAGCCGCGAACGGAGCTCTCCATGGTGCTGCCGCCTACTGCACACCCCCAGCCGGAGCCCGGCTCCAAGCGCCGGATGCATTAGTGCCGATTTCTGCAGTTACCCCACGCATGTTAGTAGCCGTGTGCTGCATTTAATGTATTTACCGATCCTGCTAGAACCAAGAGAAATATACATTCAAATAGGGTAATTAATTTCTAGTGCATGCCACACCATCCGATTATTACGAATAAATAAACCAAACTGCGCGATATACATGATCATTGTCCCCCTATTTCCCGGGTATTGCTGGGAGGACAGGGTGGTCGGAGTTCTAACATATGATGTGGGCGTGTTCCCATGCATTGTCTCCTAAAAGTGTCCCGGCGCACGGCGGGTTCGGCTGGCGGAGCCCCCCTTACCTGCGACGACGTCGCCCTGACCACCAGGTACATGGCTGTCAGTAAGGTCAGCATCCTGAAGCGCCGGTGCCCGCGTCCGCTTGGTGCCCGTGTCCGCGCCGCTGGGGAATGCGATGCTTACGCGGGGCGCGTCGCCGCATCCGACACACACGCAGCCCTCCCTGCGCCCCCACACACTCTCACCGGCGCTCCGGCCCCCTAACAGGCTCTGCCGAACCCAAATAGCTCCAGAACCGCTGCCTGTAATCCTCCCTCCATTTATGTCCACTGATCTATATTAACAGGCTGCTTCCATCGCGCCTAGGGGTAGGAGATGACATCATTGCAGCCGAGGCACACTGCGGAGGACCAGCCGCAATTATATTCCATATATTAATAAAAGAGCACGCATCAGCCTGCTCTCCTGCAGCTCTACGTCGTGTTGGCAATATTTCAGCTCGTTGATTTATTACACGTATATTGGGCTGAGCGTCTTGTAGGTGTGTAGGTGGGATGGCGAGGTTGTGGCATGAGCTCGATGCGGTTCTATGGAGTTTAAAGCTGACCGCATATGGGCTCTATACAGAAAAGATGGAGTAACTTGGGATTTATTGAAGTAAATCGATGTATAAAGCTTACATTTGTATTTTACTGAGTATTTTAACACGGGCTAATGGTTATGGCTATTTAAGAAATATATAAATTGGAATATTGCTGGAAATCGAAGTTTATACTAACAGTTTAGAAACCAGCACGGAACCTTCTTGCCTACAAATTTGAGGACATTTGCTCCCCTTCGTTCCTAGATATGTATATTTAAGCCTGCGTTGGTCTTGCTTATCCTTCTGCCTTGGTTTGATCCCATATGGGGGGGGGGGGTGTTTTTGGTGAGTCCTTCTTGTTCTGCAAGCTGCATGTGGATCATTGTTCTTCATGCTCGGCTGTAACACCTACACAGATACACAGTACAGTTAAAAAGCACGAGAGCGACGTTATACATTCGTGTTGGTGCATGTTGGGAACTCCGGTGGGTTGTTATTATGCTGAAGTTTTCGGGATATGCTCCAGACCCACGTGACCCAGTAGGACTGTATGTGGCTAGCAAGTGGGTATGGAAAATGGATGGATGCACATTTAGGAACGCAGGAGGAAGAAGAGACAACTTTTTGGACACCCAAAAGATAATTGAAAAAAACTACAAAGACTGAAGCCCGCGCGCTCAGATCCCGTCTCACCTCTGCCTCGCCTACACGAAAAGGCTGAAGCGATCTTAGGTGACACTTTACTTAAGGCCATGTTTTTAGTCATTTATAAACACATTCATAACAAATAATAATGAATTCATAAAGAATCATACACATGGCTATAAATATTTAGCAAGGAGCATAACGCATCATAGCCATGTGCATTATGCATGCTCTATTAAGCTTGCTTATCTAATGCACTATTTATACCATCATAATGCATTATAATGGCCGGTATAGACACAGGGATGCTTTGTACTGCATTATAAAGGTATCTACAGTGCATTATAAATGAGATCACAGAGCATTCATAATGCATAATACATATGACTATAATGTATTATGCCTTTTTCATAAATAGTTATAGCCATGTTTATAAAGCTTCATGAATGTGTTACAATGAATTATAAGAACAGTTATTAGGCTTTAAGAATATGGGCTTCATAGAAAGTGTTACCCTATCGTATTTTGGACAGGTTGGGAGAAGACCCGGTGTATTAGAAAGGACCACAATGCTTGTAAGTTTAATAAGGAAGGACGACCAGCAACAGCAAGATGGATAGATGCAGACACCAGAACAATGACTAAACGGAAGGCTGGAGGAGCGCCATCTGCTGGGCCGCCAGGTGTCTGCATCGACACTAATAATAACATGAGGCACTGCTCTTACAGTCGGACTACTTAAATTAATTACCACACTCATTTTTAACATCTGCAAACAGAAGACCTTAAAGAACTGCCAATAGCTATTACTTAGACGAAAAGCCAAATGTTCAGATAAGCGGGTTGGAAAATGGATGGATGGGAAATAATTTAACATAATTTGGTGCAAATGGCATTAAGCAAATATTACATTATATATTTTTATAGGACTTATATAGGTGCTTCCATTAGCCTATATGTTTTTATGTTTTTGCTAAAGTATTAAGGATTTCTCTCGTTTAAAATAGTAATACTTCCGTTTTTATTCATTTTAAATGTTTATACTGTAATTGGGAGGAGCTGGACATGAACTGGAGACAATAGTACACTGAAATACAAAGATGAAATGTGTGCCGAAACGCTCAGAAAAAGGGCCCCGATTTGTACCTTGGCTTGTTACTGGGGCTGTACCCTCAAGGGTAAAGCTACCTTTTAAGATACAAAGATGGACTCTGTGGAACATATTTGTACCGCTGGGGGTACATTAATGTTTTTTGAACCTTGGGGATGTTCCTCATAATCCATTTCTGTACTTTAAATTAGACTAAAAGGTACATTCACCTATAGCTAGCGAGCAGCTGGCGGCCCTTGAGGGCACAGCCCCAGTGATACATAGCTGTTATCACACGCGGTCACTTAATACTTCCCATCCACACTGCATTTATACTGACACACGTAATGAAACGTTAATCTAAACTGGGAGTATTCCAGCTTCAACACGAAAGCACAGGCTTGCTCTTTATCTATCTGTCTTTATTTATCTTTATCTATGTTTCTATAGGAAACGCTGGAGACAAACAGAAAATGCAGGTCAGCCAAACATGTTTATATGAAACCGATGCTGCTTTAAATGTTCCAGTATTAGATCTTGATTTCATCAATGGATACTCCTCATTCAACCACACTATGCTAAAGAACACAAAGCTTAACTTCAGCATAGCTTAGTGATTCTGTATCCATGTGTCAAAAAAGTGATTTACATTCTGCTCATCTTCAGCAAACTGCTCTGACACCGTCTGAAGCAGATTTCTCAGCGAAGCCCTTTTCTGCTCTGCACTTGAACCACATGTTGCCGCTAGAACCGGATGTTGCCGCTAGAACCGGATGTTGCTGCTAGAACCGGATGTTGCCGCTAAAACCGGATGTAGCCGTTAGAACCGCACGTTGCTGCTAGAACCGCATGTTGCCGCTAGAACCGGATGTTGACGTTCCACTGTCACTTAGGCCATTGTGATTTTCGCAATATGGTCAGTAAGACATGTGACCACCGCAGCTGAAAAATTGCGTTACAGTTGTGTGAGAGAGCTCTCATGAGGTGGATGCTTCTGCTAGGTAACTCACCAGGTCAGCTTTCCCCTGGGATGACCATACCCCTTAAACAGATGGACTTGAGACAAGCAAAGAATGCTGGGACTGGCCCCCAGAATTCCCCCCGTCTACTGATGTCCTTGCAGAAGAATTGCAGGTGGAATAGACAACAGACTTTGCACATACAGTGTGTGCCTCAAAAGCCTGCACAGCCGCAGGTGCTCTCCCTCCCCTGGATTACCCCTCTCCACCTTGGAGAAAGGAGGTGTCACCTTAGAGAGGAGACGATGCGGGAGAGGAAGAATGAAATGATAAAAGGCATATTAAACATCTTAATAGTGTTATTTACTTTTTGGCCATTGCAATGGTACATACATCGGTTACCTTTTCAGTGAGATGGAAAGTCCCTCGTTAGGTGTGGTGTTTCAGGCCACCACCAAAGGGGACTGACACTCCTCCACATTACGCTCGGTAGGGGAGGTGCCCAATGTCAGCGACTCAGAGGAAGCAGGAGCACATTCTCTTTTAGACCGGGCAATCGGAGATGCCGCTGTACTCTGAAATCACACTGGTAACAGCCTCATCTGTGCACCTGCGAATCGACCCCCGTCCCTGCGGTCACCTCACAGGTTTCAGTCATGGGAACTTATGTTCAAACTTGAATTAATTTCTGTGAGGCTGCTTCTTGGTAAGGTCTTTGTACATTGCCCTTTCAACTGCCCAGATGTCACGCTACTATTCTACAAAAGATCAATCAGTGCATGGAACTGAGTGACTGAAGACAGAGACAGAGAGTAAGAGCATATTTATATATTTGCTTACAGACTGACTGTAAAATAGTTTAAAATTAACTGGATGAATTTTGAACTTAAATGGAGTGGAATGGAATGGCCGCTGAATCGCGCTCTCTGATTGGTCGATTCAGCTTTACAGGTATTTGTGTCATAACTGCACTGTCCACAAAAAATGCATATTAAAACCTTGTTCACACATACAGGCACAACAAAGATGATGAAAAATCAGATCATTAAAGATAATTAAACAGCTACGTAGCATCAAAATTTATGAAAAGACATGACGAAATGCAAAAAGAAACCTCACAGAAATGTTTCTATCATTTAAAAGAGTAAAAGTAAAATAAAGTAAAATAAAGTAAAATAAAGTAAAAGCAAGGTGTCTTCCTTTGCTTCGCATTAAACTTTATTAACGGTTGTCTGCTTCGTGAAGCATGTTGGGATTTGCCCCACAGGCCTACTAAGGAAGTGTGGATCGTTACTGAAATATCGGTCCTTTCTATTCTAAATGTCTCATTTTCAGAGTCAGTTTTAATGTTGAAATATCAATTTTAGCTAAATGCAATGATCGATCTCCCAGCAGCACCCCCGGCGTATATCTGGATCAGTACCAACCATAATATTGGATTGAATGAGATTGAAAATAAAACCAGTGGTATCACCCATCCCTAAAAAAAAACTGTAAAAATATCATCACCTGGAACAGATGCAAAAAAGCAAGAGATAGGAAGTCTAGGTGACTGCGCATTGCACCTGTCTGACTGCGCATTGCAGCTAGGTGACTGCGCATTGCACCTGGGGGGCTAAGAATTGCATGCGGCTATGGCAAAATGGGTCAATCCTGGGACAAATTTCCTTGTATTAAATGTAACTGACCACCAGAGGGGGATATCACTCTGTTTTGGCAAGCAAGCTACACACACTTTACCGGGGTCCCTGTACACCCCACTCCACTAGCCCTGCTTTAAGCCCTTGCCAAGTCCAAAGAGCATGGATGTGGGACATATCACTGTCGGTTCCATTTCCCACATGGGGGGTCAGCGAGGTGCCTTCATTCGAATCCTGTGTGAGGAGCCATCCGCTATGGCAGCACACATGCTCCATTACAAGGGTGTCACAGTACACTGGCAGATAATAGCTCAGGCCCAGCACTGCCCTACTGACGACAGGATTTTCTCCTTTGCTGCATCCTACTTCCTGCGCCCAGCAGCTACTGGCTCGGGTACAGAACCTGGATACGGTTTCCCAGAAATCTCAGGTGACTAAACCGAAGTGAACAGAAGAATTCGTCTCTCCAGCAAGAGGGCAGGAGCAGACCGGGTCGTACGGCACGGGACGGGCGGCGAGGACATTTTATAATTCTTTTTACATCAGATTACCTGTAAGGTAGGGATTTGCTTGACAAACTCACAATCATACAGAATTTCTTTATAAAAACGTGTCCCTGTTGAGCTTCCTGAGCGAGCCGGGATAATAATAAGCTTCGTTCTGCCAGTAGTCTGATCACTGGGTCTCACGTCAGAGGCTGAATTTGATCTGTAATAAGCAGGGTCCAAATCAGCAAGGCTATCTCTGCTGGCTGCTGTACAGATGTTCCTCACTGGTTTGTTATGACACTTTGTGATGTGCCAAGTGTACGTGAAACATGTCTGGCAGGGGAAGAGCCTCTGACAGGGGTGAGCATAAATCAGCTGCCTTACATTTCCTGAAAGTCGAGGAGATCCTGCAGATAGCAGAGAAGGACATGAAATCGGAAATTCATTAACAAATGTGAAGGGAAAAAAGCAGACAAGGCTTTATTTGGTTTTGATTAATTATGCCTGGCTAGTATATTCTACTATAAGAGCTCCACATCCAGTCATGTTTCCAGTGTAATCCTTCAGTGCTTTTCTTTACTAACAATCCAAGACAAACAGCAGAACATACACACAGGGTAAGCTTATTGCTGTTATGTCAGACACCACTGTGTGCTGAAGCCCAGACCAGGGTAAATAACAACACAGGCTATCAAGCATATCGACCATGGAGTATAGTGGCCAAGGAGTATAGCGGCCATCAAGCATATCGACCATGGAGTATAGTGGCCAAGGAGTATAGCGGCCATCAAGCATATCGACCATGGAGTATAGTGGCCAAGGAGTATAGCGGCCATCAAGCATATCGACCATGGAGTATAGTG
>JAODKN010000107.1:208466-224659 GCA_026774425.1 Petrocephalus zakoni
TGAGAGTCGAGGCTCGCTTCCCCCAACGTGGCGCCACTCTGTCCTAACCCTCTTAAATGGAAGTGGTTATTCCTGTACAGTGAATAGTTCCTCTTCTCTGCCACATTGGGCTCCACCCCCCCACCTCCATCAGAGGACTGTCTATGATGTGTCATCTTTGCAAAGGGGGGAGAGAAAGAGACAGAACAATAGATCTGGAATTAGCTTGATGCAAATTGGGGTCAGAGGCGTGAGATTGACCCTTTGCTGACTCTGCAAGGAATTCGGTTACAAAGAAAGATAAGTTTTCATGCTGGGAAACAGGAATGAGTCTTCTGCAGGCATCCATGTCCTCTGCTTATGGATGTGGAACAGCTGACCTGGAAGTCAAGCACACAAATCCTTTAGCTTTGAATATTTTCACCCATAAGCTATGGGCCCTTAATTCTCTTCAGTGGTAATGACTTTCCAGGACATCGTTGAAGATGTGGTTCTAAACACAAATGGTCCAAGCCCCGGCCACCTGTCCGGATGACACTTGAAGGCCGGTCGCCCTGGTGACAGGCGGGGGAATCACCTTGGCGCCTTGTTTCTGCATGCGGATGTGAATAGTCTGCCTGAGGCCCTTCAGCAGACTAGGGCAACCGCTGCCAGTCACTCCCTAGACTTCTGCAAAGTGGGAAACGGGATCTTGACATTCCAGAATGCAGAACAGTGCGAACAGGGCTGGCTTTTGTATGTGCTGATCAGTTAGCTAGGAAGTTTTCAAAGCTTCAGGGCGCACACACTGATATATACGGCAACAGTTAAAAGTTTGGACCACCCAATCCATAGAAAGGTTTATTTATACTATTCTCTATATTTTAGAATAATTATAAAGACATCAAAACTATGGACTAACCAATAAAGTATTAAACATAACATAATAATTTTGGGGGGCAGCTCTGTGGGTTGGGACCAGAAGGTTGCCTGTTCCAATCCCGTGGTCAGCAAGGAGATCCCACCACTGGGCCCTTTACTAAGGCCCTTAACCCCAGTTGCTCCAGGGACAAGCTGACCCTACGTCCTCCTCTATGCCAGTCCTATGAGGTGGCCTCCTGGCATGCTTCTCCGCTGTCCTGAAGGAGGTCCCACATAAATGCTGAGCTCTAATTGGCCGCTTTTCCTTCACTCTCTGGTCACACTCCCACAATACCATCTCTACTGTCTTTAGGTCATGTGATGATACACTATTGCTCGGCTTGGCGTGTCCAAACGTTTGATTGGCACTGTACTCATACGCACGTCGCCGTACACACGCGATTGCATTATTGCGTGAGTGTTACTTGCATACACGGGCTCCCTGCCGCCACCTCCTCGCACATCGGCCCGCCGTTGCTGGGGGACGTCATTGAGAACAGTCAACGTTGCATTTTTCCTTAACGTCGTCGCTGGCTCCTTCAGCGGGGTCCACTGTCAGCCCGCGCCCCTCAGCTTGTGAAAGAGCTCCACCAATTTCTATGCCAGTGATTTATAACGCAAAGGTTTTTATGGTTCCTCTTCCACTGGGGGGACCTCATTCCGGGAACCTCTGGGGACTGAGGATCTTTTTTGGGTGCCTTAATACCTCAGGTAACGTTCCTGTCAGGAACACTGATGTATTCAGCCGGGACACAAACGGAACCAGAACAGGAACAATTAGACAGGAATAGCCAAACCATAATGGATTAAAGCAGCCAAAGTGGAACCCAAAGTCCTGTATTATCTGGCTGCTAATTCTGGACATTTGAATAAAAAAATTCAGCTATTCTTTTTCCAGAAAATTATATTTATACAGCAATATAAATGTTTCATTTGTCTGCCAATCCAGATAGGCAATAAAAAATGCAGCTATCAAACTTTTTAAAGCTCCCCTCAATTTAAACATGCTTCCTTTAGCACGATTCCTCGTTTGAACGCACCTAAGAAAGTCACTTTATTTAGATCGCTACATTTAAAGAACCCCCCCTACACACTTCAGCTTCCCCTCTGATTGGCTATAAAGCCTGCTCTGCAATAAGCCAATGAGCTGTTCTGTATTAGACAGCATGAGGTCATCATCACCTTAAGTGTGGACCAAACGTGTGCCATATTAAGAGGCACAGACGCTGCCCGTGACAGCTCGGCGTGGCATCGCAGGCTGATCGAGCACGTCACGATGTTCTGCGGTTCCCACGCAGCCGCTTCTGAAGTTGAGATCTCCCGACCGCGAAAGGAAGAGAAGGTCGCCGGTGCATTCAGCTCGACTTGAAAGGGACGTCAGGCCGGCTCACCCCACTCTTTGAAGTTGGGGCGGCCCCTCCGCCCAGGCCGAGCTCCGGTCACCTCGCTTCTGTGTGTTTGGACAGGTAGACAGGAGCACTCACCTGTGGGGGTCAGGCCGAGCCCCTGCAGGGACAAGAGGGGGCAGGGTGACCTGAGGACAGGGATTAAACCCAGCACGACAGCCCGTGGAGGGGCACCGAATCGCTGTGACGTGCTCCAACCTGAGGGCCTCGGCCCGAAAACGCCCAGGCCTTGCCGGCGAACTCTGGTCTCGTAAAAACGGGGGGAATATCGAATGTAAATTTAGACGCGGGTGTGTATCAGTAGCGGGGGTGGGGGCTTTTTAAGTGTGCACGGGGCTGTGGGTTGCGGGGATGACATTGACGCGCTCCAGGTGTAAGGTTGCTAAATAAGCAGGCAGGTTGAGAATCTGACAGCGCAGAATGACTGTTACTCCGAATGAACTCTTCTCGAGTTCCAGCACCCGCGTGTGAAACAAAGCGAGCCTTTCTCCGGTTTCCCTTTCAAGTGTGAGGCACAGACCTTCCAGCACAGGGAAAATTCATTTCTTCATTTCATTATTACATGATAATATATTGATGCATGTTTAGGGATGGATGCACGTTACGCTGGAAGGTGGTGTTGCTCATTGCCCGATGGCCTGTGGTATCCTCTTATGTCGACAGGGGTCTTACGGAAAAGTAGCTTCTTGCTGGATGGAGGTCTTTAAGAGCCTTCTTGTCATGCTCTGACTACTTTCAGGCAAATATGTCAGGCAAAACAGTGGATGTCTCAATTTTAAAAAGGTGAATTAGTTAAAAAAAAAGAATGAAATTATCGCTGACAAACAGTGCAATGAGATTTGAATCTCATATGGCGTCACTATAAAAGCATTTCATTGGTAGCCAGTATCTTCTTCATAGATGGAAAGGCCTCATACTTCTTGCTTTGTTTTTGGTATCTGAAATAAATCGCTCTAAAAAAATAAATAAAAATCATAAAAAAAATACGATTTAAGAAGAGGATATCAACACACGGTAAATAATTTAGATCGCAGCCTGAGATATGTGAGAGGAAGTTTCCAGGATAAGAAGCAGTTGAGATTTTAATCTCATTTTTAGATGTCCTGGGATATTTGAAGTGGCGATAGTGTGATTTACCGGCAGCCTGCAGGTGTCCTTTCTAGATCTATCCGAGGCTTCTGTGAGATTTTCAAAGATGATTTTTTAAGTGAAAAATCAGACGGAATTGAGTAACCCGTAAGCCTGATCTTTAGGCTGCAGAGATCTCATTTTTATATAGCAGGAGAAGAAGGGAAACGCTGTCGCGCTGGAATTTCTCCTGCCCTGGAGTCCTGCAGGCTCCATGGAGAACATCTGAATGAACATCTGTCTGACATAATAGGCGATACGGCAAACTGTCCAAAATCCGGCACACCCCGTGGTCCTTGGGTTCCGGAGCTGTGTCACCCCCGCTACAATCTCTGCACCTTTGTCCAGGGAAGCCGGACGACTCAGTCAAACAGGCAGTTCTGCTGGAATGCAATTCCTTAGAAAAACGCCCAAAAACTAACCCTAACCCTCTAAAAAAATGCCACTCGGCAATGTAACAATGTACTCAACAAAATTATCAGGGTTTCATGATGGCAAATAAGGACTTTTAGAAAATCCTCAGCTGCCCCCCTTCTCACCTAAACCCTTCATCCCCAAAACCACTCCCAGAATGCATTGTGACTAGCCACAAGGGCCATGTGCTGCCTGTCGTGCAGCGCTAACATGGCCTGGTGGGAGCAAACAGGCCTGATCTCCTCTGACTCCTGAGCAGGAAGACGCAAAGCCGTAAGCGGCTGTGATCGCAGGGCCTGAGACGCGCCGGACGTCCGGCACAGTGTGAGTACAAGAAATACATCTTCAGTGTATTTTATGTGTAACACAGAATAAGTGGTTAGTAGATGAATGGATGGAGGAGAGATGGATGGATGGATGGATGGTGTACATGCTGTATAATTAGCACCACCCTCCCCCCCGAACAGAATGGTTCCCCCCACACAAACACCTGCTTGCTAGCAGATGCCAGCTCCCCCTGCTGGCCCAGTGAGGGCACTTCTGAGTAATTGGACTAGCCCACCTCCCCGCTCTCCCTCCTCCGCTCGGACTGAATGACACCCCCCCCACGTCCGACACACGCAGCCGTATCGGCTCTCGCTCTTGGCCGCTGCCGCCAGGACGGGCCCATCGCCGTCATCGCTGCTTATCAGCATTACCGGCCGCGGCGTGTAGGTGTCGGCCAGCCAGACTGGTTCTCGGCAAACCGAGCTCGGAGGCGTTAGTGTTCGCTTTGGGTTACGGCCGGCGCGAGGCTCCTGTTACGCAGCACTGCCGCCAAACCGCACACCCCCCTTCGCCACCTCCCTGCCTGTCAGCCTGGGTGACACCCCCCCCGACTTTGGCCCATCCCTATTCCTCTCCCTGCCGTCGCCACAGAAGCAAACCTGGACACATTACATCATAGGGGGTGGTCTGCGGCTCAGCGGGTTAGGATGCCTTGCTTGTGGTCAGAAGGTCACCAGTTAATGTCCCAGTATCGCTGGACCCTTAGACACAGCACTTAGCAGCTCTTGCTCCAGGGACTGCTTTCTATTGGCTGCTTTCCTCTCTTCCTCTCACTTCCCAGCATCTTCCTCCTGGTGTCTGTCAGCTCTGCTCAGATGAGACAATGACCAACACCTATGGATAATTATTCTGTTATGCTATATCCAAAACCACACCTGGGACACAGCAGGGCCCCCAAAGCTTTGCTGCACCCTCAGTCTGAGCTGACAGAGCAGGCAAAGGAGTCACGTCATGTGCACATGGCAGCCGGTCACAGGAACACAAGTCCCCCCCGGAAGTTGTAATTAGATGTGGAGCTGATGAAGGGTCCCGTGTCACGGCACGGTGTAGATACGCACCGACCGCTCACTCTAGCTGGACACCCATGGGCCTTCTGGAGACGAGGGGCATTAGGGGCGTCCAGCCCCTTCCCTTACCACCAGCTCCCACCACGACACAGACGCCGAGTGCCGCCGTCGCCCTGTGAATGCCTAATGACTCCTGTCCTGTCCCGGCTGCTACAGCAGCAGGGATACTTTGGGGATTTTGGGGCAGCTGCTTTCTGGGAGTTTGAGGCCTTGGTCAGTTTGCTGTGTCGGACTGATTCTGCTCAGTGACATACATTCTTCACCGATAGCCGGCTTGGACAAAATCTGTAATAATTAACTGAATTGCCATGCATTTTTTTTTCTCTCATTAAAAAGCAAAACTATTTCGCTCAGATTGGGCTTCTGTACAATGCAAGTTTTCAGTGTAAAAAAAAAAGCATTTTCCTGTCAGAAGTTGCAGGGGGTGAAAAATCAGGGTTTAAAAACGGCTGACTTCCCTTAAAAGATGGTTAATAGTCAGGGGTAAAAATCCTCTTATGTCAGTTAGGTTGTTAAGCAGCAGTGCTGGGAGCAGTGCTTCTGTGGGGCGCGGTTTATCGCTCTTATTTACTCGCTGTAGTTTGTGCATGAGTGCTGTTTATTTCTTTATTTTTTTCCCCTCCGGCATCTCCGTGGGCCTCAGGCCTGGAGATAAGGCTGGGTAACCCCGTGACACGGGCTGAAATGAGGCAGCCGGCACAGGCTCCGCGCTCTGCCGCGGGCTTTTCAAACGCACACGCGCGTCAGCACTTTGGACGCTTGGGAAGAAGCTTCAGCGGAAAAGTCGGGGATTCTGGGGAGATCCGGAAAAGCGATTCACTGCGGGCCAGCGGTCTGTCTCAGGGACAGCTGGAAACGCGTGGCTTAAGCGGCTTTCTTTGTCACCAAGTGTATACAAAGAGTACCCACGAGTAATGGGGAGTAAACAGAAAAGCGTGTGTGTAAATGTCTGTGTGTATATGTCTGCACACTGAAGACTGTCTGTATGAGTGTGTATATGTCTTTGTGCACTGCACACTGAAGGCTGTGTGTGAATGTGTATGTGTGTGTGCAGCACACTGAAGACTGTGTGCATATGTGTGTGTGTGCAGCACACTGAAAGCTGTGTGTGTGCACGGCACACTGAAGGCTGTGTGTGCATATGTGTGTGTGTGCAGCACACTGAAGGTTGTGTGTATATTTGTGTGTGTGTGCAGCACACTGGAGGCTGTGTGTGTATGTGTGCACAGCACACTGAAGGCTGTGTGTATATTTGTGTGTGTACAGCACACTGAAGGCTGTGTGTATATGTGTGTGTGTGCACAGCACACTGAAGGCTGTGTGTATATTTGTGTGTGTGCACAGCACACTGAAAGCTGTGCATATATGTGTGTGTGCACAGCACACTGAAAGCTGTGTGTATATTTGTGTGTGTACAGCACACTGAAGGCTGTGTGTATATTTGTGTGTGTGCACAGCACACTGAAAGCTGTGCATATATGTGTGTGTGCTCAGCACACTGAAAGCTGTGTGTATATTTGTGTGTGTACAGCACACTGAAGGCTGTGTGTATATTTGTGTGTGTGCAGCACACTGAAGTCTGTGTGTGTGAATGTGGCACACTGAAGAGTTTTACTACCTCAGACACACTTTCTTGAGTCTCCCTGACCATCAGCACAGACAGAACTGACAGAACGATTTTCTTCCAGGGACCCTGGAAGAGCCAGCAAGTCCCCACAAGCCCTGCTGGCCGCTCATTTAGGGCCCTAAGCTGCCTTGTTCCAGCAGACAGGTTTCCCCTTAGCTGGATGATCTGTCACCTTGCGTTTCCCACGGATTAGAGTTACCAGCCTCCACACCGAGCGACGGCCAGACCGCCGTAGTGCTAAAGCGGGCTGACTGCACGAGTGCCATGATCCATTATCCCTCCATCTCAGATCCAGTTCCAGACATTGTGTTCCTGTCTCAGGCCTGTGCCTCACTCTCCATTTTCATGGAAGCGTTTAGGGTACTACTGTCACTATAAAGTCATCTAAAAATTCATCTTAATATGCCAAGGTCCAGGGGTGTTTTTCCCGAAGCCTGCTAAACGCTGCATTGTTTGTAAGTTCTACCTATTATGGTTATGGTTAGGAATGACGTAGCGTTAAGGAGGCTTTGGGAAATGCACCCCAGAACAATTAGAGACTCCACCTTGGCTAGCTAGGATTGGCAAGACAACCGCACAGTGACTTTAAGCATCTTCATAATCACCTAATTAACTAGCTGAACAAATCACTTTGCAATGCCTCAAATCAACGGTGCTTAATAATGCCTGTATCTGAAGAGAAACCCTTTACAAGTGCAATTTCTGGATAAGGAACCTGTTCAATCACATTCAAGCATGCAGATGAACCATGAAGTACTTCAACCAGAAAATACATCTTCGGTGTGAAATCCCCAGCTCTCGTTCAGCTGCAGATGTAATACCACTCTTGACCTTCCGTTTCTGTTTTCATCTTTTTTTGTCAAGGAAGATATTTTATCCTCGTATGATGTAGTGAACGATCATTGCTGAAGTGTTTTCTTCTTGATTGAAGTGCATGGGATTATGAGGATCACCTAGTGTGTTGTTTTTCTCATCAATCTCAGCACTGAAACACGTTACGCCAACCATCCATCTGGCACAGATTACACCACAGAGGCCCTGCCTGTCACCTAATGAGGAAGGAGTCGCTGAGAGTCAGGTCTGACTTCCTCAGGAGGACGATTGCCTTCCTTTCTTCCAACCCCTGAGCAGTCCTCCAAAAGCAGCTTCTTTCATTTGGAGAACACCCAGTGCATTTATAGGTTGTCATAAAGTGCTCAGTGTGCATTGGTCTGTGTATCTGAATCAGTCCTGTTCAGGTGACTCTGCTCAGATGAGTCTGCTCAGATGCCTCCGTTCAGTGTACTCTGTTCTGTTGATTCTGACTGGTTAACTTTGTTCAGGTTGACTCTGCTCAGTTGACTCTGTTCAGCAAATCTGCTCAGTCAACACTGTTCAGTTGAATCTACTCAGGTGACTCTGTTCAGCTGACTCACAACAGCCGACCCTGTTCAGTTGGCTCTGTTCAGTCAATTCCGTCTTAATTGATTCTGTTCGGTTGACTTGGCTCAGTTGACTCTGTTCAATCGACGCTGCTCAGTTGATTCATTCAATCGACTGTTCAGTCAGTTCAGCTCTGTTCATTCTGTTCAGTTCAATTGGCTGACGACTCTCTTCAGTTGACTCTGTTCAGTCAGTTCCAGCTCAGTTGATTCTGTTCATTTCACTCGGCTCATTCGATTCTATTCGGTCAACTCTGCTCAGTTGATCCTGCTCAGTTGATCCTGCTCGTTTGCGGGTGCAGCAGCAGTTGGGGGATCTCCTTGCTTGTTCTCAGCACCTGCTGTGCCCTTTTGCTGGGAGCCCACAGGCAGACAGCATACAGAGCTGCAAAGCTATAAAAGCCAAGCCCAGACCCCCCCATCTACGTCAGAACCCCCTCCTCTGGCAAAAACACCAGTGAGGAAACCTTGGGATGCTGCAGAAGCCCCTGGAACGGCCTCAGAGCCCCCCCCCTCTTCATTAATACCCCTGAAATGCCCCCCACCCCATCCCAACGCGGGCACTCTTATCTCTGGCTCGGTGCCGGCAGATGGTGCTGGTCATGAGCAGATAATGATTGTTTGTCCTGCGGTAAAAAACTGCTGATGTGTTCGCTCCCTTTTTGCTCCCCCATCCACCCCCACCCCCTTTTCTCTCCCCCCAGATACAGATGTCGCCGCATACCGCCACTACGATAAAGGGCACCAGGTAAATATGCCTCCCTGTTTGTGTTGATATATTCCGCACATTCATGACTATTAGAATGGCGTATTGACATAGATGAACATTGGGATTATAGGGCATGGGGTGTTTCTGTGGCCCCCCGCATTAAAGGGATTTGCGCTGGTCATCGAGAAAACAGCACGGGGAGAATGATACTCGTGGTAACACCGAATGCATGGAGCTCCTGTGATCTAGAATCACAGCTAACCTACAGTAGGGGCGTATCTCCACAGTTGTGCAAACGGACCGCAGAATATGCTCTGCAGTGTTAAGGGAGGGATTCAAAATAATCACCACTGCTCACGGTGCACATCCCAAATGCAGCCGCTGCCGAGTGAACGCACAGCGCGTCGATATCTCGGATGCAGCAAACCGGGTCGCAGACTCTCTGCAAGCACTCGTCACGGACTCCGCCATGTTTAATCGAAGGTGACGTGGACCCACTGCACACCCTCAGAGGGCTGACACGAGGGTGCAGCCTCTCGCCCCCCATCAGGGACTCTCCTTCCTGTAAGATACGGGCTGATGTTTCATGCCCGGCATCACTGTGAGGTACCTCCCCACTGCCGCTATGCCTTCCTTCTCGGTCAGCTGCCCTTTCTGATGGTGGCCCTTCCCAGAATGCCACTGATTAAAGCTGGGGGGGGGGATCACACAGGCAGAGTAATTGAAAGGGGAGGGCAGGTAGCCGGGGACCGCGTGGAGGATCAAGGGGGTGCAGCTCGATGCCTCCAGCAGTGGCATCCCGGTGAGAGTCTTCCCGCCTCACCCCCGGCTCCAGGGTACCAGGGTATCCTTGCCAATCTTGTGGCCCGTCATGAGGGAGAAGCTGAAGGCAACATGTCTGCTCAGGCCGCCAAGAGACTCTCCGCAAATAGAGTTCGGGGGAGGGAACGACGTTTCAATGCTCCATCGCCAGCGGAAGGAACCACGGGAGCAAAGCGAGCGGAAGAACTTCGGGCGACGGGCGCGGGAAATAACGCTCGTCACACGTGGGGGAGCGCGGTGTGTTCCCGCGCCCAGAGCCCGCATCCAGCTGCAGGAGCAGCTAAGCACCCTCTCCAGCTGCGGGGACCCGCCAGATTTTAATGAGCAGTACATTAGCTGCAGTTTATATACTTATTGATTTATTACTCATTTATTTCAGGCGGGCTGATTATTCTGATCCTCCTTGAAGGATTCAAATTTTTTTAAGCTTTTGAATGGAAGATTGTGCTCTGGGTAATTTGGAAGATAAATATGACAATACGGGGAGAGAGAAAGACGGAGGCAGATAGTGTGTGTGTGTGTGTGTGTGTGTGGAGGGGGGGGATTATTGAACGACTGGCGTAACAAAAAAGCACGAGATAAACGGAGACCATTAAGACTTCCTGTCTGAGCTCTGTATGGACCAGCATATAGAGGAGTCTCAAATATAGTAATCATAAATTATTGTAATGTTTGATTTCACCCCAAACACTTCCAAAACCCACCGGTAAAGATTCATGAACACATGAAAAAAATTGTAAAGGCTCTTCTTCTAAATATCTTAATTAACTCTTAATCACTACATAAATGTAAGACATCCCTGGTACTTATTTTAAAGTTCATACGCTGGACTGACTGGGATTTTTCTCTATACTTTCAGCTAGTACACTCGTTTCAGGATCCACGACGCGTTTTTTCCTTCTTTTTTTTTTACCTGCAAAATACTTGAAATGTGAGTCCGGCACCTCTTTCATTCACACATTCCGCTGATATGATGCTGGCCATCTTAAATCCATTTCTGCCGGCGGATTACACAGATTCATGAAAACCGGAGGGAGGACAGAGAAGCGAGCAAGAGTGAGAGCTGCGGGGAGGGGAGCCTTAAATAAAGGCTCGCCGATGTTAAAGTCTGTGGAAATCAATTTTTAAACCTGTTTTCATCTCCGCATTCTAACAAAGGCGTAATTACAGCATCCAAGAGCTCACGCTGTGAGCGCCGGTGAGCCGGAGGAGCAGTGCTCCGCTTCTTCCACTAGAGGGAGGTACAGGCTAATCGTAATTATCGCTAATAGCGCTCCCACGCTTTAAGAGGGTGGGCTCTGCTAAGAGTGTCGGCGCTCTTTGTGGAATAATGTTCTTTGATTAGATTAAGGCCACTAGTTCTGAGGTTTTCCTCCCTGGAAGCCAGGCTGCAGTTTTCTGGTGCTTGGCAGTCTGAGGGACTTCTATTAGCTCTAGGTGAGGCTGTGTCTTAACAACACACCACAGTGAAGTGACTGACAGCAGCGTTGACATCAGTCGAGAGGGTGGGGATCCGAGGCCTCAGGCGGCTACAGGTGGGTGTGTGCTGTGTGGTGTAAAGCTACACACATTCACACATGCAGGACATGGAAACACAGTGTATGGCACTCAAAGAATCACACTTGGTGCAATTAGACACAATTAGCTCTGTTTTACTAGGTCTGAAAAACTGTGCAATGAAATGGCAGTAATAATTATCCATCCATCCATCTTTTAACAGCTTATCCAGTATATGGTATCAAGGCAACAACAGGAATGTCGTTGCATTGGCTCAGCTAAAATAAAGCACTAATTGATATGTCAGTGTTGTGTTCACTGGTTTTTAATCAGATTCGGTCGGTCCATCTTCATACCAGCGATCCCAGGCGGTACGGGGCACAAGGCAGGGGGCACATGCATGCATATCCACACACTACGGGCTACCCGGAGACACCAAGCTGCCAAACTGCACGTCTTTGGCTGCAGGAGGAATCTGCAATACCCAGAGGAGCCCAGCAGGGGAAACTGCACCCGCACAGAGCAGGGGAGGGAGTTGAACCCCACAGGGATGTATGTGTGCAATTATAGCAGCCTATTAGTGAAAACATATCACACATTCACATACTAGTGTTGTACACCTAGTGCGGAGCATGTTCTGGTTGGCCCACAACTACTGCACTTTCAAGAATGAAGATGGGACTGTTGCCGTGCCGACAAAAATCCTATTGCATCGCCTTAATTAATACAGTCTTTGTTCTTTATGCTTTATGTTAGTTTTGGAACGTTTTTGGCCTGACCAGAATAGATTATAAAGCTTTTGTATAGTGTGTACATAAGGATCATTTGCTGTCACATCATGATGGAGAGCCACATAGATGTTTTACGAATGCTGTGTGTCAATAGACATAATAATATTCTCTTCCTGTGATAATTCCTATTTGCTCCTTATTTGCGTCATGGACTTAAACTAGCTCATAAACTAATTAAATATGTTACCGTTGTCTCACCCCATACATGAAAAATAATTCTTTTAACGTCAGTCAGTGATTTAAGGTGTAATTTAAGGTTTGAGTCTGAGAGGTATGTGCATGCGTTGGAGTCGTGGGGGGGGGGGGGCTCGTGCCTGGTTCGAGACGGAGCTCGTGCCTCATCACTTTAATAGGGCCTAATACAAGTATGGCCATCTTCCAGGAATAACTCCCAGTCAGTCAGCCTAGCCCGGAATAGGCCGGGAGGGGAACACAAACACCCTTATCAGGAGACAAACATACCCACCTACAACCCCCACCTCGCCTTCCTCATTAACATTCATTCTCTCCCACTGAAAGGGGGGCGCTCCTTAATGGTTTTGAAAACCGATTCGATTTGATTAGCACATCTTAAAAAGCAGACTTCCTGCTCCATATTAATGCAGACGTCTACGCGAAGACAGAATTCAACCAGAGAATTCAATTAACTTTTTCTCCCCTCTTTTCTACTAGAGAAAAACGGAGAAAAAATGGGATCATTTGGGAAATAACTTCTTTCCCTCCGTATGTCAAGTGTACTGTCGAGTGAAGTAGAGGACCGGGCATGTCACACTAAGGCAGACGGCGCTCCCTTGGTGCGCGGCCGTCACGTCTTCAATTAAGATACTTTGCCCCTCTTCTGCGTTTCTTCAAGTGCAGAGACACCTTTTCATTTAGAAAGACAGCCGTACAACATCCTACATCGAGTGTCAGGCTTTCACGTGATGAAGGGGAAGTCAGGAATGTTTCAAATGCACAACAGTACAGCACAGAGCAGTAGATGCAGGAAACAAAATACGCTCTACTGCTCTACGTTGCCTTGTTGTGCATTTGATAAATAAACTTTAATTTGATTTTGATCTGGGTGTCTTTAAATCAGCTGCTTCTACTATTATTATTATTCTTATTATCATTAAGCTTGTTGGCAGGGGAATCAGCCAATCAGGCGAAACCAGCCAGTGACCACGTGATGCGCGTGATACACACATGTGTGCGATTTCCCCCCCACCACCACATTCTCGCTGTAATCCGGTCCGACGCACAGTCGCTACTCGCGTGGGCAGCCGTGTGTGTCTGCCAAGGCCGGTTCTGGTCGGGCCCGTGAGCAGACGCGTAGAGCAGCAGCTGGTCCGGTCATGCTCCTGTACCGGTGCTGGGAGAGCAG
Source organism: Petrocephalus zakoni (assembly GCA_026774425.1). Lineage (NCBI taxonomy): Eukaryota > Metazoa > Chordata > Actinopteri > Osteoglossiformes > Mormyridae > Petrocephalus > Petrocephalus zakoni. The sequence continues at coordinate 221,918 of JAODKN010000107.1, forward strand.
GCCTGGTTCACATGCAACCTCCACCTGCACCCCAATTAGAGATCGGAACCCCCGACTCGCTCTCCTGTGAATGCCCCCCCCCATCCCCACCGTCCCCTGCAGCTGCACTGATGGTTTCTGGTTCTGCACTGGAACCCGTGTGACCAAAAAAGCCGCGAGGCATCCGCTTTTAAGAACGCGGATCGGTGACAAACAAGTGCATTTTGCCCCCCCCCTCCCCCTCAGCTTTTGGGCCCCCTCTGTCAACAGGATTCATAATTGAGCGGATCAGTGTGGCGGGGCTACAGGTAAGTGCCGACCCCACCCCCCCCCGGCAGCACAGATGCAGCTTTGTGTGCGCCCCCCCAACCCACCCTGCACCCCCTTAATCTCCATCTCCTTACCCGCCTGAAACCGGAGGTGGCCTGCCTCCCCTGTGCCCACTAGACACCCACCCCTGCCACACAGACCTGGGGGGGCTTACCTGATTGTCCACTGCAGATGTTGGGAGGTGGGGCTTGGGGGGGGGGTTAGGAAGTTGCAGTTAAGGAATATTGAGATCCAGGTGGAATGTTGCCACTATTAACATGGAATGCTTTGCAAGATATAGACTGGGAACGGAAAGCTGGCGTGGTTTCGGGATTTCGCTGCACTCTCGTATAAATGGGCATTGGGAGTGGTAATCCAGTGATGCCGGACTCTGCTGCTCAGAAACAGCAAATAGGTTTACTTCTGCTCAGAAGCATCTCCATTCCGCGATTCTTCCATACCGAAAAGATCAGACGCTGTACATGAGTGGGACCAGTAGCAACCGTAGGATTCTCCCACAATGCCACAGTGCTTCCTGCCCTGCCAGTGTTTCTGTACCCCACTGTTGCCCTTGTGCCTTGAGCTTGGAGAAGGCAGTGACTCCCCATGGGTGACACAGGTTCTGAGGCTAGCACCCCGGGGAATGCGGAGTAGCTGCCTGATGTGGCGGCTGTATTGGGAGCATTCCCCCCGACTCGGACCATTGGACACAGGTGCTTTTAGCCCTGATGTTACTGGACTCTCAGGCCTATAGGTTAATGGGATAGAAAGCCCCTGCTCCTTGTCCCCTGTGGACCCCTCGTTGGAGGTGGAGCACGGACACGGACCCCGCTGCATCTCGCTAGAGCCTCTCTAACAAGCCGACCGGGCCTGTGGGGAACCAGCTAATTGTTTCCCTCGCCAACGGGTGCCCTTAGCTCTCCTGGCTGCTTTGGGTCTCAGCCAGTCAGTGGCCATCTGCAGGACCAAACAGCATCAATAGGAAATTCGCTCGCAGGTGTATAATAAATAGCTGTATATAAATAGCTGACCCTTTGTCTGAGGAACAGTCACGGGTAGTTTGTTATAGTGGCGTACGTTTGGTCCCATGGAATGGTTGGCTTGCATTCTTACATGACCATGTTATAAACACAATATGGATTAAAACCAGTCCTCTGTCTATGTACAGTATACATACCACTGTTCACATTTTAACAAATTGTTAATTATCTTTTTTATGTGGCTGATGAAGTCCCTTAGTACTAAATTTGTACAGTATGTTTAAATTTTAATTTCATTTTGATGCAGCAGTTCATTTTTTATGTGAATAAACCACTGCTACCAAATAAATTTTATGTCATTTTTAATTACTTTTACATACTAGAATGTAGGCTACAACATCCTCTCAAGCAAAAGAAGAAAACCCAAATTGCATAAACCATTTTTTCCCCCAGCGTTTAATTGGTTTTATAAACAGATTAATTTTTAAAGGGGCTTAATTACTTTATCGCCGTGCATGGCGCTCGTGAAACTGTTCAGCTCGATCAAGTACAATTTCCTCTCTCCGTCTTAAAAGCTTGTAGCCTCTAGGCAGTTCGCTCTTACGGTGCAGTAAGCCTTGTAAAAGCCGCACGGCTCCTGCATCGGTTCAGGACTGTGCTTTTGCCGCCCGCTGGCATCCTCCAGCTCTGTTAGCTGCATGTGGGGCGGATAGGTGGATTCTGGGTAATGGAGTTCGGCAAATGAGCTACCGCTGTGACTCTTTTTAGTTAATAGTGAATGCACAGGTAGCATTGGGGGAACTTGTTGCAGCTGGATTTTTTTTCCCTTTTAGATGCGCTTGCTACTGGTAATTTTGTTTCCCTGGTGCCATCCAAGAGAGGGACCTTCTGCTTGCCGAATGGCCTCACACAGCGGAATCGAGGTACCCCGTCCATTTCCCAGGCGTTGGAGGTGGCACGCCTGTGTGATCGTACTGCACAGACGGTAAATGCTTCTCGCTTTTGGATGCATGCTTCTCGTGTTCTGGTTAGCAATCAGCGCGCGCCCGGCAATTACTGCTTCCCTGTCATGCAGCTCCTCCTCCGCCCATGTGGGACTCAAACCCACAGCCCTCCGAGGCCAGCAGAAAAAAGGGGGGGAACAAAAGCGCGTGTCGGAACAACTGGATCCGCACCAGGCTATTATGCCGCGTGAATGGCGAATACGGCGGCGCGAGGGAAAAGGCGCCCGCGGGAGCGCTGCCGCGCGGACGGCGCGCGCGCGAGGCGGCCTCATTCCGCGCGCCTCACGTCTTTATCCCGCGCGCCTGTTATGTAAATTATATTCTCATTTCGATCCTCTTTAAAAATGGGGGGGGGGGGGGGGGTGTTTTTCCAAAATTGGACTGGATCAAATACCGAGACAAAGAGAGCTCGTGTAGAAAGCGACGGTGGCCGAATGGGGTTTTTTAAGGGCGGGGCGGGGGGGGGCGCG
>JAODKN010000107.1:224759-235250 GCA_026774425.1 Petrocephalus zakoni
CCCCCCCCCCCCCCCCCCCCCCCCCCCCCCCCCCCCCCCCCCCCCCCCCCCCCCCCCCCCCCCCCCCCCCCCTTGGTCCAACATGGGACTGGATCAAATCCCGAGACAAAGAGAGCTCGTGTCGAAAGCGACGGTGGCCGAATGGGGTTTATGAAGGGCGGGGCGGGGGCTCGCGCTCGCTCCCCCTAATGACCCGCGAGACGTGATCGCCAAGGGGGCGGGGCCAGGCCCGCGCCACCGCCCCCCAAAAAGGCGCCCTTTATACCGCGTAATTCGGAGCCCGCCAATGTTAGACTCGGGGTCATTTTTTCCCCCCAGAAAAAAAAAGCATTAACCCCCGTTTTTGGCGGGCCGAGCCTAACGCTGAGATCACAATTTGGATGAGCCTGATTATTCACTAAATACAGTACATAAACGCGCTGGGCCCTTAACACCCAGCGCACTCCGGTATTATCGCATTACTGTCAGCCTTTGTTGCGTGGCAGACGGGAATATGAAAGCAATCTATCCTGTAGTGTGGCTGGCTCCAGAAGCCTAGCTCTGATAAGGGGACCCCCTGGCCCCCGTTACTATTCGGTCCAGCGGGCGGGGCTTTGAGTCTAATCCCTTGGAAAGTGGTTTGATTATTGCTGACCAGCAAATGCGAGTAAGGAGCAAGTTGGGGGTAACAAAAAAAAGACTATTTTTTTCCTCCTCTAGTCCGTCACATTTGTTTTGCCGCACGGCCGCCGTTAATCACTTGGAACCGGAACGTGTCAATTTCTCAGTTTTGGTGACAACCTCTTCCCCGACTCTCTCTCTCTCTCTCTTTTTTTTTTAATGCCGCAGACGTCTGAACGGCCTGCTGCCCACATGTGTTTTTCGCTCGTCTTCCTCGGCTAATCGGGCCAGCAATGGTTAGGCGGACCAATATGGGAGAGCCACGGCCGACGGGCCTTTGTGTGGCACCAAACTCCCATCCTGTGTTAAGTGCCTCATTGTTTACGAGTTCAGCCGGCAGTCAGGCTGCGGCCAATCACCCGAGGGCCCAGAATGGACCCGCCTTCCCTTTCCGGGTGGGACCTGAACCTGAAACCGGATCAAACTGCTGATTTAGCAGGCGTTCTCTGGCTATGCGTAAACCGGAGCTGCAAGCCGCCTGCCGCCTATTTCCTGCAGCGCCCTATGTTCTGTCTAAGTCGCACTGCCGAATCCAGCCTGGTCCCCGGGGCGGGAATGCGGCGCTGCCGCTAATGAGGACGCCTGGCCTTGGTCTGGATCTCCCGGCGGCAGAGGCTGGGCCAGCCCGGTACGTCTGGGCGGCACTGAGCCAATGGCCTGTGCTCACATGGGCCGGTCTCCTCTGCATGCGGCTCGGAGGGGGAGTCACATAATACTATCGGGAGATCCTTTAAACGAGAGGGTTAATTAATAAACGGGGCATGACTTCTTTAATTACGGAGTGGGTTTTAATGACGCCACAGCGCGTTCCACACGAATCAGCTAATGATGCGTCGGAAAATTATAATCCGCGTAGAGGAATAAGGTCAGTCCCCAATGACGACGGGGACGCGGCGCCCCTGGCGCCGGACAGAGAGGGGTGGGGGCGCCCAGCAGGACTCCCCCTAGCAGTCACAGAAGTCAGAGGTGGGCCAAGGTGTCACGAGGGTGGGCGGGCTTTCTCCGGGACGGGCCCGCGCTCGGGTCCTGGCACCGACCCAGCTCTTGGCTGCCCGCGAGGCCCCTGACGGCACCCTCCTGGTGGGACGCTGTGACGTTGGGCGAAAGCGAATCGGCGAGTGGCCCTGAGTGCCACAGACACGCTCCCCTTGAAATTCCACGCAGTGGTCACGTGTGAGCCACACAGCAAAGCGGCAACAAAAACAAATAAAGTAAATAAATAAGAGTGCTAGCTATTCCTTACGTGAGATATGAAAACAAACGGCAGAAGTAAATAAATAAATGAAGGCGCGGCGTGCGTTTTCGTCTGTTTGCGCCATGCTGGGGATTTATCCCAGTCCTTCACCTTATTTTTTCACGCTTAGAAAACATTAAAGTCCCCGATGCTTGCATCTTTTCTAATTAAAGTGTTTGTTGTCGTTTCCAGATCCGCGGTGTGAAATTAAGCTAGCAGTTTATGTAAGACCCATGGAGTAAATCAAACACTTTTCTCATCAGAAAGACAGGGACTTCAATCACTTCAAGCTCATATATGTGTTCCTTTTGTTAAGTTTGCTATCTGCATGCTAAGCCAATTTTCTACTTAGACTCCAGCATTTAAAAGTGTTATTTGGTTCCCTATGTGGTCTTAATTCTTACCCCTCGCTGATAAGCACTGCCATAGCATGCAGTGAAAATATATGCTCAATTATGCAGGCATTTAACATTTCAAATTATTCCCGGTCCCACTATTTAATAATCTTTGTGGAAAAAAATCACAAATTCTGCGGTTTTGTTTTTTTTTTTGGCTATTTTCACTACCCTCTTGCTAACATATCCTCAACCAAGTTCTTGTTTATGTTTGAACAAGTGCAGTTTTGTTTGCCTCTTTAAAAACACACACGTTTCATTAATTTGATGACACAATGAAATGAAAACGCCTGGGTTCATGAAAAGAAGACAGCTCTGGAAAATGAATCGAAGATGCTTTGCTAGTTACTACATGATCATCAACAATAACAGGGACAGGAGCATTAATCTGGGTTGGTCTTTGTTGGCCAATATCAAGGCTGGGGTGTTTCACACACAGTGTTCATTTTTCCAGCCAACCCATAGCTGTTCAGCTGACGTGGGCCCAGAGCCAGAAGATTAGAGAGGAGGATCAGCCGGGGTCACCAGCGTCCAATCAACATCTTTTTGTTTGCCACTGAAATCTCTGATCGTAAATATGTTGTGTGTTTCCTATGTATTAGGAAACATTTCAGTATGTTTTTGTTTCTTGTATTTCTTAAATCAGTTGTTTAAAGATCCTATTAATATCACTGGTGTATAAATATAAAAACATTAATGATACTCGACAGCTTGTGTTATGCAACTAATGCATAATATTTATTAACACTTTATAAAAGGATATGCTTTTAACGTCAAGCTACAGCAGTCTGACAGATGCATATGTCAGTGAGATCTACTACTTATATAAGGTCTTATATAAAAATGCGTGCGAGTGGATTCGAGATTCGGCTGCGAGCTCTAAGGATTCTGGGCGTGCGAGTGGAAGCGAGATTCGGCTGCGAGGTGCAGGAGCAGGCTCTAAGGATTCTGGGCGAGTGTGACGCCGTCTTGATGAAGTGGCTTTCCGGCTGAGGACCAAAGGGCACCGTCGTCCCGCTCGCTGTCTCCATCCTGGGGCTGTTATCTGCATACCCTTCTGTCAGCAGGTCTCTCAGCAGCCTTCACGGTGAAAGTTACGTCGTCGGCCGACTCCCCAACTCCCTACCTCGCCTGGCCACCTTCACTTTCCCTAACTCGTCTTTCTCTCCTTCATCCGGCTCTCCCTCCCTCTCTCTCTGCTCTCCCTTCCCTTGGGGCACCTCCCTCCCTTTCTCCTCCTCTCTCTGCTCTCTGAGCTGGAAAATTGGCTCAAAGGGGGCCGCCGCCGTGAACAAGGGCCGGTCACTCAGCTGGACGACCCGGGGTTTATCTTTTTATGGCAACCGAAAAAAGTCATGTAAAGAAAAGAGGGAGAAATAAAGGAATAGTTTTGAGCAGTCACTGAAACCAATAACGGGGAGAAACCCATTTTCCACAGTCAGTGGCACCGTCTGCCTCCCCAGGGCTGGGAGACAATGCCTGCTTGGTGATTGGGATCGGCATTTTGGCTAACGTTGATTCTTAAAATCAGGCCGTCTCAGGATTAAAATCTGCTTCCTCCAGCCCTGAAAAATCAGGGGGATGACACCAAAGAGCCTTTTTGCGTAGTGGTCCTGATTTTAAAGGCGTCTTCTGTGTCTTAAGAGCTGGAATAGAAGGTGCCCCCCTCAAATTCGTGGCTTTCGTGATGTAAGCCCCCCCCCATCACAGCGGGGTTCCCTCCGTGAATGGACACGCTCGCTCCGCGTGCGAACGACGGGCGTAAAGGAGCACAGAAGCGAGTCTTCCCTGTTGGGGAGGAGGGTGGTTCTGGGGAGGGAGACCCGGTCCCAGGCCAGGTGGATCTCAGCACCGAGGCGCCAGGGGCCCTGCGGATTGGCACGGGACCTGATATCTCCCCAGCATGGCCAGTGCCTTCTCCTCCTCTGTTCCTCAAACAGCCCCAGGGGGCGGCAGGATATAGCCCAGGGAATAATGAGAGAGGAAAAAAGCCCTCTTTCTCATTCAAACCCGCTTAATTCCATTTTTGGCTCCGTCCGCCAAACACCCGCCTGGCCGCAGCCGGCCAGCACTGCTCTGCGGCAGAATGGCCGAACGCGGTCGCATTACAGTCCCTGCACAGCAGAGCTGTTCTCACCTTGCCGCGCGAGTGGCTGGAACGGCCCGTCGCATTTCGCCGGTGTGCCGGCCTATGGGAATGTCTTTTTACGGTGCCACAAGCCGAGCGTTAGCGTGCTGTCCGTCACATTAACGGGGAGGCCAGGCAAATCGCCTGTTTCACCACTGACAAGATGTTTAACGAGAGCGCTGTGTAAATTGGTCTCATTCAGCCACTTAGGATCTGGTCCGACACAATGGAGAAGCACTTCCCTATTGAGGCTTCTCTGGTCCCTGAGTAAGAGGAGACCTTTAGCTTTTTATGTAACATTAGAGAGGGAATTAGCTGCACGGTCTAGGGTGTCAGTCTGGCTCTTTAGCCGCTGCGGAGCGGGTTTTTAACCTGATCTGGAAGCGCTAGCTTTGCACCGGCCCCCGCTGGCCAGCACTGCAGACTCGACCCGACAGGTTCGTGTAACACTATCAGCCAGAGAGCCGCCTGCAATGCGGATTCTTCACTAATTATTACCTGTTATCAGATGCAGGGTCGGGGTGTGAGGGAGGTGCGGCTGGGGCACTAGGAGGCGTGGCCATGACATGAGGCGTGGTCAGAACATTAGGGGGCATGGCCAAGGATTGGGAGGCGTGGCTGTGACGTGAGGTGGTTTGGCAGTGAGGAGTGAGGAGGCGTGGCCGTGGCACGAGGAGGCGAACATTAGGGGGCATGGCCAAGGATGAGGAGGTGTGGCCAAGGACAAGGAAGCATAATTGGGGCCAGCCCAATAAATGTCGTGTGAGTGCTGAACACTAATTTTTTTAGAGTAATGCAGTAAAATGGTACAGCTTGGGGAGGGGGTCCTGTAAACAGGAGCTCCTTATACTATAAATGCGTCAGAATTCTTTTCAGAAATGTAAGCAGAACAAAGTGTGATGCAAAGAGTAGATGCTGGGTCTAAGAAAGGTGCTGACTATGGATCTACCCCAGGCTGACATGGGCCGCATCAGTCTTTTATCTGATATAAACAGAGGGGGTGATGTACAGGAAAGATTAAGAAAAATCTTATGTTTTGGTTCTGATTTTATTTGCGATGTTAGTACTGATTATTGATTTCCCCACAATTTACTATGATTTCATCTTTGTGGAGGGCTTGTGTTTGCATTTGTACTTCAACTTTAAAACCATCTGTGTTAAATCCATAAACAACCAGAACTTTATAGAGCACTCAGTCTATATTAACAGGAATCTGTTGTAAGACTGAGTAGGCTGTATTTTATGCTTGCCTTATGGTTTATTTTCCAAATAATCCCAGCTAACCCCACTGAATCCTTTAGGATACTGGTAAGTGGTCGCTTGTGGCACAGGCCAGAGACGGGATGCTGAAATCATGGTGTAAGTCTGACTTCCTACCCTTATCTGTTTGTTCGGCACATGGGAGAGACTTTGTTTTTATGATACCTTCCTGATTCAGTGCAGTAGCACCTTCGTACATTAGCAATGCAGTGTTCCCTTTTCTTGACATAGCAGATGTAGATTATAATGGGGACGGGGGAGAATTGATCACAGCAGAATCGTCAGGTTGCGCATTCAGCAGTTTCATGCCTCTGGCCCCCTCACAACAGAGCAGTAACCTGGTTACGCATCCCACGGCGGCATCTCCTCCAAGTGCATTGTGGGATGCGACAAATCACGTCGGCAAATTCGATAAATCCGGCCCGGCTGTCCTTCGACGGAGGACGAAGCTGCCGGAGTTTGTGCGTCGGAGTGGGGGTTTGAGTTGGGAGGGGTGAGGGAATATGGGGGCGGGGCAGTGATCGCGCGCCAAGGTTTTCATGAAGAAAGGGGACAGTGCGGCCCACCGGATGATTATTCGCAGAGAGCCTGACTTCCATCTGCTTGTTTGCCGGGCCGGTTGTGTGCCGTCTCTGTATTTATTGACTCGTGTCATTAGGCCTGAGCTAGTTGGAAGCGCAGTGGAAGGAAGGCCTGGCCGCCCCCCAGCCTCCTTGAGCTCCTCCAATGCCTTTAGCCTCCTCCAGTTATCTCATCTGGGCTCCCGCTCAGTGGCACGCCTGCGCCGAACAGCAGCGGCGCATCTCATTCGCCGTTACGGTGGGGTGGCGCTGGGGTGGGGGGGTAGGAAGAGAAAGCACATAAACACGCCGAAAACACGCTTTGACGTCTGAAAGAGTAAATTATGCAGTGGGAGCCGTGCAGAAAAGGTGAGCATTTCCTCACACGCGTGTGCACCGTGCGCTCCGCTCTCGTGCCGCCCACCAGCCCTGTAGGGTAGGTATTTCTGCATCGCCATCTTTGTCAGATACCTCCGCAGTCATTGTTCCTCCTTAAATTCTCACTTACACATGATCAAATTCTACAAACAAATTCCGTTTTCTTGGTGGGTGCATAAATGGCCCATTCCCCGAAATGTGTGGGCCGACTTCGCTGCCCAGTGCATGCTGGGATTTCTGAAGCTGAAGGCAATTTTTCATGCTATGATTTTGTCACAGTTAAACCCCCGGCAAACAGCCTTTCCTGAAAGTTCATAACCTCCCTTCTTAACCGTAAAGTTTATAAGCCCCTGCTTCATGCATTAAAAATCTTAATATTTGTGGTCTACGTAATTTAGGTAATGACTTCCTAAACTGCTCATCCGCTTTGTTATTCAAAATGGAAGCCAAAACTGTTAATAGTCAGAAGCGTGTATTTTAATTTGATTCTGTGTTTCTACTAAACCACTTTCGCTCGCTTGTGTGCTGTTGAAGCTTGAAATTAGGAATTTAACTTTTAAAGGTGACATATTGCTGATCTGCTGTGCAAAGCAGCCTGTCTTTTGACTCGACTGAAACGGGAACATTTATCACAATATGCATGCAGATGTACAGTATATAATACAGAGCATCGATGTTAACGTATGGCGGCCGCGTGGACCACTGGGTTATCTAACTTCATGTCCTGCGTCTCCGTCAACTGCAAATAAACCTTCCCACCCAGAGAGGTGATTTCCTAGGCTACCTGTTTATGTGATGTCCCAGTGTTCAGGTACAGGTCAACCAAACCAGTGTTTTTCAGACAGACAGCCTGCATTTTTAGCTCCCTGGGTAGAGAAACGCAGACTGTCCCGGCTTGCCGTCGGCGATTGGCCGGCAGCTTTGTGTGTGTAGTACTGCCGCTAGCTAGCCTTGTCAGCCTGACGGCTTCAGCCCTCTGAGCTGTGCTGTCCTTTGCGCCAATTGATCTAGCAAGGCTCCCATAAACGGGTGGAATTGGCTGGTGGGCCTTATCACCCTAACAGGAGTACATAACAGTCACTTTTATCCATAGCGGCGTGCAACTGAGAAAGCCGGGTCTGCCAGTCCCTGTAGCTATTGGCGGTTAAGGGCCTCGCTCGGGGGGCCAATGAAAATCATTCTGCTGAACACGGGATTTAAACCGGTGACCTTCCGTTCATGGCCACGACGTCCTAACCCACTCACTGAGCCTTAGCTCGCTCCCCCTGTCTGCGCGGACGTGTGTGTGACAGGGAGAGTGTGATTGTTCTTATTGCTGCCCGTGTTCGCTTGGACACTACACGCGCGTTTTAAAGCAGCCCTCCATGTGATATGTCTGTTTCGTCACTTTCGGATTAAGTACGTCTCTGAATTATTTAGTCCCGTCTTGTTGTTTGAGCAGGTACTGGAGGTGTCAGTCTCCTGGGGTAAGCATGGTGCATTGCGATGCAGACGTTCAGGGAAAAAAGTTGCGGAAACATGCAGAGCCACGTGGGGGCATACGCTCCCCCCCCCACCCAGCCTTCTGCCCTACTGTCCTCCACTGGACGCCATCTTGGATTTGCAGGACAAATTAGACACCTGATTGAAAGTAGTGCACTGGCCATCAGTTTCACACTCAGAATATCAGCTATCAGGCTACCGTCATGTGACCCCAACAGTACTGAATTTACAGGAAATGGGAACTGGGGCAGTTAGGTTAGATTCATTCACGGGAATGTAATTGAAGGGTTTTGCTCCCTGGAACCGTTTGACAGAGTGTAGGAAGCTAGAGCTGATACATCCTGGAGATCATTTTTGATTGAATTTTTATTTAAATTAAAAATTAATGGTTTTTAAATGACATTTATTATATTATGTTCATTTTAACTTGCATTTCAAATTATTACTAAAGAATGTGAGAATTTCAATGACATTTATTTACCGAGATACAAACACTGGTCTTAGTTTTCCTGCAAGTTATTTTCCAATTTTAACCAGCATCAGAAGACAGGAATTTGTATATCATTGTATTAACATTAAATTCCACAAAAGAATGATGTGTTTGAAGGTCCATAGTCACCTGCTGTACACTAGACTATGAGATCAGAACAAGCTTTCTGGACATAAAAGGAATTCATACAGTTTATAGGGGAATTGCAGGATTGTGGCAACAGATTGGGAACGGATCATTCTAGATGATTGTAGATCATTCTGTTAGCCCTCTAGAGCTAGTCCTGTGCGGAACTTGCCGCGAGGTACAGCTCGGATAAGACAGACGAGCTGGATGGACACATCTTCCGCCGCCCTCGGGCTCAGGGGAGCAGGTCAAGCCACATGTCCCCATCTGCCCGGTGCATTTGAACGGGTCGGTGCCCAGTCCAGGCCGAGCGGCAGGACGCTCTGGCCGGCGAGCGGAAAAGTCTGTTTCGCCAAGTGCGGCGCGGCGGTCTGCCCACCGAGGGGTGGAAATACCCCGCGAGTCCGGCACCGGAGTGCTGGCAAGCAAGCTGGCCCTGTGATTGCCCCTGTGGACACTGCTATTGTACTGCAGAGGGGGAGAGGACACTTCTTCCGAAACGTATATCTGCGTGTCACAAGAAGGGAGGAGGAACCTAGGGGTAAATAAATGATGATGCTGAGTGATACGAACTAAACTGATCCTACCGAGCGTTTGAGTTAATGGTGTAAAGGCAGTAAACCAGTAAAAATTCTGAGCTGTGGACCTGAGCCCCATGGGACAGTATGGGGGGCTTGCTTCAGTTTGACGTTAGATGGTAGGGCAACAATGAGACCGACTTTCACAGTTCGTTGCCTATTGGTATGGTTTCTATACATCAGCCTAGCTTCGCGTTTGGGCTTTGATTTCAAAAACCATTAGCAATTAGCTGCGATTTTTAATAAGATTTTCAGTGAAAAAAAACACACTAGCCAAATGGTTCCTTGGGATATGTGACCTACATACCACTCTTAGATTGTAAGAGATACCCAGCATTTATTAGTCTGGATGATGTTCCAAATATCTCTTTGCTCATGCCATATTATTTCAGCACTGGAAGTGAATCAACTAGGCCAGTTATTTCACATGTGGATATTTATTTTACTTTGATGAGTCATTGAAGTGAAATTGGGCTGTTATGGCATGGTTTGGCCTCATTCAGTTGGATTTACACTCTGGTCAGGTCTCTGGGCTGGTGTCTGTCCCCACAGCCTAGTCAGCGGTTTACTGCTGGAGAAACCCCCCTCCAAATGCCGTGTTGGGTCATATCAGGCATGCTGTCTAGCTGCTGTGGGCTGGAAAAGCTTTATTGCAAATATTTGACTTGTTGTTAGGCCTGTGAGTCTTTGGCTTGATGTTAGGGTTGAGTCTTTTCTTTAAGGCCTGTGAGTCTTTACCGTGCAGTTTGGTCTGTGAGTCTTTACCGTGCAGTTTGGTCTGTGAGTCTTTTCCGCGATGTTAGACTTGAGTTTTTCCTTTGTTTTAGGATTGTGAGTCTTTGGATTTTTGTAAGCTTTTGGGTCTTTTCCTCCATGTTGAGAAGCTTGTATTTTCATTTTCATATGGCCTATAAGTATTTTACGTTTTTAAAAGGCCTGCAAATATTTTCCTTTTACGAGGCCCATGAGCCCTGTCCTTTTCAGGAGGCCGGCACAGCGTCGACACAAAGGCCTTGACAGCTGCTGGGACAGATTTGGATTGAATGAGCCTCAGTGTCCTTGACACAAAGACATAAAATTATTAGAATGTTTTTTTTTTTTTTTTGCTTTAATCCAAAGCATCTTAAACACTGGCTGCCACCCAACCTACTATCATCCTCCACATAGGTTTCGTGTTGCTATTGGCAGGGGAAAGGGCGG
>JAODKN010000107.1:240324-266696 GCA_026774425.1 Petrocephalus zakoni
CCCCCCCCCCCCCCCCCGCCCCCCCCCCCCCCCCCCCCCCCCCCGGGCGCGGGGCGGGCGGGGGGGGGGGCCCCCCCCCCCGGGGGCCCCGGCCTTGCCAGAGTCCATTTGTGAACATTTGTACATGTGAATAGTTCAAACGGCCAATTACATTTCACAGCCTGTGCGTTATGGGAATGAATATCTACCCCAACCCCCCCCCACCCCCCGCGGAGCCGTTATCCATCTGACTCCGACCTCGGTTCTCTGAGCACCAATGTGCTTTAGAATCCGGGTCGATATTCCCGTCATATAATTGGATCGGCGGAGAACGCCGGGCGAGTTTCGGAATTATCCGAAATCAGTTTTGCCCACGAATATAATTCTGCAGACAAGAAAATGGGGGTAATTAATAGGCAGGGGGCGCTCTGCTGATTCCCCCATTTTGAGGTGTGAGTTGGAGGCTCCACGTTGGCCCGTCCGGGACGGTCTCCCTGGCGGTGCTGCTGTGCGTATTGAGGGGCTCATTAGCATGGATTGGGGGGGGGGGCGCACCACTATCCCCCTCCACGGGCCCTTTTTAAATGGCATAAGCTCATATAAAAAAGGCCACTCCCTCCCTGGGGTGGCACGCAGCTGAACTTATTAGACCGTGCCAGGGGCGGCATTCTGAGAGGCCCCGCCGCCTGTCCATCAAAGTTCCATCGCCATGGAGACTAAGAGAAGATGGGCCGCCACGGGCTTATTGTGTTTTTAACTTTGTTAGAGCCATTGTTGGGGCGGTCGGGCCGAGGTCCCTGCAATCCTGCGGCGGAGACCCCGCTGCTGAGGTCATGTGACCGCCCACACACTCCTCTCTGCTCTCCTGCTCCTTCTGTGGACGCGGCCCCGCTGAGACTCAGGCGCTGTCGAAGGCTTCCTCCTTTCACTTCATCCCTCGCTTCTGTCATCTTTTATAACGCGGCAATAAAATGTACCTTTGTTTAAAAGGCTAAGGGGTTCCTCATTGGGTGCCTGAACTGGGAAAATGGCACCAGCCCTAATTCTAATTAATTGCAGCCCACGCTTTGGAGGTACTGGATAGAGCTTATATACTGTGCTTAAAACGCACGCTTACCACCGGCTCAGGGACTGACGTACAACTACACAGACATTTTTCTCAGTCGAGGTTTAAAAACAACAAACACTGACATATCATGTAAAAAAGGTTAATTCAAGTGTTTCCTCTAAAATCACAAAATGGATAAAAAGATAAACAGGGTGCTTGGCTGGTCAATAAATAAAGCGTCTGAGGTGTGGAAATATGCCATTTATTAATAGGCCATTCTTACTGCTAAAACTCTCTCCAAAGCTTATTCTTCACACCACACTTGTCATTATTAAAGCCCGTATTTCAATTTTATGCCTGACTGGATGATGGAATGAAAATCTGACCAGTTAGGAATATGACAGATGCCCGTTTGTGGCTCTCGCGTTTGGCTGTCATATGTATAGTAATGTATAGCAGCATACTGGGATATAGCACAGGTGTAACAAACAGATCATATATTTAGCTGCCCATTCAGGTGCCTGTCTCCCCTGCCTCCCATTGCCCCACCCCCTGCCACCTTTCTCCAAGGCAGCTGACAGCAACCTGTCTATTTCCTTTTAATTTCTAATTTGTCCCTTTTTGATACGAGAATTTTGTTTTGTTCCCTCTCCGCTGAATGCAGGAGCCCCTGACAGCCGGCCGGCCGGGCTGGTTAACTCCCCAGCGGCGGGCATAATGGGTGCGGGGGGGGCGGCCCTAACAGAGAATCGCTTTAAAGGGCCGGCTGACAGGTGTGCCGATCTGCGCAGATAGGCCATTGTCACGGCAGCCCAGGAACAGAACATGAGAGCAGGCCCTTCCCCGGCCTGCCACAAGGACGATGGCAGCCCGGCCGCGTCTGTCGGCCGCGCAGCATCAGGGCTGCACTCTTTAGCACGTCGGAGCGGCTTTATCTCGCTATCCGGCATCTCTACCACCGGCCACCTTTAACCCTCCACTTTCTTCATATGAAGTGCCCCTTAACTTGGACATGTCAGACCGGAGTAGTGTCCTCCCCTGGCTCTTTCGGGCTGGAGCATTGCCCAGGACTTTGCCGCGGTACGAGGCGTGTGCCCCCCCGTCAGGTAGAGCGCCATCTGGGGGGCAAGGCGGGGGCCGGGCCGACCTCGGGGCAGACAGCCATGACGGCAGGTATGGAGGTCATGAACCCAGCGAGTGGGGAGGTGGCCAGAGCACCTGACAGGCTTCCGCCCAAGGGCAGGGGATTCTGGGTACATGTTCATGTCTGTCTGAGCATGTCTGACACTAATGTATGTGTTCCCCTCACTCTGCAGCTGGATAGATATTTCGAAAAACAATCTTCACAATTCTTGTTCATAAATGAAAACGTCAAAGTGTTAATATCATGTGACAATATATCTATCCATCTTCCATAACCACAGTACAGGATGTAACACTGTAGCCTATCATGTAGACCTCCTATGACATATTGCAATTTCCTGCTCCTCTCATATACTTGATGGTTGGTCACATGTTAAAACTGAGCACATATTAAACTCAAAGCTACGACCTTGACTTAGGCTCCGCCCATTTTGACCCTGGAGGCTACAACAGTTGGGCGATTTCACAGCAGAAGTCCCTCTGGCTTGTCTTGCCAACCTGAACCGCGTGGATCTCAGCGAGCCATCGATGCCGGGGCAGCTCTCTCTCCCCGCGGCCGAAGCGCGACTCCTGAAGAGTGACCCTGTCTTATTTGGAGGAAAGGCGGGCACTTTTCACATGCAGACTGATGGCATAACAGCAAAGCGTTC
This sequence comes from Petrocephalus zakoni, assembly GCA_026774425.1. Lineage (NCBI taxonomy): Eukaryota > Metazoa > Chordata > Actinopteri > Osteoglossiformes > Mormyridae > Petrocephalus > Petrocephalus zakoni. The sequence goes on from JAODKN010000107.1 coordinate 243,145, forward strand.
ATCCGGAGACATCCCCGTCTTCGATAGGTGCCGTGTCCGGAGACGGGCCGCGCCGGGAAAACACGGACGGAAAAAAGCGAGATCCTCTTTTACTGCTCTCGGAAGTAGAGTCGTCGCGTTTATGACGGAACACATGAAAGAAGCATGCAGATCATTGTGACTCTGTGCGCCCGCCAAACGTATAGAAGCCGGGATCCGTCTCGTTTGAGGGTGGGGGATGCTGTTTTCTTCCGCTGCACATTTAATATTTGTATGGATTTGTATGTGCTAGATAAAAATGTTCCCTCCATTTATCCCTATAGGCTTCCCATGGCTGTTGCCTGTACCACTGATGGCTCTGGCAATCATGTCGTCTTCTAAGCTCCTCCGATGTATCTCAAATTCTGCCTGTATCGGCCAATTTAGACAGGCACAGCCCAAAGAGGATGGACCAACTTAATCTCTTTTTAGAACATCAAATAAGAGGGTTACAGCAATTTAGCTGCCAAAAAAAAATCCCAGTTTACAGGTCCTTGTGGTATTAGTGACAAAATGCTAGAAAACCCGTCAAGATTGCACAAAACAGACAATGTCGGCTGAAAGGGACGGCAATCTCTGCTGCTCTTTAAAAAAAAAAAAAAAACGTTTCCTCATTTTATTTCACCAACCTAATCTGGTCTCAAATGAAGTTTCATTGTTTCTTATGTGGAGCCAATACGGCTTAGTGAGATGGAGTAGGGCCATTATTCCGGCACTGTGCCGACACCGCGGAAAGCCGCGGAGTGCCGCAGACGCTCCCGCACCCGCACTGTGGCAGACGTAAAGCCTAGCCGTACGGGGAGAGATGGGTGGGATGGCACGGATCTGGGAGATATCCCAGCGTTTGCTGAATGCCTTCCATTTCAGCCTTCACCACTCCCCTCATCCATTTGCAGCCCTCTTCCTGCTGCAGGCATGCAGGGACACTCGTTCTTTGACACATATTTATTTTTTATTGGCGCACGTGAAGCGTGCATGAGTGAGGCCACCACCTTCTATGCCAAACTAGAGCACTCCACCCACTTCTCTTCTGTATGCCGCTGGAACAGAAAATACCCCAAAGGCCACGGCAGAACCTCCTGATTAATGCCACTGTCCCTGGTTCTGCACCCGACGCAGTCTCTGATGCACCGTTATGTTGGTCAACCATCTACAGATACTTACCTGGAGCTGGTCGACTTTAGATTTAGGAGTAGAAGAGCAGCACAAAAGACATGTTTTAATATTGCATATATATTCATATATTTATATTATATATTTTTGATTACATATATTTATGTATTCATATGTATGAGGCAGTGATGCCTGTGTTAATTTAGTTTAAATATCTTGCTCAGGGGTACGACATTGGTTCCAGTCCTGGAAGCTTCATGTTAAACCTGTTGGTCCAGATCATTAATCATTCTGCTGTCATCTGCCAAAAGATGTCATTAAGGGAGTGTGTGGCTGGAAGGAGGGGATGTCTGGGCAGCCCAGAGCGGGGCAAACAAGGTGAAGATGGATGGATGGTTGGATGTTATGACATAAACACATAAAAGTTTGTATTAATTTCAATATAGAGAAATAAACTCCCCGTATCCTATGTCTGGAATACATGGAATAAACATGGATAATCGAGTGATCACTGGCCGGGCATTACCCTTATGTAAAAATCCACTGCTCCATTACACAGTGTAATACATTCCGCTGGTTACGTCCTGCCCGTCACGTCCGCCTGACCCTCCTGTCTCCTCCCTAACATGGCCCCGATGTCACACCTGCCACACCTCCCTAACATGGCCCTGATGTGCCACCTGTTGCTTGTTGTCCCTCATTAGTCTTTGCATTTAAATACCAGCCCCAGTCCAGTCACTGATATTGCTCCTACTGTTCCTGGTGGCCTTCCCTGTACTAACCTTCTCATGGTCTCATTTGCTTCCTTGCCCCCCTTCAGTTAAATAAAACCCCTTTTTGTATGTGGGTCACCCTATCTCTATGGATGTCATGTGGGCTCACCACTCGCACTTCAAACTCCCGGGCCAGAGAGAGCCACACCACCTGCGCTCCAGGTACCTGCCCCAGAGGAGGACGTTCCCCCTGATTTCCCAAATCCCAGCCCAAAAGGGGATACATCACTTGCGCCGGGTCTCTCAGGAGTCCTGCCATTCCGCAGAGAACCCCAGTGATCGCTCCAGGTGTCTTGACTGCACCATGCTCACCTCCAGGTGCCCTGGCTGTGCCCACTTCATCTCCTGCCATTCCACTGACTCCCATCTCCCATCGGATCCCTCCTCATCTCCTGTTGTTGCCTTAGTGGTCTCCTTGTCCCCTGTAGATTGCTGGCAGGCTGATGTTTTACTTCCCGGTCACCACCAGGCCAACGCCCGACTCCTCGGTAACCACCAGGCCAATGCCCGACTCCTTGGTAACCACCAGGCCAGGTTTGTTTGACCAGGAAGATGCCTCTGTCCCTGTCTCCCCTGTTCCCTGGTCCCAGTTGAGGTCTGGCATTTGTCCCTCTAGTCCCTGGTCTGTTGTCCCTGTCCCATATTTGGTCTGTGTGGTTCTGTTCGGTGTTGGTCTCTCTGCTTCTCCTTTTGGTCCCTGGTCCAGCCCCTGTCTGTCCCGTGCTCATTGTTCGGCCCTGTGTCCTGTCCTTTCCTGGCCTGCCCTGCCCCGCTGGTCTTCTGGTGTCTGTCCCGTTTACCCTGCTGTGCCCTATCCTGTCCAATCTCTCCCCGGCCCCATGTGTCCACCATGGCGTTCAATCCCCTTGGTCCCCTCTCCTGTTTGTTGGGCATGCTTCGGAGGGGGGTTGGAGGAATACTGTTACATCCCGCCCATCATGTCCGCCTGTCTCCTCCCTGATGTGGCCCTGATGACTCATGCCTGTTGCTTGTTGCCCCCCCTTAGTCTCTGCATTTAAGTACCCGTCTGTCTTGTCAGCCTCGGTCCGGTCATTGACGTCGCTCCGCCTGACTGTCCATGTCCTTCCCTATACTAGCCTTCTTGTTTTGACCCCTGTCTGTCTTGTTTGTTTACCTGCTCCCGTTCAGTTAAATAAAGGCCCTTTTTGTTTGCCAGCTGACTGCCTTCGAGTCCTTCGTCCCACATGTCTTGACACAGCTATGCTATCACACTGGAAATACCTAATATTTAAAGCTGGAAAACTACACCTGTTACCTGGAAGCCAGTTTCACATCACAAGGCCATTTTCCTTTGAATGAACTCATTCATAAAAATAAAATTAAATGGCACGATTCCCATGACGTTCAAAGCAAGAATGAGAATGACTTACCTGTTGCGTATTCCATTGTGATGTTGTAAACTTTGAATGAATGGAACAACCATTCTACTGTATGTGGGGTTGGCTGAGTGTATATTGTGCCTGGTCACTGCTATCTGTATGGTCTTGTTCACAACTGTAATTAAGAATCCATCTACAGTTTAACTAGATTTTATTAATTATTGAAAATGGTACAGTGACCACTGTGCTTGGGATAGAGCTCAGCCAGGCTAAATTTAAAATCTAATTAGCATATTTCAATCCTGTCACTACATCTGGCTACAGCAGTAACAATGGGACTGCAGCTATACGTACAGTATGTGGTATTCTGGGCAGCTTTCTTCATACAGACTGTGTTAAACTAGCGTTACCCATTAGCAGATAATAAGGAATTTCACAGTGAAATAAATTACTTCAGTTTCATGTAGGTAAATTTGAAAGATTTTAAGTTTTTCACCCCTGACTATTAGAGAATATTGCACACACATGCAATAACATTGCCAGCAATTAATTTACTGAAAAGCTTCTTCGAAAGAGAAAATAATCCCAAGGCTGCAGCATCGGGCTCGATAAATAAACAGCAATCAAACTATTCTGCGATCTCACCTCAGTATTTTTAAGTGTAATTAATGCATTTCTTAGTTATTAATTAAATGTAATGTGGCATAAAGCAGTAATATGAACAGGAGCTGCTCATTAATAACTGAAGTGAATTAAATGGCTTATCATTTTAAAAAACCACATCGCTTCAATGCAGGTGTATTTCAGAGCTCACTGAAAAAAGAATTCCATGACAACAAAAACTGTCCGCAATCACCGTCTTATTACCTAGAAGCAGACAAACATACTGATTTACAGCATCATTCACAAGGGTTCCGGAGGAAAGCGGACACTTAAATACTCTGAAAAACTAACAGCCATTTTTTTCGGTGTACAGACATACATGCATAGCAGGCCTAAACTTAGACTAAACAATCGAAATTATAACTATCGTTTTTCATATTGTTACATTTAACTGCACACATAATATGTTAATACATCTTATTACTTACATATTACATCCGTTTGGACTCGTTATCCTGTATAAATATATACGTATGTACATCTTCTCTTTAAAAAAAATTACGCACACACACTTACACACATATAGGTTACGCCATCTAAGTTTCTGGACTTTTGAAGGAGGAATTCTGCCTACGGTTTAAAGCGCACATCTACACGTGTCCCGGGAACAACACGATGTACCACTTTACCACTTATAAGCACAGCCAAATATTTCTCACGTTGCCACTATCCGCCTTTGATGTAGAAATGGATGCAAGGCAAGTGAAATGCGCATGACTAATCTCAGAAGCATTAATGCGTTTCCCCATGTGCCTTAGAGACGTTTAGCCCACAGTCTTAACTGCTGCACTCACATTATTTGGAAATAGTATACTCAACTTATTGGAGCACATAGCCAACATAACTAATGCACAACGTATAATTCTATTATAATATTAGATGTTAGTAGTTATAAAAGTTCGATGCAGGCGTAAGGTTGACCATGTTCTTGTGAGAACTGATAAATACATTATCGGAGTTTTAGATTTCAGTTGTTGTAAATGTTTTGTTTCGCGCCTAATAGCAAATTTACGGTGTTCCTGTTTTAGAAATAAGTTCGGCGGTAATACCACGGGCCCGAGGCCAAGCCTTAAACATTTTATTATAATTTAAAAACATTCTCTCATTTTGTGTAATGCTATACCTCTCATTAAGTATATTAATATGTCATTTAGGTGTTTGAAACAGCAAATTATTGACAATCATTTTTAGTAAAATATTTGTACTTTGCTCGTTTATTCCCCTGCTTTACTTATTTAAATCCAGCAGGTCTGGCATTGTAAGCGTTCTCTTTGTGTTTATCTTGTGAAATTTCCAGCCATGGAGGTTTGTTACAAATAAGCCGCTAGGTATCCAGCTAAGTAGAGCCCCGAGTCATCCGAATCACCTGATTAGGCTTAGCCGCAGCACAACAATGGGCATCCCCTTCGTCACCGGCCGCTTTGTCTCCGGGAGAGACGGCGCCTGACACAGAAATCCCGAATCAAGGGCACCAGCGAGCGCCCGTCATTCTCAGCGCGCCGGGTCCCGATTCTGACCCAGAGGAAGTCAGCCGCACCTCGCATAACTCAGAAGTGATGCTTTTATTGCAGCACATGATCATTTCGCCTGTATTTTCAGTGCCATATTTGGAAAATCCGTGATTTATTTCATGCAATAACTTGTAGTTTATGCAAACAGGCGCACAACTTATAGAGTACGCAGAGGTGTCCGTCCCCATAGCCATTAAACGGACCACACTTGAAAGGGCGGCATCCAATTAATTATCATTTATGTAGATATATAAGAGCAGTACAGATATTTTTTTTTTTACCAAAATAAACTCTCACTTCCTTTTAGCTGAACTCGAAAATCTGCCCTCCAAATGAAGCTGGGCCGCCATAGGTTTTTGGCGTCATAATCGGTGTGGAAAAAAGGATTGTTCTATTAGTTATCATATATATATACACATACATACACATATATATTTATATATATATATATATGTATATATACATATATATATTCACTCAAAATATCCGTATACATACATAATATATACATTATATAACAGTAATAACTATATAACTATATATATATTGTCATATTATTAGTTGTATTGTTACTGTTATGATAACAGCATTATGTTGGTTACATTTGATTAGATGTACATTTTCTCAAAACATTGAAAATATATAACTAATTCGATTCGTTTTTCTCCTGTTTACCTTAAATTCAGAATGTATCTGTGTGTTAAAATGCTATTTAAATAAACGTGTAACATGCAACAATACACCGTTGTATTTTTTTTATTTTCAGCGAGGGTAATATGCTGCTCAGGACGTCTCTTTCCGTTCTATCCAGAATATAAAAATCTGATGGTGTTTTCGATCATGCCAGTGTCAGGACACGCTTGTCCAAAGCAAAATACAATTCAATTTATTTTCTTCCTTGGAAATGTGTATTGGCGACCTTTTACGTTACTGCTAAGGCGTCAGTGTAGTTATTTTTAAAGAAACAAAAAAAATTCGACAGCATTTCTGGCATTTGGTATCGGATATTATTGGACAGTTTGAACTTTAGGTTTTGGTGCACAGATAGCGGTGTGTTATTCTGTTCCCCTCCCCCTCGAGATTACTGCGGAGAGTTATCCGTGGCTGAAAGCTACATACGCCTTTTAAGTAGCGGAGCCGTTTTCCTGAACGGCATCCATGGCAGTGTCAGGACTGTTGACGCTCTGTACTCAGGATTAATCTGACAGCACCCACCGCTCCTTAATCCTTCACTGTATCGTAATCTATTTACTTGCATTCTAAGAGGATTTCCATATAAAAAATTACAAGAACCGATGCTGAAAATGGACAGAATATCCGGACAGATTTCGCGTTTTGCTTTTGTTCATCTTTGTTTTTTTTTTTTTCTCTAAAGCTTTTTTTTTCGGAGTCACGTCCAAAGGAAATACTACCCGAACTATGCATTTTAGCTGTTTCTTATTAAGCGTATTATATTACCTTGCTGTTTTATGTGTGAAATTGTGTCTGTCACTACTTGATTTTTTTCAAAGGGCGCATACTTATTTTTGAACTCGCAAAGTAGGGAGCAACACGAAAAACAGGCCGAGACTGAGCGCGACTTACAGCTCGCACCTTCCCCATACTGCTTTTTTTCATTGACATATATATTTAGGCGCTTTGTGTTTTTAAACCCCAACGGCATGTAATAATGCTTCCTTTGCATGTATTACAGTGTAATATAGCGACCAGGTGCCATGTCTTACTGTCACAAATATGTATTCTTTAACAAATGCTTATTACACGTTACCGTATTATTTACAGTTTGATAAAAGAACATGCAGACGAGAGTAAATAAACCAGCCTTCACCTATATAACTGCGTGTACTGCAATATTCAATTACCATACGTCTAACCTCACAACAAAACCGCAGAAGTTACAGGCAAAGGAAATTACCCAGATTAATGATTGATTTTTATATAATCCGGGTAGTTTGTTAATTCTCTTTCCAGCAGGGTTTATCTGAATAGATCTGGGTTACCCTACAATCCCTTAAAAAAAGAAGGCCAAAATATCCGGTTACAGCCACACCGATTTCAATGGCACACAAATGTGCTCTTTCAGAAAGGGACACGATCTCTGGATCGGCACAGGGGCTGCGGATCCTTCAAAGGGGGGTGAAGCACCTGTGACGCCGGGCACCCGCCGTACCTGCGGTGCATCCGGTCGGCACGTTCGCCAGACGGCTAACCCTTACAAATGAGGGGGAGTCGGAGCCGGGCGCCCGTGCAACGACCTGCTATCTCTCCCACAGCCCATTACGTCCATCTCCTGGGAGCGCGGAGGCGCGGCACCCGCGGAGAGAGCGCGCCGAGCGCGCCGCCGCCGCAGGTAAAGCACGCGTGCCGCTCTCACGCCACCACGTCCCACCGGGGGCCGTTCGCGCGCGCTATGCGGGCCCCATGAAGTGGTTAAGGAGCGCCATGATGATTCGGCCCCCCCTGCCCTTCCCCGATGCGAGGACTGCGTCGCTTCTTGTATGAGAGGAGATATCCACATTAACCCATCGTGACATTAATAGGGGTTTAGTATTACAGCTGGTGGAGGTACTTTAAATCTATAAATGCACGATAGATGTTCGGAAAGCACCATGTCTCACTGTTTGGAAATAAACCAACTATGTCTACACTTTAATATTAAAGTGAGCATATATTGCTCTGTATGCACTAACCCTAAGTCTTAGGTTGAATTACCTGCCTAATATCATGTTGTACAGTCAGGGATTGTGTTTTTTTTATTACATTTTTTGCGGGTAATGATTGTTCAGAGAAACTCCTCTGGAATACACAGCTGTTGCCCCCAGGATCTGCCACCAAAAGGCAACAGTTCAATTAGGAAAAATGTTGGCTACATGCTCTTCCCTCCTATGGGACAATTCCTAAAAATGGTCGCATTTGTTAAGGGAGGTTATGTTGATCTATAAGTCAATATCTACAGTCAAGTCACATAGACAAACCTTATACACATTAATTAATGCTGAGTGATGCTGATATAATCACTGCATATCATTGTAATAGCCTGAATCCTGCAGAATCACTGTTCATTCAGTTCATTATAAAATGTCACAGCCTATACCCAAATCTTTGGAAAACTGGACTAATCTTTAATGGAGTCATTGGTATTTTGAATGCTATTCCGTCCTTAAAATGTTTCTGGCATCCTACTGATCACTGGCACACAAATAGTGGCTGTTTAACCTTATTTTTCAAAATCCAGAATCCTCATAGTTGCTTTTAAAGGAACTCACGTGCGTATGCATCTATTGATTTTTAATAAATTAAGCTGCCCTTGAAATAAAACAAGATTGAAAATTGTAAATCAGGGCCCTGTGCAGATATCAGAGAAAGCCTTATTGATGTTTGTCTGAGGCCCATAGTAATCCGCCGAATTTAGCATTCATGGGCAAGGTACCGAGATCAGATGGTTTGAATCAAACGTCTGTCAGTTCTAGGATGGAAAGTGCTGTCCCGCCATGGCTTCAGATACAGGCTGATTACAACTAGACATGCAAAAAAAAACCGGAGCGACTGCTTCACGCCGTCCTCCGGATAGATCAGCGAGCAAATCCGGCATTAACACAATCAAGGAAGTAAACACGTCTGTAGCGCTGCAATCGCCGCAGTTCATCTGGGTGAAGGTGGCTGTCAGCAGTTAGGCGGCCTAGTGATGTAACGGGCACCTTAATGTTCGGTACGCCACAATAATGTATGCCGACGGCTACATTTTGCATGAGTAGCCCATTACGCTAATAACTGCAGATAAGCTGCGTGTTTTCCCGTATATTATTAGTTCCCATGGTAAATTCCTCCAAGTACTAACACAGCAAATTTTATTAATGGAAAAATACATAGGAAAAAAGACCCGCGTTGGACTTTTTAATAGCGCATCTGAATGTTGACGTTGGTATAATGACGACGGCAGGAGGAAGGGTAAGCATCACATGAGGCATCATCAGGAAAATCCCGATCCAATAGTTCTGTATAGCACCGAGGAACATTAATACTGCTGAGTGGATCGTCAGGAGACACCGAAAATTGCTTGCGATGTCACAAAGTCGCCTCTGACGTATGTCACAGCGTTACCCGCGTTACGCCGTAGAGCTGTACCTGCGTAACGCATTGTTCGTTACAGTGATGCGTATACCCGGTGTCTCCCGTACGACGTGGGTGGGGGCACCAAGTTACATGTCTGAAATCTTTATAGCGCAATATCACGGATATTTTTTTTTCTATTACGAAAATAGTTTCTTTCTTTTATTAGGCCTACATTGTGTTTGGTTTTAAGTATAAAATTAGATAAAGTTTTAATATAGGCCTACCGTAAATAACGCGACTCGTTACATAATTAAATGGTCAGGAAGGCGGGAGATACGTCTACATTTCTGACGCCCTGATTTTATTTTTGTCAAGACTGAGAGCTCGCCGCTAAATGCGTTTTAATAAATTACTGCGTGAAGCTACACACTTGAAAACGGCACACCGTACTTCCATTAGCTATATATTATGGACAGTTCCTGTAAAAGTGTGTATGGAACGTCTACTGACATAAATTCATCTGACATAATACATTCTTGGCAGTAAACTACAGAAATGCAGAATAACATCAGTAACATCAGGAAAAAGTTCTGATTTGCCTTTTTCACGTAATATTTCTTGTCAAGATATTTCAGAGGAATGATTTAATTTGCCGATGACCACATATTTCTTATCTGAACGGGCACATTGTGCAATTTCAATGAATAATTCAGCTGTAGTTGAAGGCTATTACTGCTTTGGTCTAAAATATAGAATTTTTGAAAGGCTTTAAAAGTGACTCATCCCAAACATTACGTCACATAGCATCTCTTTTAATTAAATGACTGTCACATAATAAAAACACCACAATATCTATCACCAAAACAAAGGAAATCAGTACATGTTGGTGTGATGCATTTAAATTAAGTTAAATTAATGAATAAATTAAAACGTTTTATATGACTAAACATTGAACTTCATACTTGAATTATATGTATTTATTAGGCTAATAGCCTATGGCTGATAAATTAAAACTAAAGTAATAGACATTAATATGGACGGTGTAGCGAAAGCCCAAAATTAGCATTCTTTGTCGTGAAAATGCAAGATGAGTTTTGCGTGTTTGAAGGCAGTTTACCAAATCCTGGCTTGTTTGTTAAAGGACTAAGCAGCGATCGTCGCCCACTGTCAGCGCGCGGCGGGTCTTCGCAGCACAAACACGTTTCATGTTGTCGTGGATAATTTGTTTCGGGTCCTTTGTTAGCTCAGCTGGCACTTATTAATTCGTAACTTATGAAGAACACGTTTCGGCGTTAATTGAAATCGTGATTCGCCCTGTTATCTTGTTTTTTTTTTCGTACAGCAAATCCCACATCAACCACACTGCGTATGTTTGGAAAATCCATTGAATTAATTCATTTATTATATCCACCTATAGAATTGTTTTTGTCGTGGTATCTTGGTTTCAAAATTTCAAATGAGGAAAAAAAAATATTGTGAGGTGTGAGATATGTTTGCTATTATTTTCAATATTTTAATGTCACCTTTAGGCTAATGTGGACTGCCCAAAAGTATTAACAATGTAATTTTACCGGGGTCATTGCTTGGAGCGCCTGTGATTTGAAAGAGCCCGATATGATCATTTAATAGAAACTATTGTGTTATTTAGACACCGTAATGCAAGACAGCGTTTTTTTCTTTTACACTTTCAGGGCCGGACAGTACAGTCTCATATTTATAGTAGGCCTATTTTACTCACAACCAGGGAGGTCGCCCTGCCCAAGTAATTCGCGAATCACGAGTAGCAATATCCCTCAAGGCTAATAGCGATAACGCATCTTTAACGAGATTCCGCGAGGAACTAGGCGGAGCTCTAATTATTACGCTTTTATAAATTTTCGGATTTCATTACTCACCCACAAGCAAAATGCAAACACTTTTAAAAGATATTTTTAAACGCGTCAAGTTAAATATAATTTAACGCCCCCCAAAGAAAAGCAGCTCGTGCTTCAATACCACACATTTCCTTTATTGGGAATTATCTAATTAATCTGAGGCGGCTGACTGCGACTGGCGGGAAAAACGGCACTATCATCAATTTGACATTTACGATAGGAGGGGGTGGCGACCTTGTTTATCCTTCAAAAGCTTTCACCAAGATAGGCGTCTTTTAATTCCGCATTCCAAAGCAATCCTCATATACCCAAATCGGATAATACTACGTTATTTACAACCTTTTGACTTCGCTTTGAATTATTGAAACTATACACACACCAGTTTGGCTTTTTATTATTTAATGTGAATGACAGCAGGAATGCCAAGACAAATATTAACGCGCAAAATATTCGGGGGGGGGGGGGGGGGATTGACCGTTTATATGTGCCTAAAGGGGGTCGAGAGAAACTGCAGGAGTGCCTTAAGTGTGCGATTTTAATAACTCCACTCACAAACCTGCTTGTTGTTAAACTGATCTTTATTATATGGACACGAATGTAAGGGCGTTCGCCTTCCACATCTCTCTGGAATATTGAAATTGAATGTCTAATTCACATTCTCTCTCTCTCTCGCTCGCTCGCTCTCAAAGGACAAAATAATGACGACTTCGTGAACAGGAAACCCTAGTGCTGTGACTGAAATGACGCCCGAAACACAACACTAGCGACAATGCCTAACATGTACTGGAAGGAGTTTTAAATTTTCGCTTGAATTTAAAAACACAGCAACTCAATGGAAATACAACATTCGTTTTTCTTTTTTTCCTTTTTTTTTTATTTTGTTTGAATTGTCGAGTGGTCAGTAGACTAAATCTCGGACTACAAAATGAACATTCATAACGACCTTTAAATTACTAGTTGTCCATAGAAACGAATGTTGTGAATAACGAAGCTTTTTTTTTTTCTTACTGCCAATTTGTTTTTAAGGGAAAACGCACATACTTAAGTTTAGGAACGCTGCTTTTTAAAACAATTTCAAATCCAGCAAAACCAGCTAATTGTGGTCACTGAATTGACCCAAATACATATTTACAAACAGCTCCTTTATGTAGCCGACTATTTTCAATTCCTCCCTTCCTGCTAGATAAACAAGTTTTACGAAAAGCTATACAAGGAAGGCGGGGTGGGGTATAAGGGCAGACTGTTGGAGTTCACGTTACAGGAGATACCTCCAATTCATTAGAAGACACGGGTAATGGGGCCCCGTCGCTCGCCGAGGGGGGGAGGGGGGGCACAACAAATTGTCCAGCATTTTAAATCATCCCAGTTTAAAATTCTTCATTGACAAAAGTAAAAACAAAAACTGTGAATTTTTGTTCACAGGTTTTTGGTTACGTTTCCATTTCTTAAAAGGGATATAAAAAGTAATCTGGACGAATGTTCTTTAACTTTTAGAGTTTTTAAAGTCCCGTTTAAAAACAAAAGGGTGGGAGAGTAGGGAGGGGGAAAAAAAAAAAAAGAATCACAAGACTTGGAACCTCCAGGAGGCCTGGTCTTTGTAGTCCAAGCAGTCTGTCGCATTGAAGTTGAGTTTCCAAGAGGAGGCTGTTTGATCTTTGTAATCCAGGCAGTCCGAGGAGTTGAAGGCCAGGCCTGCCCCACTATAGGCCTGGTGGTGGTGGTGGTGATGGTGGTGCCCAGAGGACTGACTGATATGGTGGTGCGGGTGTCCCGACATGGAAGCAGTGCCCATGGGGCTCAGTTGGTGTGGGTGGTGGTGAGAGTGCATTGGGCTCAGATAGGAGCTGCAGTCGACGCCGCTGAAGTAGGAGCTCGAGGCCGTGGGGTAGCCCTGGCTGTAGCTAGTGGCCTGGTTGTAGGTCATGGGGTAGGAGGAACCCGTGGCCCCCGAGACGGAGCGCTGCATGCAGGACGTGCTAGTGGGGGGCATGGGGTCCGGCGCGGGGACGGGCGGCGGGGCAGACCCTGGGGAGATGGAGGCCGGGCTCCAGATGGAGGAGACGGGGGTGCTGATGGAGGTAGAGGTGCTGCTGACGCCCGTGTTGTTGGAGGAGCCGGAGCTGCTGGAGGAAGAGGAGCTGCTGGCACTGGAGACGGCGGGCGGGGTGAACTGGCCGCTGCTGTCGGAGCCGGTGCTCTCCCGGGCCGGGGACGCCTTCTTCTTAGCCGGCCGCGCCTTGGCCGCGCTGCCATTCTGCTGCTGTTGCCGACACTTCGCCCGACGGTTCTTGAACCACACCTGGACCGAGAGGAATGCTCAATAAAACGGCAAATACACTCAACTTTTAGCTTAAAGTCAATTATCTACTAAAGCAGGTTGACTATGGGTTTAGTTTAAGTTTTGATTAGATTTGTTTATATTATTGTAATGAAAGGAACAAAAACATACAAAAAAATGTTAGTGCTAAAAGCTATACAGACACCCCTCACATACAACTGGCGCTTTGAGAAGTTACTCCTACTAGCCTGTGGTGCAGGTGTTCATTGAAATTGACGACACGCACAAATATTCTCAATTAAAGTAATAAAACCAGCGGATCCTCTTTTGGTAATAGAATCCATCTTCGGCATTATTAAGGACACTCAGCAGCACTTGGGAGGCGGCATGCCACATTTACAGCGAGTCAGCACAAGGGGGGGCCCACGACCCCGCGCGGCTTGGCCATTCCAAGTGAAGACGAGCAACCGGACTCAACAATAATCCGCAAAATTACCACAAGGCAACCTAACGGCAGTAAAGGATAATACAAATCTTAGTTTGACGTGTCGGTCGTAATAGATGTAATTAAAAAATATGTCAATAAAGAGTCTAACCTGCACTCGGGATTCAGGCAAGTTAATTTTCAGCGCCACCTCTTCTCGCATGAATATGTCTGGGTATCGAGTCTTAGCAAACAGAGACTCCAAAATGTCCAGTTGTGTACGCGTAAAGGTAGTCCTCTCCCGACGCTGCTTCCTTGGATTTGCTGTGAGAGAAAAAAAAACATAACCAGTTTAATCAAAGAATCGTTTTCATCCTTTACATCATCAAAAAAATTGGCTACTACACGAGTCACGCTACCTGACGAGACAACTTTGAACAAAACTCCCCAAAAATGGTGCAAAACTTAAACCACTTAAAATGTGTCCATCGTCCTAAATACATTTTTCTCCCTGTGCGTAACGGTGACGAGTTTCCTTCTTATTAAATGGTTCACCAGCTAAATATAAACTTGCATCAATAAGAAAAAAATTAATAAAAATCTGCAAGTACAAAATAGCACCCCCTCAAAACTATACTATGAATTTAAATAATTATACTTGCACGAGGGGACTAGATTTTAAACTTAAAATATATTCTTTTCAATTTTCGATTGTAAAAAAGTATGCATTTAATAGGAAGGCGGCCCCGGAGTGCTTACCGGGATATCCAACGGAAGGGTGCAGCAGGTCCATAGCCGCTCCGCTCAGCCCCAGGCCGTTCATGCCGTACGGGGGCTGCTTGAGGTATGACATCATGCTAGAAGCGCTCGCGGGTTTCCCCAGATCTTGCCAAAGAAACAAATTTCGCCAAACCTCGCACTTTAGCGGAGAGGCTATTGGCTAAACTGGAAGGGAAAAAAAGAAACACACATTAAACCGTCTGCCCATGTGCTTTTACCCACCACTTACGGAAAAAGCGTAAGAAATTATAGCCTACGAAACGCAACAGTCCAGACAAAACATGCAGATAACGCGACGAGTGTAGAACAGAAAGTGAAAACCCCATTACAAACACTAGAATTAAAATTACAACTAGTATGCACGTATTTACAGAAACTTCATAAACGAAGACGAAAATATGAAGTAATTCAAGCAGGTCAGTATGGTGACCTTTTCAAGTATAGCTAAACTCTGTACTGCAAATTCGAAAAGGCCTACCTGATTAAATTAACAAGAAACGTGAAAATAAAAGCAGTATTTTTTTTACGTGGCAAAACGTTTGAGCCAAAAACCTACAACGTTTAACGACAGGTACCGCCGGACACAAATTTACGGCGTAAGGCCTCGAACAAATACAAGACATCACTTAAATATAACAACCGATTTGATCGAAACACCGAAAGCTTAAATTTTACAAAAAAAAAAAAAACGAAGAGCGCCATAATTCCACCAAAATAAATCTTCAATGGTCACAGTATAAAATGTAATCATTAGTTTTTATCAGAGGAAAGAGTCAGATCTTTTCTAGACCGTCTTTAAATAAGCCAACCAAGTTGCCATTAAAATGCCCGCTAAACTGTATGGCGATTACAATACTCAGTGAAAGCTACAGTCCGTTTGGATCATAATAACAAAATGTATAGACCAATAGAGATTAGTACAATAACATTTCAGTCAATGAATAAAATGAAATACTTAGGCCCTAACAGATCAGGTTCTCGACCTTTTTTATAAATAAAATAGTTTATCGCGCTGACTTCAGCGAACACACACATTTAAATTTGATTGTCTCAAATATTGCAACCGGCGTTTCATTGCTGCGCATTCCTTGCCAGTGACCTTGATTCAGGACAGCTGAGTTTGTGGTAACCCATCTTTCAGGAGGCTGTTAAATCTAGGCAGCCACCACACTGACCTCATCCATCTGGAATACTTCTTCATACACAACCAAATTGTGATCGGTCGTTTATTTTGAATTGTTAGCTGAGCTTTCCTAATAAAATTTTACCAAAAAAAAATACTACATTTGAAAGTTTGAGCGTTTAAAAGTTCCAGCAGAAAAACATGAGACGCAAAACTTAAGTTTACTTATAAAAATGTATCAATCATGGCAAATTAGCAATTGAATAAAGCGAGATAGCTGGCCTATCCTTTGCAATTTTATTTAAACATTATTTGTAGCTCATGCTTAAACAGCATTCGAGACAGTCTGATTAGCCTAAAATGTTACATTTTAAAAGTTCTACAAATATAGGCCTAGGTTTCCAATATTTAAGAACACATGGTGAGCTAACCTTTTTTAAAATTTCACATTGGTAACTGACAGAACAGGGCAATGCGATCGATTAACGTAGCAAGAAAGACTAATTTCCATGCCCCGTTTAACGTATCGTACTAGTCAAAATCCGTCTCGAGGGTCCGAAGTATATTGTCCTAGTTGTGTTTATAACAGCGGTTATCCAAGGTTTTTATAACCGGTCCTTCAAAAACTGCAATCATCTTAACCGACTGTCAAATTCCCCACAACACCCAATTTCTGAACTCCAGGCAACAGTCACTTGACAAAGAAATTAATCGCAAGCAACGCCGAGTTTCCTGCAGGTTCCTAAAATATATTTCTAACGCTGCAGGACGGAGTTTAACCAGACTCAAAAGGCTAGAAGTCTGTGCAAATTAACTCAATTACAATTTAGATTAGACCTCCAGGGAGACCATTCAAAGGACGGGCCTTATCTGCAAAATAAATTGACAAAACCTAAACACGCCTCTCCAATTATCCCACTAAATAGATTCAACCCTTTAATGGGCAATCGGGTTCTGAAAATTATTCATTTCCATGAGAATAAAAATATAATCAGCCCCATCCAAAAACTGAGAAGTGGAAGGCTACGTTATATTTAATCAATTTTATAGTTTTAGTTAGCAGGATTCCGTGAACATTAATTGATAACCAACACTTGCGGCAGAATTCCGCAATCGAAGACGGAACAAAGCGGCGAACTTTAACACAGGAACGGAACGGGAGAGTCGGCTCGCTCAACTTTTGGCGAAATTTACTACGGTTAAAAAATATATATACACACACAGGCCCGTGCATTCAGTGCGACAGGGAACAACATTTATCAAATTAATTTAAAAGTTTCATAACTCCACAACTTGGTGCCCTGTGTGACACAATTGCATGCAGCGCGCCACAGCAAAGCCGTTACAGAATAAAGGCAGTAGCCTAGTTTTAAAAATGTTTTTTTAATTGTAAAAACACGTACCTTTTTAAAGAGTATAGTTCCACTTCGTTTTCTGTTTTTGATGCGTGCCCGTTTTTTAAATATCCACCGATAGAATTTATCTGAACAAGAAAATGACAAACAAAAATCGGGAATGGAATATGCTTTTTAAAAAATGACGAGCGCACGTCTGCGTCTTATTTTAAACCAGGTACCTCTCGCGCATTCGGCTCTTTTAGCGCGTCAGTCCTCGTACTTCTCGGCGCTTCGAAATCAAATAAATCAAACGCATTACTGCTAGTCGCTCGTATGTGTCGCTCACTGTGTTTAGGTGATTGTTAATGTAGACCGATGGAGATTGATCACCTCCTACCCACCCTGCCCTTCTATGAGCATAAGACACCTGCGGAACCGCCCACCGTAACCAATCAGAAGGCGCCCTTTTTCTAAAAGACTGGGGAAGTGGCCAGTCGTCGCGCAGAGTTGCGTCGAAGCCCCGCCTCCCTAAACTGAGGACAAATTAAAACCTGCATGGCAAAATCGGGCAAAGGGAAAGCGGAAAAAGAAAACAAAGTAAAGACGAAAATAAAAGGCTTTAAAATTAATGGGCCATTACATTGCTGTAATTACCAATTGCGGAGCTTTTAGGTGAAGTAAATGCATTTTTTTCTTTTACTTTGTATAATGTCTTTATTAAGTTATTTTAAAACGTATAATATAAAATGTTTCCTAGGCTCCCCACACAAGTAATATACTTCTTGACTATATATTAATGATCGTCGTTATATTTATATCAAAGCACCTGTAGTACCTTCCCTTGTTTCTGTCTGCAATCTTTCTTTTTGAAGTTACGTAAAATACTACAGTTGTGTTCCGTTTTGTGTAGGACAGAGAGCCAGCGCAGATTTTACAGGATGAAAATAAAAGTACGATTACCTGCAATTAAATGATTATGTCGTTGAAACATTTTCTTAGATAAAAAAAAAATAATAAAAACCCGAAAGCACTGAATTTTCTAAAACTACCTGACGTAGCCAACTTTTCTAGTTGGATCAGTGGGGTAAGTATAGCTCCAAGCGTTTTTCGGTGCGCTAGTAATAAGTTCTGTTTAATGTGACTGGTTAACTATGATTATTTGGCATCTTTATGCGTAGACATTTTTTTATATATATATGAATAAGTATGTTTACCGCCTTTTTGTCTTTCAGTGTCTCGTTCTACACGGACACGTCGTTGAAAATGTCTGTAGTTTTTTTTTCTAGTAATACGGGAAGATTGGGGGACTGATTTATCCTTTTTATTTATTAAAAAAAAATATTGTTACCTCATCTCATGAATATTAATGATAAACTAATCCCCACTTAGAATTACATCTCAGAATCGTTAGAGTTAAGTTAACTAGGGACAGTCTTTTTGCTCAGAGTAGGCAACGCGAGAGAAGCAACTCAGACGATCCGGAAAATAAATTAAATAAGACAAGAAACACTCTTGGGGTCTTAGAATCAATGAAAGCACCTTTCAAGCCACGCTTTCTTAAAGGAGTGCCAATAAAATACGGTAACAGAATATCATGGAGGGCACACTGTTTCCTTAACGGTTTCTCAAAGGGCCGGTGAGATGCTCTGAGGACCATAATACGCCTTCGGTCAGTGCTTTTGTAGATCTCACAAAATCATTCTAATTGAGGCCGAATCTGAAAGCGAGCTAATGTTCAAAGAAAGTCCACCGACACTCGAATGAAATTACATTTTTACTTAGCCCAGCACTGCATCCAAAGCTAGGTCTAGTCCACATATACGGAGCGCTGCCCAACTAAAAAAAAAAATGTAGATGCATGAAAGAGAAGTGAAAACGTGAGCGCATGTAAATAAAATGTAGGCCCATTCACTGCAAATTAATTACAGCGTCCCTGTACGCTGCAAAATATAATAAAACAAAAAAATAAAAAATAAAAACCCACTCACTTAGAAAAGAAACATGTTAGAGGCCCTGACGGTATCAAACACACTGGGCCATTCAAACTCTCATATACTGTAAACCCCGACCGACTACAAAGTTAAATACGGACTTCAGCCTACAAAGGCCAAGTAATTGTGGAACAATTCCGCAAACTCGCTGTTTTTATGCCAGTTGTCTGTTTAAGACGACGGGATCCATCTTTCAAGTATCCAGATATCAAGTAGCACTAACCTTTTTTGTAACAAGAGTATTTGTCTAATCCCAAATTGCAGTCGAATTTTCCTAACGCTGAGCCCCGTAAAGCCCCGGGATTAAGCTACGCAGCAAAGGGGGTGAAAGTTTCGCGTCTTTAGTTGGCAGGTTAGCAGTGGATAGTGTGTGTTATCGGTGCTTATTAAAAAACGACGTAGCATAAAACACGGACTTGTAAGGAACCCCGAGCGAAAGGATTCGTAACGGCTTCCCTTGGTACATTTTTTTGAAGTAGGTCGCAGTAAATAGAGAGGGCTTTTGGAAAATCGACTAATCAACACCTGCGACATGAACCTGCGGACTCCAAAGCGCGCATCTAAAATACAAGGGCGAAAAGTCCATCCCGGCAACGGATCTAAAGGTAGGGGTGGACACATTGTGTCATTTTAGTCATCAAAAAGCTCTTAAATTATTCGTTATAATATATTTATTTTTCCCCTATGGGGATTTCATGCCGCCTTTTCGTCCTTTTACCTCGCATCGGGCTCCCTGACCGCCCAGCACTCGCCGCATTGGAAGTATGAGTTACATTTGCAAGATCTGCCAGGCTGCGTGTTCATTGTTATGCGTTTTTAATGAACAGTTGTCCCCAAAATCACTACATTATTATTTACAATAATCAAGTGCATATCTTCTATTTTATCAGCAGATCACTTATTATCAGTTGCGATAGCTTATGTTATGAAATGAATAAAGCAGTTGTTGAACAATTACGTACTGCAATCTTTACCAGCATGCCTGTTGGTTTCTTGTATATAGAGCAGAATTCACCTTTCAAAATGATACTTATCTTTAATATGTTTGAAACGAATGCGTAAAATAAAAGACTTTTATTCATTTATTCATTTTAAAAACGATTAGTATAAACGCATTTATATGCAATTACATTAATTTACAGATAGTTTTTAAAGTGATGGGTTCCTTTAAACACTTTCCCTATCAGATACATAAAAAAATCTCAATTATTGTTTTGAACCCTCTTCATGTTTATATCGAGTAAAAGTATAGGAAAATTAATAATAAAGTTTATTAACTAGTTTAAAGTGTTCCATTGATGCTTATTTGGTTGAAGTTATCAACTTTCACAGATAATATTCACACAAAACGTATAAGTATCATAAATATTAAACGGCGGTGCTTGTCGACTCTGCCTAAACGCAGCGCTATTATTGTCGAGCAATTGGTCCCAAAAATCGCAATTCTAGTCTTTTCAGCAGTCAAATTGGGTAGCAGGAAAAAAAAAATAAAAGCAAAACAAACGGCTTCAGGCGACATGATATGGGCGCACAGGTGGGCTCGAGCAGGGAACTCGTGAGCAAATTAATTTTAAATTATTTGAGCGGTCAGGGAAAACGGCACCTGTCACAACCTATTTTTTCCCGTGTTTAATCATTTCCGAGCGGTTACGGCGATATTCCGGACGGTCAGCGTCATTAAAAAGCCGCGCTGCACTTGCACGCTGCACGGAGATGACCGCGGATAAACTGATCAAAACATGGGGGTGTAATCTGATTTCCCGGAACAAACTCGGTATTAATCTGCATAAAAATACATACAGTCGTTTATATAAGTACACAACTTTCGGGAATTTAGGTGGGAAATATCTGAATTGTGTACACCCCCAACTTCTCTAAAAAGTGAATCGATATTTTAAAATAATTTTCACAGTATATTCAAGCAAAGATAAGGTCGTTACTTGTCCGTGATAAACGAGTTCCACCTTAATTTTTTGATTTGTATCCTTGGCAATAAAATCGTAAAAAAGAAGGCCCATCTTGAATAACAAATTAGGAAGCGTTCCAGATTCAATTGTATGGACAGGATAAAAATATCGCAAGAGCTGCCAAAACCGCCAAGTAAATCGTTTTAAATTTTGCCCTGCAAAAAGCTTATTTTCTTTAAGTTTTTTATTATTATTATTTATTCAACCGCAAAGCATTCCAATGTACGGTATTTCACATATGCTTAATGCATTGCCAGAGCGGGCGAAGCTACGTAATTACATAGTAGTATATTTAGCGTAAAAATAACAGTCTTTACGTCATATTTAAGGTATTATGGTTAAAGATGACAAAAGTAAAAGTGACAGGAAGATAACATTAAAATGACAACACTGATATATTTGCACCGTAACCTTTTAAATATCCATTCATTTATATGCATGTAAATACTTTTTTGATCAAATATCCAAGCATTTAGCAACAGTGTATATATATATATATATATGTGTGTGTGTGTGTGTGTAAAACAATACATGCAATGTTATTTGAAATAAACATAATTTACCTTTGATTTTCTTGGTCTTTGGTCTAGTTGAATCATATTCTATTCTCTTCACACTAAATATTAAATTATGTCTGGCTTACAAATCAGTCACTATTAATTTGTGTGCTATATAATTCATTGAGAGAGTGCGTGTGATACTACCTTTCACAAACCTGTGTCGAAAAGAGAAAAAAGTAAGAACACGTGAACGTAAAACACATTCTTCATTTAAAACCAAACGCTGAATAATAAAATAAAACCTGAAACTGAAAGAGACTACAGCTATATGCGGCACTGAGCGTCAGATATCTTCGTCACACTGATTTTGATTAGCAGTTGCCATATCGATGATAATCTGTTAATTTACTCTTCGACCTAGAGCTGATTTAACCTCTGCCTTCGTTTGTGAAATGCTCCCCTAAAATAAATCAAACGATCTTCTCATCTCTGGCAATAAAATGCCACGAATCTGTGTCATATGATTAAAATAAAGACAGGGAAAAAATGAAACTTTAAAATGCATTTATATTGTGGTTTGTTTGTTTAGTTGTTTTAAAAGATATGTGGTTATTATATTAACAGTGAATTGTAAAATTAAATATAAGCACAATAGCAGAATAAAACATATACAAATGTAAGGCATTTATTAAAACTGTCCCTAGTGTGCTAGTAGTGCTACACAGTGCCAGACCAAACAGTCAGTGGCTTTTATCGTCCTTAATATTTGGTGTATATATTTGTTTGTTTGTTTACTGTAGTATTCAGGACTCTGTTTTGTTCAATTGCAGTCATTGACCAATGTGTCTGTCCTCTTTGTTAGTCTGTCTTTACTCTGCAGTGCTGCCTGTCCTCCCCTTCAGCTCCCGAAGCAGCCGGGTGTCACAGGATGGCATGGCTGGACCCCCCCTCCCCTCTCTGTCCCCCCCCCCCACCCTCCGCTGACCTGTGTCACCCGGGGAGAGAGGGCACCCCGTGCAGGTGACAGAGAGTGCTCCTCACTCAGCGTGCCAGCATCAAAGTTTTCCAGAAGCTTCGCCGCTTAACCCGCGCCGGTCCGGCCGCTGACCTGCGGTTAACCGTGGGATGGTCAGCCCGCGCGGCCCGTGCCAGGACGGCACACCATCCCCCCATCCCCCCTCACTCCCCGGCCAGTGGGTCCTGTCTGCTGACCAGCACAACCAGTTTGTCCAGCAGCCCCACGTCTACTTTCCGTCTTCCTTAACTGGGGAAATTCGTCCAGGACACACCAGTGTGCAGCAGATCTCTAGGTACTGCCAACGTTCACCCTAAAGAACAGGCCAATGTATGCCAAAGCAATAATCACATTATGTAAAGTGTTACTTTTGAAATAAAGCTTTAAATCCCCTGTCTAAAGAGCCTCAGATGAAAATAATCACTGGAAAAGGTCATGTTTTGAAGGGCACTTGCACAACAAGTTGTGTGTAAAAGTACATAATGTAAGTAACGACTGTGCTGAGTTACTGTCCCCCTCGTGCGCGTTGTGGAAATGCACCATGCAGATACTGCGATTCAGCGTTTTGTCTGGTGCAGCTGCAAGGAGGCGCTGTGTTGATGCGACTCCGGTTGCCATATGGTTACGAACGCCTTGCATACGGGAAGCTGAGATGGTGCAGGACCCTGTCAAACCGAAGCAGATTCCGCAGAAGCCCGTCAAATCAAACAGAGCCTGACCGCGGGGGGGCCCCCCCCCCCCCCCCCCCCCCCCCCCCCACACCCCCGACACAACACAAAACAACACACAAAA
>JAODKN010000107.1:311410-323905 GCA_026774425.1 Petrocephalus zakoni
CCACCTCCTTCAGGTACAGGGAAACTCAGGACCACCTCCTTCAGGTACAGGGAAACTCAGGACCACCTCCTTCAGGTGCAGGGAAACTCAGGACCACCTCCTTCAGGTACAGGGAAACTCAGGACCACCTCCTTCAGGTACAGGGAAACTCAGGACCACCTCCTTCAGGTACAGGGAAACTCAGGACCACCTCCTTCAGGTGCAGGGAAACTCAGGACCACCTCCTTCAGGTACAGGGAAACTCAGGACCACCTCCTTCAGGTACAGGGAAACTCAGGACCACCTCCTTCAGGTACAGAGAGACCTGGGGGCCCTCCTTCAGGTACAGGGAGATTCCGGGAACACCACTGTCAGGTACCAAGAAACTCAGGAGTGTCTCCCTCAGATACATAGAGACATGGGGGGCCCTCCTTAAGGGACAGGGAGACATGGGGGCCCCTCCTTCAGGTACAGAGAAACATAGGAACACATCCTTTAGATACACAGGGTCATGGGAGCACCTCCTTTAGGTACCCGGAGACTCAGAAGCACCTCCTTCAGGTACAGGGAGACTCAGGAGCACCTCCTTCAGGTACAGAGGGACATGGGAGTCCCTTCTTCAGGTACAGAGAAACAGGGGAGTTCCACCTTTAGATACACAGAGACATGGGAGCACCTTCGTCAGGTGCCAGGAGACTCGGGAGTGACTCCTTCAGGTACAGAGAGACATGGGGCCCCTCCTTCAGGTACAGGGAGACTCTGGAGCACCTCCTTCAGGTACAGAGGGACATGGGGGCCCCTCCTTCAGGTACAGGGAGACTCTGGAGCACCTCCTCCGGGTACAGAGGGACATGGGGGGCCCTCCATCAGGTACAGGGAGACATGGGAGTTTCTCCTTCAGATACAGGGAGACTCAGGAACACCTTCTTCAGGTACAGAGGGTCATGGGAGCCCCTCCTTTAGAAACACGGGGTGATGGGAGCGCCTCCTTTAGATACACGGGGTGATGGGGAGCGCCTCCTTTACGTACCAGGAGACTTAAGAGCACCTCCTTCAGGTACCAAGAGACTCAGGAGTGCCTCCTTCAGGTGAATTGGCGACCACAGAGTCTTAACCCTAACCCCATTGAAAGTCTGGGGGATGTGTTGAAGAAGACTTTAGGCAGTGGTTCAACTCACCTATCAGCAATACAAGGTCTCTGTGAGAAATGAGCGCAAATCTGGGGACATGGACACAATGCAGGGGCCAATGTGCACCATAACCAAAGCTACCTCCATTTTCCTAGGCAGCTTGGGAGCAGCACATCTGTCCCGTACATACTGGTGTCCAAATACTCAGATCACCACAGATCACTCAGCTAGGAGAGAGACACACATGGGCAACTGTAAAGAAATAGGCAAACATTGAAATTACAGACCATAATATGATGAGTAATGACCGCTTTCCTTTCCTACTATTTGCATGCTGATAGTCAGATAGTTGAGCAGAGTGTCTAACCTGAAGCCCCCCAAATCCAGGTCATTTCCGTGGGGGTATGCTCCCCCAGGCACAGGAGAGAGAAAGGAGCAGAGCAGGGTGACAGCGCTGTCAAACGCATCGCCATGGTGTGGGGGGGGCCTGATGGCATGACCAGCATGCCTGGCTCTGATGGCTTGATCAGCCCCCTCCCCACTCCTCGGACGGCACCATCTCCCCGACAGATTCCCAATTTCGAGCCCCCCCCCCCCACTTTGATCTCAGCTCAAGCCAATTCATGGACATCAACTGCCAAGGCGGTGCGAGACACCCCCACGGTCGGGGCCCCGACTCCAGGCTAACTGCTGGGTTTTATTAAGGTCGATTCCCTGACAAGAAAGAGAAGCAAGAGAGTGATGGAGAAAAAGAGGGTGGTGGGTGGGGGGGAGGGGGTAAGAGAGAACGCCACAACTCTAGGGAGAAAGGAAATGCCAGAAGGCCGTTACAGCATTCAGAATGCATAGAGCGGCAGGCCAGAGGGGCTGACTGCCATGCCATATTACCATTTTAAAATGTGGTGTTTAAAGGCAGAGAAACTGCCCCCCGCCTCTGAAGGGGGAGGAAGATAATGGGGTCTCCAGCTCGCTTCTTCGTGCCCCCAACCGACGCAGCAAGTTAGCGGGGCCCCTCGCTCTAATTGGCCTATTTAAATCTGCATTTTAAGCATGCGAGTTACACAAATTGATACTACGTTTGCTTCTTTTTTTTCTCTTCCCCCCATCGTTATTATTTGACATCCTGCCTAACCATTAGGATTTAAAAATCTCCAGAGATTTAATAAACACGCACACATGAGCACGGAGTGGCTGAATTAAAACCTCACCGAGCGGAGATTTAAAAAGGAAAAAAAAAAAAATCCATCCACATTAAGTGCAGAGGGTCACTTAACGGGAAGGCGAAAGTTTAAGCGCGCCGGAGTTACGTAACCGCCATGTGGTACTATTTTTAACGCGAGGGGCGTAAATCTTCACGCCGGCCTGTGAAAAATGTGGAAATTGTCTGGTCGGCTCTTTCTGAAAAGGAAGCTGCAGAATTAGGCCCCCCCAGGTACCCCCCTTTGCAAACAACAAAGGAATGAAATGGCAGAGGAACGGGGTGAAGGTTCAAAGGTTCACGGTGTTCCCTTGTTCTCCCACCGGAGAGGGTCAGACCAGCCGCAGCATCTCCGCTGAGGGGAAAATGGAAAGGGCCAGTCGGTGGAAATCAAACAGAGCCCAATTAAACTAATCATAACGTTCCAGTGAACACCAGGAAGCTCACCTGAAGCCCCCCCACCCCCGTCCCCGCTGGAGCGCCTCCCTGCTCCTCCGCAGAGCTGGCTGCTTTAATTACCCTGGCCAGAGCTCTGTGAAATTGCTGTTCTGATCTGCTAATGGTTGAGGAGGTCTGGGGGAGACGTTCCCTCTTCTCCGGAGAGCCGTGGAGGCCATAGGAGCTGCCAGCCGCCTCCCAGCGCGCCGATACGCGCGGCCAGGCCAGGAGACAAACCGCCCCGTTCAGGCGGGAGATGTTTACTTTTTAATTTATTTTTTAACGACTGCTTGTTAATTAACAATTTGCCCTAGGTGGGGGAGAAGGGGGGGCATGTGATAAAATGTCTGTCTGGATGTCATAATAGATTATGACGCCGATTGGGGCAAGAGAATTACAGGTCAGTTACTGCGGCTGTGTCTCTTTCAGAGGGCTCTTGAACACTGTCTATGGGGAGGAGGCTTGTTTTCTTATGATGAACTCGGGCCGACGTGGAGAAGAACCTGGGCTATGGTGCTGGTGTGGTCCTGCTCTGGCAGATCCGAGCATGAAGAGCAGATATCTGGCAATGGGACTGTTGTTACTGGACTGCAAAAGTTTGATGTTCAGGGCCCATGCATGATCACAGCTACGGAAACTACAATTCCACATCGGCAGGCAAAAAAGTGAGACTCACCAAAAGACAGCCTTCCACTGAGGCTTCCATGGGACAAGAAAATGACCTGTGGCTTCACCTGCAGCTTCTTCACCCATTTAAAATTCGGCTCCGGGTTCGACCCGCAGAGAGCTCTGTATGCAGGCTATGGTGCTCCACGTGCAAAACAGACTCAGAAATATGAAACCAAATACATATTCATCTAGACGAGGGGTGCCCGATACGTCGATCGCGATCTGCCAGTAGATCGCAGCAGTACTGCGGGTAGATTGCGCAACATTAAAAAATAAAATGTTTTAGCCAATCATCTTCGCCACTTGATTGACATAACGGGCGGCCAGTCTGCTGTTGCTTAAAACTTTGTTATATTAGCTTACCATAAAACAACTTAGATGCTTTCTCTTCTAACGTGTCACCCAGCAAAAAAGGCAAATGTATTGCGAGCTAATGCAAAACTCTAAAAGCAAAGTGACCCAACTATTCCAATTTATATCTATATACAATGAGTGGGGGAGTAAGGAACCAAAAATATATTAAATTGTTTTGTGCTGTAAGGGTTTATGCAGTGACGCATAAGATTCGCCAACATATACTGTATATATAAAGTATACTCAGTGTATATGGGTAAAAAAAAAATATATATATAGCATTTTCAGTGCAGGTAGATCATTTTGACCTGGTCATTTTAAAAGTAGCTCGCAAGCCAGAAAAGTGTGGAGCCCCCTGATCTAGATAATGGCCATCGCGCCATCCCAGGAAGATCAGTTTCCCTGGAAAAAAAAAATCATTTATGTGATGAAAAAATTTTAAAGTAATGTGTGGAAAAGAGAGCCAGGGTTCTGTAATAAGGGATCTGTGTGATCACTGTGCAAAAGAGATAAACTGCACAACATTCACCACTGCGGTCGCCCTTGAGAAGGCGGCCGTCCGCTCGCCGAAGATGTGCGGTGGTTTAGGGCTGAAGAACTTTCCGGACGGCATGAAAGCCGCCACTTCTCCAATGAGCGGAAGGCCGTCTGAAAAGGGAAAAAGTCCCTTAGAGCCTTTGAAAGTCGCACGCCAGTTAAAATGTAAATGCCGCTTCACTTCCCGAGGCCTTTAAACGGGTCGGTCTTGGAGGCCGTCGTTTCTTCCGAATGTGCTGCGCTGGAGACGCCTAATTCAAGGACGTTTCGACTCCTTTCAAAATGCAGACAGAGAGCAGAGCTGCTCCTTTTTAGATATTTCATTACCTAAGATAGAAGGTATTCATTCAGTAGCTATTGGCCGCATGCAGCTTTATTTACAGAGAACGTCAGAAGGTTTGGAGTCTGCATGTACTTTGCAGTAACTTCAGGAGTTACATATCTGGAAAAAATGGTGGGAAGTATTTAAATTTTGTGCTCGCGGGTCATAGCTGTTACCTCACCCAGTGTGTATACCAGTCTTGTGCCCTTTGCAGCCTGGTATAGGTGATATGTACATGACAACAGAGAAGGCAGAAGTCACTGCAGTCACACCCGCTGAGTGGCAACATTTGCATTCAGCTTGGATGCCGTGAAAAAACATATAAAATCAGAGGTGGGTAATCCAGGTCCAAAGAGTAACAATCCAGACCAGGATTTTGTTTCAACCAGCTACTTGAGCACTCTGTGACTGAGACTCTTAATACTGAACTGGTTGGCTGAAACAAAATCCTGGTCTGCATTTTTTCTTTTAGGACCTGAATTACCCACCTCTGTCTAAAATGGAAGAGGATTATTGTGTGATTGATTGTACGTGTCGACTTAACAAGAAATCGGAGCTATCATTTTACAGGCTGTTGAAAATTTAAGAAAGAAGAGGAAATGTATCCCTGCAAAGTTTTTGTCAGCATTTATTAAAAAACCAAAAATGTCTTGTGTTCTAAAAACAAAGTAGTGGGGTGGTTAGATGGTGTTAACTAGCCAACATAGGGGCTGCTCGTTTAGACAATTAGCCAGATAACTTTAAAAGTTTCTACAAAACGTGTTTTCAGGAAACCCGATTTATAACCATATATTAATGTCCATGGTTAACTGGTCTTAACTGGTTGTACGAATCCCTGTCAAGTCCAACTGTCTTTAATTTATGGAGATGTTTCATAGCTTCCCAGACTAAAATCAGCCGTGTTACGGCACGTTTTGCCAGGAAAGTGACATGGATGCATACCCTCCATAGCAGAGTTCCCCAGTTCCGGTCCTGGGGGGTCAGCTTGCGTCGGCTTGCAGATCTCCCTGCTCAGACACACCTACTTAACCTGGTTATTAGCTGAGCAGGGACATCTGAAAATTGTGTTGGATTCTGGCCCTCCGGGACTGGAGTTGGGGAAGCCTGCTCTGTAGGCTGAAGGACTCCTGTCACCTGGTTCACAATAGATGGTTAGGCATCCTGTGCTCGTATGGACATATGAAGGTGTATCGATATGATCGGGGATAACGATAAGCAGATAAAAAAATAAAAATAAATAAATGAAAAATCAGAGCGTACCAAGTTACTGGGTATTTAGCAGTCTGATAACGGAAGGGATACAGGAGTTTGAGTAGCGATTTGTTCTCCTCAGGGTCGCATGATAGGGCCGGGGGGGTACAGAGCTACCCCTAACCCTAACCCTAACCCCACTTCCAGTCTTGTGCTCATTAAAAGAGATAGTATTGTTAGCCTGGGTTCTGTTAAACCAGTATCAGAAGGTATTCACTGATTAAAGACTTACAAGCACTTCTGTAAGTCGCTCTGACTGGGTGACTGCCAAATGCTGTAAATGTAAATGAATAAAATGACATTTTTTTCCCGAAGAACAAAACAAAAAGAAGAAAAACAGACACAGAAAGCATGACTAGCATCAGGCAGAAACAACGGACAGCAAATTCCAGCTGATCACATGACCCGAGTGCCCTGACAGACTACATCACATTAACAGCATGTTAAATACCTTAAAACCGCAGACCTTGGCTACGAGTTGGAACAGCCACAGAGTTTCAACGGAGCAGCACTAAAGTTCAGAAGGAACATCACGTAGTGCATAAACAACTTTTGGACGGTTGCTGGAGAGACCCTAGCACAGTCCAGGCCCGCGCAGCATTCTCCTCTGACTCAAGCAGAAAGAACAAGGAAATACTTTTACAGGACGGGAAAGTCCTTTCCAAACAAGCACTCAGCCCCCAAGGCAGACCCCCCACCACTGCCAACCTGCCCACGTTTCAATGTTCACCTCCCATCTGATGCATGACGATAGACGGTGAGTTTGGGTAATTCCTCTAATATAATTAACTGGTGCGATTCGCAATTGCAAATGATGTGGGAGGCGGGAGTGATCCCAGTAGCAGTTATTTAATTTGCTGGTCCTTCAAAAGAGACAGCCCGTTCGCCCAATGGCGAAGCCGGATTTGCCAAAGGAGGTGGAGGAAAGGATCCAGCTGTTAGCGACGCAACGGAGGGGCCCTACAATTCCGGAGATGAAGAAAGATTCAGTGATGTGATGCAGCGCACATTTTAGCCAGCGAGTTATCGCCCGGCACTTTATAGCAGATTTTCCATGGGCAATTCAACTAACAAAAACACAGTGCTGCATATGGGAAAAATAAACCTTTTGAAGGACCATGATTCACTAATAGAAAGTGGAATGTGGAAAATATGGGCTATCAACATACATATCAGAGGTGACACGCATAATTAAGTAATTATGTGACTCCTAAAGATTACAGTTAGCGTTCATTTTGAGGAGATCTATACATCAGTAGATCTCCAATCAGAACGTCGACCTGGCATGCACAGGAGTCACCAACAGCCTGACAGTTTCCTGCAGAAGATGCAGGTGTGGGCACTGCCAGTTAGCGATGCAGGTCATTCCAGAGCAGATGCCGGAGAGGAACGGTGCAGATAATCCATAAATGCTCTGTTAATTTTTTCCTTCGTAAAAATGTTTGCTCTGAAGGCATGGTTAGGGCTAATTAGGCATTTAGGGGATTTGGATAAAATTTATTCTCGCAAGTTCTCCTGAACGACCAATAACACTTCAACAATCTGCATCTGCATGAGTCAACAAAGATCATGAAAAGAGGAATTTCTCTGTCTAATTCATAGAGCCATGACCTCTGTGACCTTTCAGTTTTTACATACTGGTGAGAATAACTCAGAAGTACGGCTGTAGATCACGAAGAATTCAAATGAGAACAGCCGGCCAAGAACGGATTTAAAGATACTATAAAAATAACAAGAATAAAGCTGCATGTTTCCTGAAAACAAGTGTACTTTAAAGAAGGGGGTCAGCTTGCCCCCGGGTAGCCTGAGTGACAGTCTGCAGCCGCGCATCCCTTTAGAAGCAACATCTTCTGCAGCTTCTCATTACAAATGTCGGCCTTTTTCTTCCCTGGAATTCCATGTTTTTAAACTATTTTTAACCTGGTCTTTCAGGTTTTAACTAAGGGTGTTGTATAACAGATCATAGTGAATTAAAAACATCAAGATTCCCACATCACTCCAGAGCTGGTGAGGACCAGTCCAGTCCAGTCCAGTCCAGTCCAGTCCAGTCCAGGTCCAGTCCAGGTCCAGTCCAGTCCAGTCCAGTCGAGTCCAGTACAGGTCCAGTCCAGTCCAGGTCCAGTTCAGTAGTCCAGGTCCAGTCCAGTCCAGTACAGTCCAGTACAGTACAGTTCCAGTCCAGTACAGTTACAGCTCTGGTGTTTTTCAGCTCTGAAGCCTCCATGTTTCTCTTGGGGAGTGAAAAAGCTTGTCAGTTTCCTCAAAGCAGAAACCAACTGGGGGCCATGTTGGGTTAATTACATTTAAAAATGAAGACCTACTCCGTTTATAACCCGTAGGGTTGTGGTGTAACTGCTGCTGGTAAGGATTTAGTAAGAAAAGCATTTCCAAGACAAAATAAACATGATTCTGACAGATGTAATCTCAACACTGAAATCTCATTAAAACTCACTAGCCCTTATTCCCAGCCAAAAGAAGTAAAGTTTGATTAGTCTGGGTAGTTTCTAGATTTACATAAAGATCACATAGTTAAGGTCCACTTCACTGATGTTACCCTGTACGCTGGATTTTATCAGTTTGGTTTTATGACAGAAACAGAATAATTCTTTCTATTCTTTGTTGCAAGCTGTAGTTGCTTTTAATATTTTTTCTCTCCACAAAAACCTCGTCTCTTTCCGCGTCCCTGGCTGAAAGTCATAATTTGTTCTTATAAAACACAAAAGGTTTCATATGTGATTCTTTTACCGCTTGAGGGATGAAATAAAATATTGTATTGTTGGTCCTGTATTGCATTTCTTGAAAGGATAACATTTAACATTCTTTAAATTTCTGCTATACATACTGTAAGCAAAACTCATCCTTGTCCAAAGAATGCTGCGTATATTTATAATTAGTGTCGATTTCTTGTCATAATACTTCAGCACGGAATAAGGTGATTATGGATGGGGACAAAGCTGCTCATTACAGAGCCCGATAAGTGACAGATCCTTAGCTATCTGCATTTGTATGAGTTGCGACGGTTTTAATAGACAGCGTCCTCTCCAGCATCGCTGCTCTATCAGCCCTTCACATCGGCTGTAATCCGGGCCCAAGAATAGATCTGTCACACGGCCCCGGTAAACAGCGGCTCCGAGCTCTGCGCGGAATCGGAGCGTGGGGGGGGGGGGGGGATGGGGGCGCCGGCGTGCCGTCTGGCTGAGCGCTACAGCGCTACGCTCTGCAACTTGGAAAAATAAAAAACGACACAGATCGATCTAGATCTCGCCGAGTCGCTGTTGCAACTCAAATCCTGGGGCTCATGCCTTGCAGATAATTGCTCTTCGGCTGAGGTTCCTTAAAGCGGGGAGGGGAGGAGTGAAAGTATCTGGAGATACTCGTGACGACCTTTATGTCTGTAGTTTCAAAGGGCAACAAAACTATGGGGTGAGCCATTTTTAAACCAGCTGATTATAACTTGGGTCATGTGGTGTCTCCTCCTCCATGGTCGGGGGGTTCGAACTGATATCACGCCATAGCCAAAGAGTCAGTCTCAGGGTCCTGTTGACAGGAACTCAACAACATCTGAAGACACTTGGATTTGATGACGCTGGAGGAAAAGTCTTGCTTATCAATGAAGAAGAAGGTCTGGTAAAAGCGATACGGCAGGAGATCTTGCCATGGAACAGTCCAGATCGCCCAGATTTGAGTTGCGTCCAGGGATGATGTCCTACACTAAAGCTGAGTGGGTAAAAGAAAAGGCAGAAACACTCCAGGTTGCCCTGACATGGCTCACCTCTTCGTACAAGCTGGCTTGGCCTGCAGGGAACCAAGGCCAGACACTCTGGCTACGTCCCTTAGTGCAAATGCATCTTAGTCAGCGGAACTGCTGGCTTCCCTCTCAAAGCTGGCAGCTCTTTAGGGGCTTTGGCTGGTCTTGGCCTCCATCGGGGGGCACCGTCGAGCCCCTTGCCACTGAAGTAGCTCGGCTCTGGTACAGGTAGGTCACGACTTCCTGCCCGTCGGGCCCAGATAGCAGCTCCGTGTCCGACAGCCTGGTGATTCTCGAGCTGGCAGGAGCGCGGCACGCCACCAAAGAAGGGCCACGAAACATCTATATCACTGCAAGAAAAAGCCAATGGCGCCAGTAACCTAGTATTATAATTTCCGAATATCGCGTGGTGCCGCTTCTGGGTCGCTCAGGGGAATCATGTTACAGGAGACAAGCAAGTTCCTTCTTAATATTTTCTTTTCATATGAAGTGACCCAAAAGTAGATCCAGGCAGCCATTTTTTATTGACTCTGCCACTGAAAATGAGTTCACTTCACCAAACCATCCAGAGCCATCAGCATGCAGGCCCGAGTGAACTAAGACAACAGTCTGTGAAACATACAAGTTCATGTGACCACAACTGGAGCAGTGCAAACCCCCCCCCCGAGAGAACTGCTGAAGCGCAGGATTGGCCGCGTGGTGGGCTGGGGTCCAGCTGGCAGGTAGCAGCAAGGTGCCTGGGGTACAGAGAGAGGGAGCCAACTCATGACCGGAGCTCCGGAGGGATAATCAGGAATCGCTGGGACGAGCCGGGAATGGCGCGGAATGTCAAGGATGGCTCCCTCCGATAAGGAGGTGCGATATAAAGCAACACTAACCTAATCCGTCCGACGGCTTATCGCCGCCTATCAACCCTCTCCTTTCTGCTGCCCATGTAATTGCGGTGATTTGCGATGGTGAAAAATACGGGCAGATAATCACGAAGCAAAGCCCCATCGCCGATCACCTAATAGATAGTCCTTTAAAGAATAGAGTGGGACACCAACCCACACACACACACGCGCGCGGGCGCGCGACACCCATTATCACACCGCCCAAAAGTTTTCCTGCCAGCCGGGGCTCTGTTTGCGAAAGCCCCCGCTGGCTTTATCGCGCCGTGTATCTGCGGCTAGCTCGATAGTGTCCGTAATCCCAACCTGCCGACGCACCCCTCCGCCATTGTCTCCCGCATTCTCTATTTGGGATCGGCAGGTTTATCAAGTCGCACCCCCCCCCACCCCCCAACCTCCATTCTTTGTTTAAATCAGCAAGGCCAGCTCAGTCTCAATTTACAATTAATTATAACTTCCAATCCCTTTCCTTCACCTTTGTATTTTTTTTTTTCTTCTTAGTTAGCTCTGACGGGGGCCATTGTGAGTCAGGCCCCCCCCCCCCCCGGCGCGTGACGTGGGACACGGCAGCGCACGGAGGAGCCCTCGGGTCGCGGGCTTTCCAGCTTCCGCTTTTCCGGCCCGCAGACGTCAGCCGGGTGCCCTCGCGCTCTCAGTAAGCACAGGGCGTCCCGGAAGGAGAGCTCTGGCCCCCGCCTAAAGAAGGGCTGAGCAAAGAAGGCATAGAGCTGCTGGGAGAAACGCACAAAAACAACGTGCAGTGGGGAGAGGAGCAGGCCATCTTGGGGGGGCTCAGTGGGTTAAGAGGAGCAGGCCATCTAGGGGGGGCTCATTGGGTTAAGAGGAGCAGGCCATCTAGGGGATGGCTCATTGGGTTAAGAGGAGCAGGCCATCTAGGGGGTGGCTCAGTGGGTTAAGAGGAGCAGGCCATCTTGGGGGTGGCTCAGTGGGTTAAGAGGAGCAGGCCATCTTGGGGGGGGCGTCTGCCATTTGGAAGGTTACTGGTTCAGATCTCATGTTCTGCAGAGTGATTTCACAGCTTGCAAATTGCTCTAGGGATATTGCTTTGGATAAAAGCATCTGATAAATCAAATATAAAAATTATGGATCCTATTTCTCTTGCACTTGATTGGTTCTGCAGTATATATACAGCTATTTCCTAATTGTGCCTATTCAGGCTTCGTCTTGAATGGGCGCTGAAAAGCACATTGTCTCTGGCTGGGTTCAGACCGCCCCGGACGAATGGATGGTGGCCCGTCAGGGTGACTGACAGCTGTCAGCCTCGGTCACTCAGCAAGCCAGCCACAGGCAATATTCTAAACACCTCCCGATTATATACACAGCAACATGCTAACTGAGATCAGATATCCTGGGAAATGACTTCCCCCCCACCCTACCCCACCTTTCCCTGCACACAAACTGAGCTGCACACCCTCTTATTTAATTCACTGATTATACATTGTTTGCCGCTTAAACCCTATAAAAATGTGGACTTTCTCGCCCGTGCGGTATTGATCGCTTAAATCTAGCGGGGTAAATTTCAATTGAAGCCAGGATTATATAAATCATTATCGGGCAGGGGAAGTATGATTCCATCTTAACAGAGACGGCCAGGCCGCAGCGTACATAGATGGCCTATTGTACCGGGGCCTCGCTGGTGGGGGCTGGCCCTTTAACCTTTCGTGGCCCCTGCACTGGTCACCTGGGTCTCAGTTTTAACCAGCCTCTCAGTTTACCAGCCACCGGGAGCGGCGTGTCATTCAGCCGCGCATGTTAGCTTAATTGGTGAGGCGGAGGTGGGCGCGGGGCCCTGTGCGCCGCCATTGTTTGCACCGCGGCATTCATTCCCAACGAGGGCACTGGGGTTATCGGGGTGAGTCGCGCGAGTGCAGGAAATAAACCTGCAGGAGGCGATCTAGAGATTCAATGTAGCTGTCAAACCGGGGGGGTTAACATGACGATGAAAGACAGTGGGAAAG
>JAODKN010000107.1:396966-407050 GCA_026774425.1 Petrocephalus zakoni
TTACCTCAACGCTGCATTTCAGGGATTTTGAGTCATTCTGCGCTGCAGATGGGGTAAATGCGTTAATATATTTAATCCGATTAATCACGATGCTGGATTAATCCGCGTTAACGCGTCAATTTTGACTGCCCTAGTTTTCTTTTTCTTTTTTAACTCAAGAAAAGAACAGTGAGTTCCAAGAGTGCAGAGTTATTTAATCGGTTTGTTATTTCAAGTGGATTCTCCTTTGGGGCCCCATTAACGGCTAAATGTATTTCTATTAATAATTATTCTATGCATTAGACATCCACTCTCCTACTAGAGTATACCAATAATAAGCCAAGCATGTGAGCCAGGGTTCATGCCCTCAGACGGAAAAAAACCCTCGTGCTGTTTCTATCTGCTGCTTTCTACAAACACAAGTCACTACCAGGGAGGGGGGGGAGGGCATTAAACGCAGGCTTGCTTTAATAATAGGGAAAATTCTCTCCTTCTAGTCCCATTGCTACTGTCCATTGATAGTACATCAAGACATAAATGTAGAATTTCCATGTGCGTCTCATCTACAAAGAGAAAGTTAACCGTTAATATTATACATGTCGAATCGTGCTGTATTTATTAATCTTCCCACTGATATCAAGGGTCCTGAGACAAACTAGTGAGGCGGCCAGTGAAATTATACATGACTGTATCAATGACAGTCGCCAAGGTATCAACACAGTTTGACTATAAGATAACAGATATGCCTGCAAAAATGCACAAACGCCATCTCAAAATCACAACCAGAATCAGGTTTATTGGCCGAGCATTTGCACACACAGGGAATGTGTCTCTGGCTGGCTCTTAGTGGGCTAAGGCTCTGTGCCAGTCACCACAAGCTCGCTGGTTCACACCCGGCTTTAGCAGAACAATCACATGTCTGAGGGCCCCTGAGCAAGGCCCTTAGCCCCCTGCTCAGTGGTGGCTGCTGCAGGTGGCCAGCTTGTGTTACAGGCTTGCTCTTACATACGTGTGTCACGACAGGGATCACTAACGCGTCATTATTGTATGACGGTGTGGAGCGCACCGACTCCGAGTGACATCACACACACGCTAATCGGTCGTTAGCCATAATAACGCACTGTAACTTACTTAAACACGTAACGATGCAGTATTTTCTATTGACACCTGCTAGTTGCATCAACTGAAAGCCAGACATGCCCTATTAGACGAGTTTAATGGGCCAGAAGATATCACCTATTTTAGTGGCCAAAAAGTGTATTTTCCTGCACGCCTCTGGTGTGATTTTTCCCTTTCAAATCCAGTCAGAAACAAACTAATTTAGGCAAATGTATGAAAAAGCACCACATTTTATACATGCCTATTGTTTAATTTGTATTTATTTCAATGTTTCACTAGTTAATATTAAGTTTAATTATAGTCGGTGCAGCGTTTGAGGGGCGGGCCGCACCTGAGAGGTGCGCAGGCGCAGACTGCTCCGAGGCAGCTGCGCGTTTCCCAACCCAGTCCTTGGGGAACACCGGCCAGGCCACCTTTTTGCTCCCTCCCAGTCCCCAGCCAATCAGGAACACCGAATACCTGGTACAGGTACGCTGGGAGCTGAGAGGAAGCAAAACCGTGGCCTGGCCGGGGAAACACTGACCTAGTGCATCGTATGTAGCGTCTAACCGGGCCGAGTCGGGGTCAGGGGCTGCGGCGTGCGGCCCCGGGGGGCAGGCGGAGCGGAGCGGAGCCCGGGCGGAAGCTCCGGGCTTCACGGGAAGCGCGGCGCAGAGCTGCAGCCAGGAAGAGGAGAAGCAGAGATTTGCGCGATAGATAGGAGCGAAAGTGAGAAGCGGCCTCGGCGACATCCGCACCGACATCTGGCCGCCTGCTCGCCCGCAGCCCGGCGACATCCGCACCGACATCTGGCCGCCTGCTCGCCCGCAGCCCGGCAGTTTGCTGACAGACCGGCGGGGAAATACTAAGGCAGGCAAAATGGGGCAGGAACTGCAACCGCCCCGGGCCGAAACGTCCCTCCGGGGAGGGCCCATTAGGTTTCGGTCACTACGTTTAACGGGTTTAAGGCTCCAACAAATATAGCCACCTGTTGTCATCAGGCATTTCAAAATATTGTTCGACAATTAAAAATTAAAGCACAGTGACCTTTGTTCATCTGGACGGACTAGTCAGATCACTTCGGAAATATCATCACCGACAAATCAGCTTGACGTGCCACATTCTATACATTAGTATTTATAAGGTTATTTTAATCTTTCCATTCCGTGTAGAAGTCTGTAGATTTCTAAATCCATTAAGAACTCCGACACAGTAACTTGCGTAAAACTTTCCTGCCGATGCCTTAAAAACCCCATATGCCCAACGGAGTAACGCGACCCGGGGATAAAAGCTGTTTTAATGCCCCTACAACAGGCCTAGATAACAGGGCAGAACGCGGGGGGGTTTGGGACGCACCCCTTATGCAATAATATCAGCAGTTATGCGGGCTTCGCTCTGTCACATTGTAACCAGAAATGTTACAAAGTAACGCCTCGCGGCCGGCAACATGCGGCAACATGTGCTATACCGTGCGATCGCGGGCAGGAGCCACCCTCCAGCTGGGGGGAGCCGATAAGCCCCCAAAGGAGGGGGATCCCGCCCCAGGGTACCTTATGCTGGCGCTCAGCTCAGCCCCCCCAAACCCTGCTAGTGCGACCCCCGGGAATAAAACGCGGAACACTTGTAGATGGCGCCCGCTTACCTTGATCCGTCTAAGCGCGCCGGAACATCAGACGCGGGCTTCGCTCCGGCTCATACCTCCCTGCGCCCGGAGACCGCGCTCGCAAAGGGCACGGGAAGTTAGAAGCGGGGGTATAGGGGGTTTTGCCAGTAAGGGGGAGCCCGATCCCAGGTGGCCGCGCTGCTACCCGGACGCCTTGTGATCGCCTCTCCGCAGTTAGGGGTTACTTCCTCGGCGAGCTTTACACGAGTTCCTCTTTCCTTTAGTCAGATGTCAAAGCGCCGGGCTCCTCCTAACCGCGTGACGTCACGGCGCCCTAACCGCCCGGCAGCCCTACCTGCCGCGCCTTTTGGCTACGGGTGCGACTCGGGAGCGACTCGGGAGCGGGGGCCGAAGTGCGCGCTGCTCGGGACGCTTAATGTGTATAGCGGATGTAAACCACCAACGTGCATATCTGCATTATTATTATTATTATTATTATTATTATTATTTATTTATTTATTTTTTTGTCACTCATGGTTAAATGATAGCGATGACTGTCATATGATTGTGCCTTCTGTGTACTGTGACCTGTATCCTATGTTAAAATAATAATAATAATTAATAATAAACTAAACAACAAAAGCATTGATGATGATGATAATAATAATAATAATAATAATAACAACAATAATAATGATAATAAAAGTCTTGTGTCTAGAAAACCGAGCCTTAAAACTGGAATAAAACGCACCATATAGTAAGTAACGGTAAAAATGTCACCCGGTCCGTGTAATATAGGTGAGTAAAAATGACCTAACGCTAGTTCCTTCATTTGGGACACAGCTGCTCTGCACTTACTTGCCGGGAGATCGGTCGAGTTGTGAAAGAAGGTCGTTATCGCCCGGCCTCTTGTTGGAGGGTCCAGCAGGAAAACCGCCCCCAGCCCCCTTACTTCTGCGCGCTCCGCAGTTAACCTATAGATATCTGGGTTAATCATTCTCTTCATGAATTTTAACAAAAAGCGCAAAAAATAAATTTTTAATCCCAAAATTACAAATGCATAAAATTTACTCTACTTTCCATTTCCAGATTTAAACATTTAATTAATACTAAACTTTACTTTGATTTTTAAATTCAGAATGAAAAAAAAACATACTCGTTATTTTCAGGCCGCTAAATATAACTCAAATGTTTTCAGTCAGCTTAGGCAACGTCATGGTTATTACTACGTTGCTTTGTGTTGTCCTTCGGCGTGGTATACATGTCCAGGAACAGAATGTAGTGTACATGGGCAATGTAGCTACCGATACTATTAACTGTATTAAGTTTAACAATTGCCGAAACTTTGTGGACATGTTACTTTATGGCCAATATAGCTTTAAAATTTATTTTGAAAATGAACGCAATACTTTAGAAAATAAGTTACAGGTTGTTTTCTCCAAACATGGAGTATCAAGTATCTGTTTTGTTATTGTTTGCATCTTGTGCTTTGCGTGATAGGCCTACATGCTGAACATCGCTGGACATGTGACAGATGTCAAGCGCTTGAACTGCTCACCAGTGATAAGGTTTCCTGACCAGTAAGGTCTTTTTGGATGGGCTTAGGGAGGCAGTAGGAGTGCTTTGTCAGTATTGTTCCATTTTGTGGTGAAACCTGAGAGTCACAGCTCTCTGGAGTCATTGCCAGGACAAAAGTGAATGCACACTGTTCTAAAGGCATGTATCAATTTACTGTTACACTTGAATCAACATGGTTCTGTAATGTTACTGGATGGCACCCCACACCTTCTGAATTATGTCATACATAATGAAATCCTTTGTGGCACAGTTGTTGCAGATGCTGGCAAGCAGGCCATGAGCACAGATCAGGCTGTATGACCATCTCTTTGTGAGAACCAGCCCGGTCCAATGAGTTATTTCCAGATGGATTGGGTGGGCCAGATTAAAGATAAAAAGGATGATATTAGCTTGCTTCAGGAAGATTAAAAAATTGGCCTGTTTCAGTAGGGTTTTCATTGCATTCACTCGTAAAATTTTGTCTTTTCCGTTAGGCTTAAAAGATTAGCTTGTTGCCTTCCAGCTCCTTTATTATGGTTATTTTGGTGCCTCTTTGTTTATGTGTCACAATCTGTGTGTCACAAACAACCACATATTATTCATGTTTATTTACAGACAAAATGAAGTTGCTTCCCTACAACATAGCACAGGATGAACACAGTCAAATTCATTCTGAATTTGAAGGTGGTTCCTTGTAGCACGTGATTGGTCGGTTCCTCCATACTGCAGGTTACATAATGAGGTCACATGTCCTGTGAAATATATGTACATTTCATCCAGTTAGCTTCACCTTCTGTTCTTATAAAGTTATGGTAAGCACTAAAGCATCAACATCAGTTAAAAGCCTCAATTTTGATCTTATCAAATCAGAAAATGTACTATCGACTGATTGTATATCAGGCAATTTACTGTCTGTCATTTAAAAGCTGCCTGAAACACGTAATCTGCTGGCAAGAATTACTAGACAAAGGCTTTGCTTATAGATTGCTTATAGATTGCTTATAGATTGCTCCTCTTAATGTTTTCTTGGGCAGATTTTTATCAGAACTGCCATTAATTTACTCCTATATTTACATTACACCTATATTATTAGGTATGTGCACCCTTTTTTCTTGGAAGAATGCAGAGGAGAAAGCATTTCCCTATAATGCATTTACTTATCTTTGTTTATGCATTTTTTATTTTTGGTGTAGTGATTGTCACTGAGCTGAGAATTTTTTCATCAGGAGGTCACATAACTGGACGTGAGAGTTTGAATAGAATCTGGCAAAACATGCCAGGTGACCAATGACACATTTTTTAAACCAGATTTTCACCAAAAAATAGGGAAAAATGTAAGAAATATGAAAAAGTGGAGGTCGCAATAGCAGCTTTGGTAATCTATGAATTTTCTGTTGATCTCTGAACTAATTAGCCTGAAATCTCATTCCAAATAGCCTGTTTCTGATGAGAACAAAGGTCACAAGCATTAGAGAATCATCAATAAAGAGAACAATCATTAATGATGCAGCTAGAAAACTCTGTGAGTCAGTACCAGCCATCGAAGAGTCACTAAGTGACTAAGTATTACGTTCTCTGTGACATCAGTAGATAATTAAGTCTGTTTCAATGTAGTAAAATGAAGAATCTTTGTGCAAAGACACTTCATGTGGCTTTGTCTTCTTCTATGGGTTGGGAAATGAAGTGCAGACTTCTTGCTAAGGCTAACGCAAACATGGGTACGAGATGTGGAAACTTCGCAAGACTGTGAGGAAATGACACATCAGACAGTGTCGACTGGCTCATGGCTGGCCCGCGAGACCGACGGCTCTTCCTGGGCGTGTTCAGGAAGTCTTCGAGGCAGAAGCTCAGAGAGGCTGGTTGTTGTCACGGTGGCCGCCTGACGTGCTCCATGAAGGAAGTGCTAAAGCGGGAGGGTTTCATGCAGCACACCGCAACTTTACAGAAGTCATGTGAGTCTCCGCTTTCTGCAGCCCACGCTGACCTGGGCGGGATAGAGCAGTGGGTCCACACTCTGTTTTTGCCTCATGGTTACTCATGTGATTTCAGTTTGCCTGGGGCTGATCCCAGGAAGCACAGGCCAGAAGGCAGGGGACACTCTGGACGGGGTGTCAGTCCATCACATGCAAACATGCACTTTGCCAAACCATGTGTTTTTGGACAGCGGGATGTATCTCTATGCACACTCCACACAGAGCCACCCTGCGCGCACAGCAGCCACTGCAGCAGTCTACCACCCTGCGCGCACAGCGGCCGCCACTGCAGCACTGTACCACCCTGCGCGCACAGCGCCCGCCACTGCAGCACTGTACCACCCTGCGCGCACAGCAGCCACCACTGCGGCACTCTACCACCCTGCGCGCACAGCGGCCGCCACTGCGGCACTGTACCACCCTGCGCGCACAGCGGCCGCCACTGCGGCACTGTACCACCCTGCGCGCACAGCGGCCGCCACTGCAGCACTCTACCACCCTGCCCGCACAGCAGCCGCCACTGCAGCACTGTACCACCCTGCGCGCACAGCGGCCGCCACTGCAGCACTGTACCACCCTGCGCGCACAGCAGCAGCTCCACCCAGGTTGCATTGTGCCAAATTGTCTTCCAATCCTTTTGAAATGCAGGCTCTACACCTATATACTGAGATTATCTGCAGGCCACGTCTGCAAGTTTTAGCTGAGAACTTTATCCCCATAAGACAAATGAAGGGAGTGGCGAAGGTGTCAGCGTGACAGCTAGAGAGCCTGTATCCCAAGCGCTTTGCTGGGAGTCGTAATTCAACCCAGGTGACTGATGTCATCACCGCAGCAGACACTTCAGGGACCTCTGTTTGCTCCATG
The DNA here is from genome assembly GCA_026774425.1 of Petrocephalus zakoni. Lineage (NCBI taxonomy): Eukaryota > Metazoa > Chordata > Actinopteri > Osteoglossiformes > Mormyridae > Petrocephalus > Petrocephalus zakoni. The sequence goes on from JAODKN010000107.1 coordinate 404,041, forward strand.
GGTGCGGTAAACGCCATCTAGCTGACTTCAGTGAGCGGCTCAATGAAAGAATGAATGAGGACATCTTTGGCGTTTTAGCCTTAATTTAATATCTAGGGACATTACCTGCACACAATTAGCACAGGTATTGCTCAGGTGAACACAGGATGTTGGCAGCAAGAATTTACTTTAGCAATAGACCTGGGAATGTTTATTCATTCCTCTTGGACACTGACATTTAAAAATTAAAGGAATATTGTATTCAGTTATATAATACAGCTTTTAAAGATAAAACACACAGTGGTTAGATTCTCATGCCTCCCAGCGAAAGTAGATGACACTTTCCCATTAAGACTGTATTTATTTATAGAAGCATTATGTTCCTGGTCATCGACTTACAGTGAAGACCTGTTGTTTACGACGTTTGGCAAGGTGAGGTTTATAGCCATTGGAAAATGAAGCAGTTTTAAGAGCAGCCTGTAATAATAAGCAAAATGTTCATATTTAACAAACTCCAGTCTTAAGGATGGCCAGGCAAACCCCTGTGTCACGCTGGGGTTTGGGTGATTTGGCCACTGGTTGCCTGGAAACGGTGGAATTCACAGACGCACAGAGAGTTTGGAATTAGAGTAAACATCAATATTTCTAGGTGCACTGCTCAACATGAATTGAATTGACCTGATATGGTCTAATTAATTATTAACGCGGTGTTATCAGAGGCAAGCTTCAGCTGTCTGCATCACTGTTATCAGTCATGGAAGTATTTTCAGGTATAGATTTCTGCTCAAGACAGATGGTATATGACCAGGGACGGATTATGGGTTGTGTGGGCCCCTGGGCAAAACGTTCGCGAAGGCCCCCCCCCCACTCCATGTTTCCATCAGAGGCCTTATAGGGTCAGGGGCCCTTGTAGGCAGAGGATCAAAGAATGTAGGCCCTCTAAAATAGACAAACGAAAACACATTGTTGATAAGCGTTGCAAATTGTTTTGGGCTAGGGGCCCCACAGGCCCCCTGCACCCCAAGGGCCCCTGGGCAGCGGCCCCGCTGGCCCGGTCCGTAATCCGTCCCTGTATATGACGGGCAGGAAGACATTCTGTGTCCAGAAAAGGTCGAATTTGTGCATTGTGTGCTGTGTAGTAAAATAGTGGAATACAAAACCTTATTGAACACTTGCTTAACTTCAAGAACCGAGGAAACGGGGCAAAGTGTGTGGCTGAATGGGTTAGGCATCTGGAAGTGGCTGCCCGGGCGATGACATCTCCACTGAGCCCTGGAGCAAGGCCTTAAACCCTGATGCTGCATTCCATTTGAACTGGGAAGTTGGAATTTCGACTGGAACGCCCCCTGAATTCCAAGTTCTGACTCATGAATTCGTAGGAACCTTTACACCCCCCCCCCCAGAATTCAAGACAGCCGTGAAGAAGTGAAGGCTGTAGTTATATATTATTTATTAGCACTTATTTCTTGTGTCTCATGAAATTGGTCGTACACACAGTACTGTCCAACGAGCTGAGGACATGTTGTTATGCATTGTCATCAACTGGCATTGTCCGGAAAATGGCTAATAATAAACCAGGTTAGACCTGGCATTGCTGGACGGCTTTCCGACTTGTTGTCCCGGGACGCGGTCAGCTCAGGTGTGACGTCATTCCCAGCTCCGTCCTCCGTGGTAAACGGAATGCAGCATAAGTGCCGCAGCACTGCAGGACATTGGCTGAACGTAAGCTTCCCGTTGGGACAACAGAAGCCTCCAGAAGAGCATTGAGCGTGGATTCTGTGGCTGGAGCAGCACTGGATAGTCAGGAGCCCATCATGCAGGATCTGCTGCTGTCCTGACGGTCACAGGGTCTCCTGTAGCACTCTAGAACAGATCCGGATGTATCACGCTGCACCAGACATGCCGTGACTGCGAGAGCTGTGGTAGAAAAGCGGCATCACACTGCGGTCGCGTTCTTCTAGAGCAGAGTTCCGGACAAACCGATGGCGCTTACAGGAGAAGTGCAAGCCAGCCTCACTTTCAGAACAGCCGTCTAGTTCTGGACACTATTTTTACCGGCAGGCCTATAATTACTGCACTCCTTCAGTCTTCAAGCACCTGCTTTCAATGTCGTCTCCGTCCCTCGTTTGCTCAGTATATCGCCCTCATTTCGGTAGTGACTTTTGTATCCGTTACCAGAAACAAAGACGGGGTCCCTAATTTTAAATACTGGCCCCCTTAAGCTGCTTTCCTTTAAACCTGAAGGGTTAGAAATACCCAAGACGTCCCGTTAGAGATGTGACGGAAGTGGAACAATGGGCCACTTATCTCCGCTGCTCCGTTTCCATGGACACAGGGAGGTCACGCCATCCCACCTCACCCTCAGTCATGGTGTTGCGTTACCAAACGCCATCCTCCATGCTGTAAGCAGGGGTGGGTTGTTTGGGGTTACATATCCAAATCAAGAGACCGTTTCTCAGAAGCCATGACCTCGGGGAGGACAGGAAACATGACCTTTATATGATTTAGAAAATAACCTGTCCTTGGAGGAACACACATTGTAGGGCCCGTTTGGCTGGGATTGGTTTTACGTAGGACTTGGTTTAGTATGTCATTTGTAAAGTGATTTGACTGACTGATTTGGATGAAAAATGTGGGTGATTACGCAAATGACGACAGGTCATTTTTTGGGTGACCTGTCCCATTAAAACAGTACTCAAGCACAATAATAAGCACTTTATTCCTAATAGTACATAGTAGCTTAGAAATTGGTGTAACTGCAGTAGCACTGTACTGCTCTGCGGCAACTGAAGATTCCTGTTGAGGAGGCTGTCAGATATTTGTGTAAAACTCGGTACCCATTCAAGCCGTTTTTAGTAAGTAAATACCGTTTCCCTTTATAGATAAGACCTTATTACCTTATTTGCTGAGATACGGAAGGTAATTCACTCCTGAATGTTTACGGTGTAGGTTTGTAATAATTACAGACATGGTGGACTGAGACTGGATTTACATTACGGACCTCGTCGAAAACAGCTTCAATTACATTACA
>JAODKN010000107.1:452932-466175 GCA_026774425.1 Petrocephalus zakoni
CCGTTCATTGCCCGCACCCCACCAGGCGCCGTTCATTGCCCGCACCCCACCAGGCGCCGTTCATTGCCCGCACCCCACCAGGCGCCGTTCATTGCCCGCACCCCAGGAGGCGCCGTTCATTTCCCACATTTCCCCATTAAAACTTTGCTTCACTGGGATTTTTTCCTTTATTTCATCCTTCTGAAAGCACAGTTCTGTGTAAAAGAGGGACTTCTGCCAGTTTCTGGCCTGGTGGCGTCCCACAACTGTCCCACGACTGTCCCACGACTGTCCCACAACTTTCCCACAACTTTCCCACAACTGTCCCACAACGACCCCATTTGGAAGGGTTTGCTTCCCCTTTTTTGTCGTAATGACTTTTTGACGCCGGTGGGACTGCTCCTTTCTCTCTGTGTGTCCAGGTCCATACCTTCTATGAGGCTGTAGGCTACATGATTGGTGCCCAATCAGACCAGGCTGTCCAAGAGCATCTCATTGAGAAGTACATGCTGCTTCCCAACCAGGTGTGGGACAGTATCATTCAGCAGGCAACAAAGGTAAGTGTGTTATTCCTGTGGAAAGCCTGTCAACTTAAATTATACAACTGGACCTGTTAGCCCTGCTTTTGGATGAAGAGCTTTAGTGTGATGGGTCGGTGCAGCAGGCTAAATGATGCACATTTCTCAGGTGTTGCTTTCTTTAGTGTTATAGTACATGACTTTTTTTTATATAATTCACAGCATACTGTTTGGAAAGGCATTGTCTCCAGATAGTCTTTTGAAATATTCTTGTATAACTGTTTGTGTATATATGTGTTTTATATAGTATAATGTCATGGATTGTCTTGTTTGGCGTATGTGATGGCAATTCAGGAAAAGTGCTTGGATATATCTGTGATATGTGACTTATCAGACACACAATGATATTGTGATGTACATTCTTGGCTACACTGTGTCAATGCCACCGAGATGTACAGCCATCAGACTGACGTTTCAGGTGTCATTAGTCTGCATTACTCTTAATGTTGTTGTTGGCAGAATGTGGACATTCTGAAGGACCCGGAGACGGTGAAGCAGCTGGGCAGCATCCTGAAGACCAACGTGCGGGCCTGCAAAGCCGTGGGCCACCAGTTTGTCATCCAGCTTGGCCGCATTTACCTGGACATGCTTAATGTGTACAAGTGTCTAAGTGAGAATATCTCCGCCGCCATCCAGACCAACGGTAGGCGTCGCGCTTGGAGATGTGTGTATTTCATCGTAAGTGACGGATTTCTGTGGAACTTTCGGGTTATGATCCATATTTTCAATTGATTTCTTTACAGGAGAGATGGTAACAAAACAGCCTTTAATACGAAGCATGAGAACAGTTAAAAGGGAAACTCTGAAACTAATTTCAGGCTGGGTCAGTCGCTCAAATGATCCGCAAATGGTAAGTGCTGTCTTGTGAAGCAGATGGTGATTACGCATAAAAAAAAAAACCTAAAGCTTACCTTTAACATGACAGAATTGTAACCGACCGTGTCTTGTGCATGTGTAACTGTTGATATGAAAGTGTGGTGCTGTTTGCAGGTAGGAGAGAACTTTGTACCACCGCTGTTGGATGCTGTGCTCATCGACTATCAAAGGAATGTTCCTGCGGCCAGAGAACCTGAAGTTCTCAGCACTATGGCAGTCATCGTCAACAAGCTGGGTGGACACATCACAGCAGAAATCCCCCAGATATTTGATGCAGTTTTTGAATGTACCCTAAATATGATAAACAAGGTGATTTTTAGTAATGCGGTCAATTGCAGACATTTTGGGCCGTCTCCCTGCCCGGTTGTGTTTATGCACGTTACTGCGTCTCTTACCAGGACTTTGAGGAGTACCCGGAGCACAGGACACACTTCTTCTACCTTCTGCAAGCTGTGAATTCACACTGCTTCCCTGCTTTCTTGGACATTCCTCCAGCCCAGTTCAAACTGGTGCTGGACTCCATCATCTGGGCCTTCAAGCACACCATGCGGAATGTGGCAGACACGGGTATTCTTAACATTTCTCCCCCAAGTGCTTTTGTTTAGTTAACTGTATGTTAGCTTCCTGTGATGGTTTAAAGGAAGTGGTTAACAGCGAGTTAAGGGTCCATATAAACGTCAAAGTGCACAGTGCTTACTGATTAGTACCTGACGAATGTAATAGTGTGCGGTTTTATCAGCATCGGGGGGAAATTGCGTGCAGTCGCCACTGGTAATTGGTGTGTTTCTCACATTTATTCTAGGCCTGCAGATTCTGTACACGCTGCTTCAGAATGTTGCCCAGGAAGAGGCGGCTGCCCAGAGTTTTTATCAGACATACTTTTGTGACATCTTACAGCACATCTTTTCTGTTGTCACAGACACGTCCCACACAGCAGGTAAGAAGGTGGATGGGGTTTTTGTGGGTTGCAGCAGGGGACGTGTTGTACAGAGAGTGTTCAGTCTGTGAAAGAACGCCGTCCTATATCTTTTATATCTATATATTTTTCCTTGCAGGTTTAACAATGCATGCATCCATCCTTGCCTACATGTTCAGTTTGGTAGAGGAAGGAAAAATCTTTGTTGCGCTAAATCCTGCATCTCCAGTCAGCAACCTGGGGTTCATTCAAGAGTATGTGGCCAACCTGTTAAAGACGGCCTTTCCTCACCTGCAGGAGTAAGTACGCAAGCCTTACAGAGCAAGGCAGTGTAGTTCTGATGCTGCCTTACGGCTCTTATCTGTGTTCATATTTGATGTTTCAGTGCCCAGGTGAAGGTATTTGTAACTGGCCTCTTCAGCTTAAATCAAGATATTGCTGCCTTTAAAGAGCATCTGAGGGATTTCCTGGTGCAGATAAAGGTAAGTCACGTCCTTCCTTTTTGTATGCAGTCATATACTATTTGAGGTCAAATATTGTATACAGAAATGCACAAAATGTGCTGCCATTTGGCATATAACACTCAGATTTACTTTCCTTAAAGGTCATACATGTATAATTTTTTTAACAAAATACGCCAGGTTCTGTCTTTTAACTAAGTGCTATTGCACCATCAAATCTATCATAGAATGACTGCTAATATTTTATGATAACTAATTGTCTTGGGATGCTTACTAAAAACTGTCAGTAAGGTAACACTCTAAAAATGAGCTTTTCGTACTTGTATAATAGGATTTTTTTTAATTGTTGCATTTCAACTATTTTGACTCCAGATGGATGCAAAAAATGTACACTTACAGCTTAAATCTAAATCGAATGCAAATATGAAATCAAATGGTACTTTCTGTGCCGCATGTGAGATGTGCAGGATGGGTTGGGCGCATAAATAATGCTCTTGCCTCCCAAATAACTCTTAAGTTAGATGCTTAGTGGCAAAACAGTCCAACAGACTTGGTTCTCCAGTAAAAGTAGAAGTTTGCTGATTACCATTTAAATCCTTGTGCTTATCTTTCCCCCTTTAGTGAAAAGCTGCATTAAACTGAAGTAGCTGTGTTATTCCCCTGCAGGAGTTTGCCGGAGAGGACACCACAGACCTGTTCCTAGAGGAGCGCGAGACATCACTGCGGCAGGCCCAGGAGGAGAAGCGCAAGCTGCAGATGTCTGTACCAGGCATCTTGAACCCCCATGAAATTCCAGAGGAGATGTGTGACTGAGCAGGATATCTTGCATTTGAAGGGAGGGGCAGCCGTTGTGGCTGTTGGACTGAGAGAGTCAGCCGCGGGCGTCCATCTCTCGGATGTGTGACGACCAAAACAATGCCAATGAATGATTCTGTGTCTCCCAGCAGCCCTTTTTTACGATGCACATTTTATATGGAGACTTCTGTAGTAGCTTTCCTTTATTTCTGTATTAGGCTCAGTCATATTCTCCAGGTTATAGCTGCATGATGTTGTAAGGATTGAATACCCCGGCCCCTCACCCCCACACTTTGGCCCTTTTGGTTTGAATACTGTATAACAAAAAAATTGGTTTTGTGCTAGGTGAAATGTATGTCTCAAACTGTCGTCAAGCTTTGGAATGTGGACTTGCAGAGGTGATGTGGTGTTCTGTGAATGGGGTGGGGGTGCTTTTGGGATTAGGAATGAAGGTGTTTTTCCTCCCTCTTAAATGATGAAAGTGGGCTTCTGGTTCTCCATCCAGTGCTGCACTCATACCGATTAACTCGGCAGGTGGAATTCTGTGCATATCACTCAAATGTAAAGCATCTTTTAATACCATAAAGTCGGTTATTTTTACAAAAATGTTTGCTGTGTGCTTGCTGTCGCTCAGCCGACAGCAGGGTTTTGTTTTCCTCAGTGAGGACTGTTGCTCTTTCGTGAGCCTTCATTAAAATTCGGAGTCTAAAAAGTGGCTAAATATTTATGGGTTAGTATAGGCAGCATAATAACGTGTTTAATTCCAATGGCTTTTGAAATTGAATTGTACTGATCTCCATCGTTAACCGTGCTGTAGTGCTTCATGAACACTACTCAGAGCAAAATAAAACTGGTTCACATTTACGGTGAAATTTTGCACTTTTCATTTCTCTCCTTTCTCCACTCGATTATTTGGATGCCCCGGTATTGATTTAGTATGCAAATGACATTTGCAAAATACAGAGCCTCTTAATGAATGAACTAATTCAAGGTTATTACAAAGTTGGCAATGCCATAGTGTCTACCTCCCAGATTTATTGTAGAAAAACAGAAAAGCTGGGCCCAACTGGGAGGAGGGAATCGCAAGACAGAATACGAGATCTCTAAGGGGGGGAAAAAGACGTATAACTTGAAATCAAGTTGATATCTTGCAAACACTTTTGCAGATGTTTTGACAATATTGTAGTATAATGTCTGAAGCCCTAACACTTCTGATGACTGGGTTTTAACCACGGGAAAAATCACTCCATCTTAAAGTGATGTGTTCAGGTAAACATTGAATTGGATTTTTGAGCTTTAGCCAGAGAATTATTTATATGCTGGTCAATTATTTGGAGTATGATTTGCTATTAAAACCTAGGCATAAAATTACAACAGAAGAATTATGTAATCAAGCTAATGAATGGCTGTAATATTCGTAAGTATGCAAAGTGTATATGCCCCATCTCCAGCAGTTCAGGGTGGCAAGGTTGGAATAATTCCTGCACTGGTCTAATTCGGGGGCTTGTTAAAATATGAAGTACTTCAGACGCGGGGTAGTGTTTGTGCGATGAACTTGAATGATGCATACAATGTGTTACAAAGCTTTCATGAGGAATTCAGCAGTGGTAATTTTGGAAGTGTTTTCAATTTTCTGATTAGTGTCTGCTGACTCGAGGGTACAAAGCATATTCAAGCAGTTCGAGTATTACCTCTTGCGAATATTTGAGTTTTTATAGCTTAAAAAAAAGTTACATTTCCTGTGTATGTTTTTTCACGCTTAGATTGTTGTACTTAGATAAAACTCAGCACTCAGCTCCAGCACCCTTGGCAGCACATTTGTACCTCTTATTTATCCAATATTTCTGCGCTTTTTAGGGGTTTTCGTCCTGCGTTAGGCAGCGCGCTGTCTCTGTTTTACCAACAAAGGTAGGCTTTTGTTTTTGCATATACTGCTGTTTTTTCCCTGACTACATCACATAATTGTCAGCAGTATGTCATTTTTATGAGGTCAGCATGTGTTTTCAGATTTTTCCCAATGTGAACTGCATATCGTTAATGTAGGCTATGTGGAACAGGCTTTGGAAAGCACACTCAACACTTGCATCATTCATTGCCGTAAGGCAGTCGATCATAACCATGCAGTCAAACCTAAACGCCTTCGGTAATCTGTAAATTATATTAACTGAACTTTATTGGATGTGTTATCACATAAATAAAGGTTACATTAAAAACGATGATTATGCGGTGACGGCGAAAAGTCATCTTGCACTAGTACGCAATTAATAATATTTTAATTGATATGCTGTCTCCAGGCTGAGGTTTACACCCATATGTTTTAATCAATTAAATTAATGAGATGATAAAGTGAGATTTCTGGAGCTATTCTCGTAAATCAATTATATGCCGGCAACGTTGTGATTAATATGTAAATTTTGTTTGAATGACATAATACAGGATACTGAATACACAAGTGAGCAGTATGTCTTAATTAAAAACTCAGCATTCAGCGATTAAAACTGTCAGATAGTAATTAGTACATGCGATATGTGACTCGCTGAATTTTGTGCAGCGTATCATTTTAAAAGGCGATACCGGCGATACCATAAATCGGTTTTAGAAAATAAATGGAAGAATTTATGGAACCACATAAATTTCAGATTATATGCATCGTTCAGCTTCAGCTACGTTTGTAAATATTCACCGGAAAAAACAGGAAATATATATGAATGGCATTGGCGTTGAATCAGCGTTCACCACCCCTAATAATAAGCAGATCTAGTGCACAGCATCTCCGCATTTTTGAGACGTTTGAGCCAATCACAGCAGAAAGCTGTGTCATTTCTCCAATGGGTGGAGCCGCAGAAATGGTCGCTGAGTCATCGCTGGCCTAGATTGGCTGTATAGGCTGAGACGTATCACTGATTTTATTGGGCAGGAACGAGAACAGACCTATGCACGAATTTCTTCATTTATTTTTTATACATTTCTTGTACACAAAGTTTATAGTTAAATGGCAAATCGCATTTCTTAGTTTCGTTGACCAAGTATAAAAAGTCTTGATTAATTCATGTGATCGATCTGCTGTTTTACATGTATTTACATGTATTAAATTGTATCAGCTCACTGTTTATATTAGCTGTACATTGCTGTGAAATGTAAACTTTTAAAATGTTTTTTTAGTATTGTAGTGATGCTGGGTCACATGTCCAAGCTCAGACCCATGCAGGTGGATAAAACTGAATGAATGAATGAATGCCTTTTATGGTCACTATACACATGTATAATGAGATTAAAAGCTGCTCCTCCAGTGCAAACATATGTAGAACACACAGCAACAACAATAAACAAACAGACAGTGGGGAGAAAAAAACTCAGAGGTCCCTGAAAACGACTGCTGGCCTGTCCACATCAGAATAAAAGTCAGCCAAGGTTCCGTTTTCTATAGTTGGAACCATGTTGTTCTTGTGAACACTCATTCAGTGAATTTATGAAAAATTAAATGATCTGTAATTACAGCCATCAATTAAAATGACTTATAGTCACAAATCATAAACATTACTTTTGTATTGTGGTAGTTTGCTTATACACACACATTTGTGATTCTGAGAATTCATCTGCTATGAATGAACATAATTGCTTAGACAAATCATCTTTAAAACTCTACTCTCATATGGTTGCATTTGGAAGGCTCATAAAATTCTCTCTGAAATATATGTAGGGATATGTAGTGCAGCATTACATGACATCAGAACAATCATCCAACTACCTTTCAGGTGCTTCTCCATTTCAGGGCCACAGTCAGACTACCCATAAGAAAACATGGGACACAAGGCAGGTAAATACCCTGGACGGGATTACAGTTCATTACAGGGCACCTGTACACACACACACACACACACACACACACACACACACACACGCTAAGGGCAATGTAGTTAGCCTAACTGAACGTTTGTACCCAAACAGGAAACCAGAGCACCCAGTATAAACCTGCATAACAGGCAGCGAATACACAGAGCTGGGGGGAGATTCAGGGATTGGAGGGTTTTAGGTGTCACATGCAAGATGTGATCAAACTACCACCTGCAGTGAAATGCAAGGTGCTCAGCTCCACCATCATAAATTGCAATAGGAAAAATAAAAATAAAGACATTAAAATAAACAAAATATTAAATAAGTCATAAATATAGAAGGTTATGCTGTAAAAAAAAATAAAACAAATAAATAATGGCCAGAGATGTGCAGCACTGATCAAATGAAGTGCCAAGTGCATAAATGACGTGGGCATACAAATTAGAATTCTCAAGCAGGCATTAGGCAGTCTGATGGCGTGCGGGTGGAAGCTCTACCTGAGCTTTTTCCTTCTCGGTGAGGGACAGCAGAAGTGCTTTCTGGACCAGGCCCAGTGTAGGGGTAGGGTACAGAGAGGACAGGTCAGCCTTACGGGCAAGGGCTGAGCAGTCACCAAACCAGGCTCTGATTCCCATGGTGAGGATGCTCTCTAACGAGCCAGAGCAGAAGACTGACCTTGAACCTCCTCAGCTACCTAAGATGGTACAGCCAATGTCTAGCTTTAGATATCTGTACACAATTCCACCAGGTGAGGTCATCAGAGCTACAGACTACCAGATATATAAAAGTATTCATCCTCTCAACTGGGATGCCTTTATGTTGAGAGGGTTGTATACTCTGGACTGCTTATATCTAAAGCCCTTCACCATCTCCTTAGTATTACAGGTGTTGAGTGAGAGGCAGTTAGCCTAACACCATTGTGTCAGACTGTCCGCCTCACCGCTGTAGGCCTTCTAAGAGTTATTGGAGATCAGCCTGATCACTACAGTGTCATGTGGGAATTTGATTACTTTTCTTAAGCTGTGTTTAGCCACACAGCCTTGGGGCACCTACACTGAGGGCATGAGGGGCCGGAGTGGGAGGAGCCTCCAAAAGGCGTCTGCTTGCCAGGAAGTCTAGAAGCCAGTCGCAGAGGGGTGCATTCAGAGCCAGGTGCCTGGATTTGGGGAACACTGTAAGGGGAACTACAGTATTGAAAGCTGAATTAAAAACCACAAACAGGAATCTCACATAGTTCCCCCTGACACTGTCAAAATGCATGAGAGTGGGGTGCGGGACGGGGCAGTTTCAGTGGATCTATTTGGGAGATTTGGCAGACTGAGGCAGATCAATGGTCCAAGAGAGGATGGAAGAGACATAATCTTTGACCAGCCTCTCAAAGCACTTCATAACAAGGAAGCTCAGCGCAACAGGGCGATACCCATTTCGAGAGGTGGGGGTGGGCATTTTAAGAATCGGAATGCCAAGGAGTAGGAATGGGTTTCACTGCCAAAACTTTTATACATATAAAATATAGAAACATATAACTATAAAACTGTAGGAAAGAGTTTAATATTAATTTTACATTCACACTGTATAAAATCCATGCAGTGCACTAAACTAATTAATTAACTGTTTTTCTTCTTTTAAAACTGCTTGCACAACAACATCTAACTGTACATTTGGGGGAAATGGCCGAAATCTCCTTAAACAGATCAGATCGCAGGAATTAACATCAAAGTAGGAAGTGCCCTTCAATTGATAACCAGAGTAAATAAAATCCCTGATTGGGCTGCAGTTTTCAGAGTCAGCCATGAGGGCTCACTGTGCACCCAGATATTCAGCCAGCAGTTACAAATTAGCAGGAATGTAACAGATGATCTTTACATTTTAAGAGACATTTGTGAGGCACAGAGAAATGCCAAGTCTTACCATGCAATGTATCCTTATTCTCAATATTTTCAGAGAACAACTCCTGACAATTAAAAAAATTATGGTTTAAAACTACTTCATTTGACCTAAATTCTATTCATTGACACATTCGCAAAAGAATTTTCGAGAAAGTTGGTCTTGTATGAAGTTCTAATAACGTATGACCATAACAAACAGAAAATGACTTAAACTTCCTATACAAATTCTTTGTCAGTTTTTCAGAGAAAGATGTATATTCTTATGGAACAATTTTCAAAAATGTGACTGAATTTCACAAAATGTCTTATTAATGAACTGGAAGTAATTTAATATGATTATTTCTAGCAATCCTATACAGGACAAGCAGGTGTAAGTTGGATGAGTGGATGGGTTGGGGTGTCAGTGTTTTTTTACTCTTTGCCTTTGGAAAAAAAATGTTATATTTGAAAATTTAGTCTTCACACTGGAAGTTTCCAAATTCTTAATGAGCATGATCTTTTAACATTAATTTAAATTATAAAGTTTAAATAATGTAAATTATGTGTAAATCCTGCTTATGACCATAATTCATTCATTTAATTAAGATATGCAGCGTAACACATTTCATTTAATTACACCATTTTCATTTGAATTGTTCGACTTTGTGTTAGGTAGCCCAGAATTAATGTGACTCATTAAATAAATGAAGGCTTGTGCTGTGATATTTCTCCTGCAAATCTCTGATTCACCATAATACCCACCCAGCCTCTGCTTTAATTTGAACTTCACTGTTCACTCGTAGAAGATATGTTTGGCTAACTTCCTTTGCGTCGGAACAGAGTCAGAAGAGGGACATTTTGTAGTTAACTTTACGGGGGGTACCTATACATGTTTTCCTAGGTCTACAACTGACCTACAAGTACAAGATCTACAACTGACCTGGATGATAACAGAATGAAACACTGGCAGGTATTTGCATGATCAGTGATCCAAATGCCTTTCTGGATAAACTTAAGGATAGTGGGGGATGTGTGGCCCTGTTGCTCACTGAGCATAAGGTCATCAGTTCAAATCCCATGGCCGGCAAAGAAATATCAACAGTGGATCCCTGAACAAGGCCTTTAATACTAACTGCTCCCGAGAAGCTATCCAGCTCTGATCCTGGCTTGTATGTTGTTTTGGATAAAAAACATTGACTAAATAAATGTATTTCAAATGAATAAGCAAGGTTCAAGCAAGAGGCTCCCCACTATGTGACAAAGACAGCACTTAGCAAGGCCCCAACACGAACAGTATTTACGCATGAACACAAATTTCCCAGGAATCAAGAGCCAAACCGCCTCTGTCTAGGAAGCTGGCTGCTGCTCAGAAACTTGGAAGAGCTGGGGAAACTGCCAGCAAAACATACAGGAGAGGCTTTTTTTTCGTTTGTGGCTGGAGGGGGCTCATCTTTCTCCTGAGTGTTCTTGGAGATAGTGTTCTGTGGATGGGTGTCTGCCATTACACTGATTTAATGGACCTTTAAAACTTCAGGGACCACAGCAGGTACTAAAATGGGTACTTAGCTCGGGCTACAAATCTTCATATGCTACAGGGGGAGGTGATAAAGAAATCCTCTTCTCATTGGACAAGAAACTATTTTAATGAGCACTTTTTTCCATTAAATATAATTGCTTTTCTATGCCATTTTTGGGGCCCTGTTACTCATTAGGCAAATGGAATTATAACCATAGTACATTTTAGTACAGTTACATTCATATCATGGTTAGTTTAAATTGATTGTGGCTTTTTGCCCACAGTTAGTGGTCACAAATATCTTCATGTGACATGTTGGTATAAACTAAATTCATATGTGTGAAACTCAGGCTGATCAACAATATGAACGTTATGCTTTTCTGTCTCCTATTGTCCCATATAGTGGGCTTTATAATAAGGATATCCATCTATCTTCTACAGCTGCTTCCTCAGTCTAGGGTTGCGGCCTGAATCCTCTCCTATGGCTGGGTAAGGTTATGACTCTGAATTGAAAACAGCACAAAGCCAGCTTCTCTACATCAGTAATTGAAAAGGTGTCTAATGTTTTTCATCTCTGTATATTGCAGTGAAGAGGACTCATGTTAATCCCTGATTGTCTGCCTGATTATTATTATGTTGCTTCGTCGAGGAATGCAATTTGATACACAGCCACATGTCATCTGCTCAACGGACCTTCAAGTAGAACTTTTGTTTCTGCTGATACAGTGGTGGGCTAGGAAATGATCCTCGTGATACCCATTTACCCTTGAAGCAGATGGATATACTGGGGAACAACTGCTCAAGGAAGACCTGTCAGTTGTATTCCCTACTGACTAGAGCTCCTAGTGATGCCATTCATACGGCCCTGCCTTTGGCCAGAAAATCCATTAATAAATGTATATTGACAGAGGGTGCGAAATTAAGTGAAGCATGTTATCGATTTTATCCATAGTTGTGTGTGGCTTAGCAAGTCGGTTGTACAATTTGCTGTTTATTATTATTACTTGTCTTTGTTTTCATTTGTACTTTGTTCTCGGGTTTTCCGTAGTGCATTGTATCACGACTCATATTCTGCACGGCACAAGCTCATTCGTCTTCTTGCCACTTGCGCGCGCACACGCGCAGTCCGGCGTCCACGCTCTACTTGAAAATCATCGCGCATTCCATTATCGGTAGATCTTTCTTTTGGACCAATGAGAAAATTGTTGCCGTGCGCGAGGAGGAGAACGCCGGCGGCCAATCAGAGTGCAGCATCGACGCGAACCTGACAGGCGCGATTCACCGGCCCTTTCTGACCCCTGGGCTGGAAGGGGAGGGTGTGACCGCGAGACTTCCGAAAAAAGCCGACGGGGACGAGGAGGACAGCGGAAAGTGACGATGTTTTACTGATACCCGAGTGCCCCGACCCCCTCCCTTTCCAATATGGCTGCCGTATCTGCACTCTCCGGTAGCGCTCCGATCGGAGGCTGACTCCGAGCTCCCTTCTCCGCTGCCTCGCACCCCCGTCGCCGTCGCCGAGACTTTTTTCGAAAACGGATCGGTCCTGGCGATTTGTCCGCCTCCCCGCTCGTGGGTCTCCGCTCCCATCCTCCATCCAGCATCGCTTCGGGGCCTTTCCCCCCCCCCTCTCTCCTCCAAAACAAGCAGCGTCCAGAACCCATAACCAGCCGCCAGTTTCCGATGGTTTGAGAAACACCTTCCGCCTCCATCTCCTCCTTCATGAACAATGTGTGAGAACTGCGCCGAGCTGGTGGACGTTTTAAACGAGAGTGAGTATCCGCCGCCCGCCCGCCCCGGCTCCCGCCACCAGCTACGCTAGCCGGCCGGCTGCTAGGCCTTCGGCCCCGGGGACCCGGACCCGTCGGGGTGGCTGGTTAATGTGGCTAACCTCGGGGCTGCAGCCTTAACCATTCCGGGCTGTAATGCGAGGCAGGCCGCCCCGTCGGCTTCCCGGCCGCCTTTTCCGCACCGCCGTCGCCTTCGGCGTATTTGCCGTCAGATCGCCGTGGTATTGTGTGTGTGCGGAGGGGGGTTAGGGCCCCTGCGGCCCCGCCGCCTCGGTCCCTCCTCGGCCCCGAGTGTCAGTGACAGCTGGGGGCGCGCAGCGCCGGCCGGTGGCTCTCTGCTCCCCGGCCGGGTTTGTTGTGCTTCGGCGACGCGATGCGCCGCTTGCCAGCGTATAGCGCGGCTAATTCACCCCCGTGTCTCCCTCGCTGTCGTCCCCGGCCTTATTCCGCGATCCGTCCCTGGCCCGTCCCCGGCCTTATTCCGCGCCCCGTCCCTGGTCCGTCCCCGGCCTTATTCCGCACCCCGTCCCTGGTCCGTCCCCGGCCTTATTCCGCGCCCCGTCCCTGGTCCGTCCCCGGCCTTATTCCGCGCCCCGTCCCTGGTCCGTCCCCGGCCTTATTCCGCGCCCCGTC
>JAODKN010000107.1:471664-489794 GCA_026774425.1 Petrocephalus zakoni
TGGCGAGGTCTCTCCATTTCCAGTCACGCCAGCCTGCCCTCATTACCATCCTGTCCGTTGTTACGTCCCTCCAAACAGCAAGTGCCGCTCTGCGATGTAGCCAAATGATATGATTTTTTTAAGCTCTCTGCTTGATTGCAGCTCCTCGGGGTGCCCTGGATAGCGCCGTCTGTGGGGCGTCTAGGGGATCCCGCTCCGGGCCACTTCCTGTGACGTCCTGTCACGCTTAATTGCTCGCGGGCTGTTCCCCACCGCCGCCATGGGCCTGGTACTCCGCACGTCCCTAAGCCAGTCGGGGCCATTGCGTGCACATCAACAAGCATGCTGGGGCGTGGGGTCGCACCGCCTTTTTGTGCCCGCGATGGCCTTTACGGCAGAAGGCTAATGGCAGGCTTTTACTAGTACACAGGCCTCGTGATCACAGCCGGCGGGGGTCCGTTGCGTGTGAGGGGAGGTGGGCGGCCTCGTATCCCGTGTAGGAAGGTGCTGGTTCCCAGCCCGAAGCTCTGTTCCGCAGATGCGTGTAATAAAATAAGCGACTGCACTCGACTTCCATAACTGCGTTACGTTGTAATTATTTTGTTTTATTGCTTCGCCCGCAGCTGCTCCCATGCGAAAACTAGCTTGGTTCTCTCGCTAAATCGCTATTTGAGGCGGGTTGGGGTGGGCGGTGGCTCTGCCAGCCACTCTTAGCTGTCTTGCGGGTTGCTGGCCGAGAATATACCCGCTGGGAGCCTCTAAAAAAGAGCAGATTAAACTGGGGTTTGGGGTGGGGGGGCGGAGCCTCCTTGGATGATGACTATAAACCCTTTCATGGTACCTGGTCACCTGACACCTTCAGCACTATTATTTCTCATCTTATATAACGTTACACAAACACACCCCCACAGTGGGGCACCCTCCGTCCTCTACTCTCCGTTTTCTTCGTTTGGTGGGGTTTCATATTTTTCCGCCTTCCCTCATAACCTTCTTGGCTCTTGACTCGTATCGCGTCGTTTTTGTCAATAATAAAAATAAATGATCTGCGTTAATATGGTCGAGCTCGTTAAGACACTTGTCTGTGTAAATATGGAAATTACGCATCTGACTCCATTTACTTCGCAGATGCAGCCCCGCATGGCAAATATCTGTTACCGCGTATTTGCTTGACTATGGGCTGAAAAAGAAAGCGATTGGACGTTTAGTTATGATGCCAGTGCACCCCGTCCAGCTCGCACCTGTGTGTGTTCATTCTTGCTCTCCTTTCACAGGACATCTCGGCCCAGGAAAGCAATATTCTAGGATCTTTCTGCGATATGAACGTAAGTATTTATCCATGGGGAGGTTCCAGCTGGGCCTGCTGGGGTCTTTAACTCGTGCTGGTCACCATGTCGATGGATTGACGCCTTTTAGCACAGGACACTTAGGTTTTTATTGGTTAATTGCCTGTCTGGTGCACTGCTGGCCTAGTAAGGGTTCCCAGAGCTGCTGTAGGGCCCCTCCTAAGACTAAATCGGTAACACAACCTACCCCCCCCCTTCCCCAGTCCCCAGCAGGCTGCCCAGCTGCTACTGTGAGTAAGTGCTTTCAGGCAGCCCCTCCTGTAGAGTAGCTAAGGGTTTACAGAATCACTGAGAGAGGGGGGGTGATGGGCTGGCCTGCTGTGCTGAGGATAATGAGGGAACATTTCAGGATTTAGACTCAGAAATGCATCAGTGTGTCATTCACCCAAAAGACGGGGTTTTCATGGAAGTCCCCCAAGGCACGTGTCAGAGACGTAAATGCCGCCTATACAGGCAATCGCTATGAAGGCTGCGCCAAGCTGCTGGTGTAACTGCTCACTTTCAGCACAATAACGGCCGTCCCGGGAGTCTGGCTGCGTCAGCATTTTCAGCGCCTGGCTTTTTGTGTACTGTAAACTAACTGGCTCTGTCCTGGACGCAGTCCTTTTTTTCTATGTGTACTGAGTGCTGTGAAATATGAATGAGGGCCTGACAGCGCTTTGATAGGACCCGGGACGAGAGCAGCGAGCCACTGGACATTCTGAGTGCATGTTCTTCTTGTGGGTTTCTGCTGAGGGCAGCATGGGGCTCCTGCGTCCCCGCACACCGCTGCCCGTCTGCTCCCGACGCCGCCTCCTTTCTTTTCCCCCTTTCCGGCTCCTTCATTCTTCTGACCTTCTCTTCCTGGACATACAGGATGTGGAAGTTCCACTGCACCTGCTCCGGTACGTCTGCCTGTTCTGCGGTAAGCACGGCCTCTCTCTCATGAAGGACTGCTTCCAGTTCGGCACTCCGGAGTCCCTGCCCTTCCCCATAGCGCACGCCTTCATCACCATAGTCTCCAACGTGAGTGCCCCCCCCCCGCCGAGCTCGGCGCTGCCGAATCCGCCGTCCCCTCTCCCTCACCGGCGTTCCCGTCTCGCCCCACAGATCAGAATATGGCTGCACATCCCCGCCGTCATGCAGCACATCATCCCTTTCCGCACACACGTGATCAGGTGAGCTGCGGCTAACCGCGTCGTTTATGCCGGCACGTGACGCTCATTTGCGGCGTAACGGCAGTGTTGCGGTGCTGGAGTGGAAATGAGGGCGGCTCTGCTCCCTGTAGCTGGACTGATGGTGTCGATAGGGTCTCTCTGCAGTGCACGTGTTTTGACGCGTCCT
Organism: Petrocephalus zakoni; assembly: GCA_026774425.1. NCBI lineage: Eukaryota > Metazoa > Chordata > Actinopteri > Osteoglossiformes > Mormyridae > Petrocephalus > Petrocephalus zakoni. The sequence continues at coordinate 474,310 of JAODKN010000107.1, forward strand.
TTACCGCATACTTCGGGTTGCTAGGAAGAGCATCCCTCGCCATGGTAACCGTCGCCACTCTCCTCACATGACCTTGGAGGAGCTGGCGGCGATGTGGTCTCCCATCACGTGATCTCGCCAGCAGGATTGGCTTGTGGTGGTGTTGTGCCAGCTCTTTGTAAATAGCCTGGATACCTTTGTGTGGAAGCATCAAATATTTTTCTTTTAATAGTCGTTTTAACACATTCCACCCAACCAGCGTGCTTTTCTGGTTATTTCATGCGCCTGGTATTTCCCCCCAATACCCATTTTTGTTTAAATCCTCAGCATCTTCACACATTTTTTTTTTTCCCGTAAACTTAAATTTTCTTGCAGTTCCTGAAACAGTGTGCCTAGAGACACGTGACGGTTATATAATTTTCCTGCTAATGTGTGAAATCCTGAGTGGTCCAGTCTTTAACGCAGAGAGATGTAACGGCGTGTGTCCGTGCTGCCAGTGGTCGGACTGCTCCCCGGTCAGCTCTGTGTCCCTGTTCCCCGGTCAGCTCTGTGTCCCTTTTCCCCGGTCAGCTCTGTGTCCCTGTAACCCGGTCAGCTTTGTGTCCCTGTCCCCCCGGTCAGCTTTGTGTCCCTGTCCCCCTGGTCAGCTCTGTGTCCCTGTACCCCTGATCTGCCAGCTTCTGCTTAATGAAGCCAGTGATTCTGATTACTTGAGAACTACCTGTAACTAAAAAGTGTAACTTCCCTGACCTCTGTAATAAGTTATATGAGGGAGGTCTGCCTCAGTGTGACAGTCCCGGAGCTTCCTGTCGTGATGCAGAGCGCCGCTTAGCTCCTCGTAATTCCGTGCCGAGAGCAGCACGTGAAACACTCTGACGGACGGTGATCAGAAATAGACAAGGTGAAAAAATAAAGTCGTGATGCTCAGTCTGCAGTTTTAACCCTAAATAGACTTCCAGTAGGAAGTGGGGCGCAAAAGTTTGATGGTGACGTCAGTGTCACTGCTCTAGTGTACAGGACACAGCCCACAGCAATCGGCTCTGTATCACGGTCCTTTCCAGTTACAGCTGAACCTGGGTATTGCGGGTTTAATGGAGAACGTCGCATGATAATGTTAATGTTCCGTATTAAAATGTTTCCTCAATGGAAATGTCAGGTAGTAAATGTATCGATAATTGTAGAACTTAAATGGCAATTCATTGTGCTTTGTCTCCACGCTGGGAGCGTCACGCATGTCTGTCCTGGCAGGTACCTGTGCAAGCTGTCTGACCAGGAGCTGCGGCAGAGTGCTGCTCGCAACATGGCCGACCTGATGTGGAGCACGGTGAAGGAGCCTCTGGACAGCACGCTCTGCTTCGATAAGGAGAGCCTCGACCTGGCCTTCAAATACTTCATGTCCCCGACGCTGACCATGCGGTTGGCCGGCCTCAGCCAGATCACGGTGAGCCCCGGTCGGAATGGGGGGCTCGCTCCGGCTGCTGGAACACCCAGCTGCATGCTTGATTTATGGGTGTGTCTGAAAGTTGGGTGCATTTTAAGTGTTTTGCTCATTTACACACTTTTTTTTATTCCCCCCATTTTGTGCTAGAATCAGCTTCACACATTTAACGACGTCTGCAATAACGACTCCCTGGTGTCGGATACGGAGACGTAAGTGGGGAGCTGCCGTGTCCGTGACCGCCTCCTGCTGGTCAGCCTGGGGGGGGTAAACATGTGACATGTCCTCGCAGGTCTATAGCAAAGGAGCTGGCTGATTGGCTGATCACCAACAACGTGGTGGAGCACATCTTTGGACCAAACCTGCACATCGAGGTGAGGCTAGGGCACCGTACGCCCGGGGGACCCTGTCTGGGGCCGGCCCGGCTGATCTCAAGCTGGTCTCCGCTCTTCCCTTCCCAGATCATCAAGCAGTGCCAAGTCATCCTCAATTTCCTGGCTGCGGAGGGCAGGCTGAGCACGCAGCACGTGGACTGCATCTGGGCCGCCGCACAGGTAGGGGGCGCTAGTGTGTCGGCACCCTGGGTGTGCAGCCCGTAACGCTGAGTAGAAAGGAGCGGCAGGTGATTGCTGCCTGTCCTTAGGGCCACCGTTGTTCACAGAGCGATTTCACGTGGTGTTTGATGGAAACGGCCCCTGATCTCCTTGACTCTCTGTCGCCCTCTAGCTGAAGCACTGCAGCCGCTACATCCACGACCTGTTCCCCTCCCTCATTAAGAATCTGGACCCCGTACCGCTAAGACACGTGCTCAACCTGGTATCCAGCCTGCACCCCAGCGCTCACACTGAGCAGGTGCGTAGCACGGGACCGGAGAGCGGCGCCCTCTTAAGGCCGAGCAGTGCTAGCGAGCGGTTATGTTTCAGACGACGCAGATTAGGGATTGGCTGTGTGTGCCCATAGAGATGGATGTATTAGCAGGTAGCGCTAACTGATGTGCGTCCCTCGCTGGGCCCCTGTGTCCCCCCACAGACGCTGTACCTGGCCTCCATGCTGATCAAGGCGCTGTGGAACAACGCGCTGGCCGCCAAAGCCCAGCTTTCCAAGCAGAGCTCCTTCGCCTCTCTGCTGAACACCAACATCCCCATGGGCAAGAAGAAAGGTAGGTGTCCCGGGCCTGTGCTCCCCCCGTGTCGCCCCGTCCGCCTGGCACCTCATGCCCTAACGCCCGTCCTCCGGCCGCCCCAGGCTCGCCGGCCGCCAGCCCAGAGAGTAGCGACAACAGCGACACCCACCACAGCGGAGGGAGCGACATCGAGATGGACGCGCAGATGATGAAGAGCGGCAAACACGGGCAGCAGAGGCTGTCCGACACAGAGGTGCGTGCGGGTCCGCGGGCTGAGCTCTGAGCCGGGCCTGTGCCGGCGGGGGTCCTGCCATCACCCGCCCGCTTTCTGTCTGCTAGGAGTCCATGCAGGGCAGCTCCGACGAGACGGCCAACAGCGGCGAGGACGGCAGCAGCGGCCCCGGCAGCAGCAGCGGGCGGAGCGAGGGCTCCAGCAACGAGGCGGGATCCAGCCACGCCAGCCAGTCGGCCGGCAGCCCCGGCAGCGAGCTGCACTCCGACGACATGGCGGACAGCGAGGCGCTGAAGGAGGAGGAGGAGGAGGACGAGGAAGAGGAGGAGGAGGAGGAGGAAGATGAGGAGGATGAGGAAGAGGAGGAGGAGGAGGAGGATGAGGAAGAGGGGGAGAATGCCGCGGCGGCCGGGGGCAGCCCGCAGAACGAGACGCGTGACCCAGCGGAGCTGAGGAAGAGGAAGCCAGGGGACTCGCAGCCGCAGCCGGGCCTGTGCCTGGCGGAGCGGGACGGCTCGCTGGATACGGCTGGCGGCCCCGGGGCCAACGCCAAAGGCCTACCTTTCACCCCGGAAGCGGCGGCCGCCATGGTAACCGCATCCTCGTCCGCCATGGAGACGCACATGCGCATGCTGGACGCCTGCTCGTCCTCCGGCCGTCCCGAGGCCTCTGACCACGAGCTGCAGGGCGACATGGGCCCCTCGCACATGCCGCCCGGGCCCCAGGACCCCGCCTGCCTGCCCCGATCCGGGGACTTCCTGGGCGACGCCATGGACAATGAGCTCTTCAACTGTAGACGCTTCATGGGAGCCCAGCATCACCACCACCACCACCCGCACCACCACCACCACCACCACCCGCACCACCACCACCACGAGGGGTACGTCTCGCCCCGTGCTTCCAGCTATTGGCCCTGACTCATTTTCCTAGTATGCGGGGTAATATTAAACAATCTGCGTACATGCTAAGTAGTGAGAACGTGTTTGGCTGGTTAAAGCATCTCTGCAGCTCGGGTGGGAGTTCTTCGCTGACGTGAGGTCGCGCTGCCCCCTGCAGGCACATGGTTGAGGACATGCTCAGCGCAGACGACGTGAGCTGCAGCAGCTCTCAGGTCAGCGCCAAGTCCGAGAAGAACATGGCCGACTTCGACGGCGAGGAGTCGGGGTGCGAGGAGGAGCTCGTCCAGATCAACTCGCACGCGGAGCTGACATCGCACCTTCAGCAGCACCTGCCCAACCTGGCCTCCATCTACCATGAGCACCTGTCCCAGGGTGAGCTCTCCCAGGCCGCTCAACCTCTCGTTAGCCCCGCCCCCATTCTGGTACCCGGAGGCGGAGCTTTAGGGACGGTCTCCCTATTGGCCGCTAAAACTTGTTGATGCGATTGGTTGAACTGAAGAGTAGGATGGTTGCATGTTTAAAACTGCATTCACCTGAAGAGCAAATTTCCAAATGCTCCTTCAGTTCACGGGATCCGCTTTTGAGAATTTCTGTGGACTTTTGGAATTGAGTTTCGGAAATTTTTATGAAAGTTCTTTGTTGGATTACTTTAGTTTTTGTTCCTTGTACTGTAACATACGAGGAGGAAATACCGCTCTCCCTGGTTACTCCCTGTGGAAGGGAGTTATTAATATTAATGTTAATATTTGATATGCTTTAAACTGGTTTATAATTGTCAATGGGCTTTTACTTAGTGACGGGCTCACCTGTTTTGCTCCAGTGTCAGTCCATGCCTCAGTCTGACCCACTCTGGCCCGCTCTGCAGGTCCAGTGGTCCTCAAGCACCAGTACTCGGGGCACGCGGTGACTGACATCAACCTGGACAACGTGTGCAAAAAGGGGAACACGCTGCTCTGGGACCTAGTGCAGGATGAGGATGCGGTGAGGCCCCACACACCCACACACTCGTGTACCTATTTAAGGGGGACCGTCCATTCATTTCTATGGAACGATCCCAGCTAATTCCAGCTATGAGTCCCATAAGCCCTACCCAGCCCTAGCCTTAACCATCCATAAGTAAGGGGTCGTTTTGGTTCCCCAATGTGATCTATGCAAAGTCACACAAACATGGTGGATAGAATGGAATTTATTTTAGTTAGTGATGTGATCACTGTGCTGATGTCATCAGCCCCTCCCCCCAGCCATAATCCATCCCAGCCGCTCTCAGCCCAAGGCAAACACTCATGCTCGTCTTCTGCAGTGTAACAGTCCAGGTGTCTCAGCTTGGGACAGGCAGGAGTTGAGAGGCGAGCGCATGTCTGGTGGTCTGTCGGTGTTCCTCACTGGAGCCGTCTCCCTTCGGGGGCCTTTTCCCTGCGCAGCAGCGTCTTGTACTTGCGCTTGTTTGGTTTCGGCGCGTCCCTGGTGCTCTCCGGGCCTGACCGCGCCCCCTCCGCCGTCTCCCCGACGCTAGATCCACCTGTCCGAGGGCCTGATCAGCGAGGCCGAGAAGCTGCTCTGCTCCCTGGTGTGCTGGTTCACCGACCGGCAGATTCGAATGCGCTTCATCGAGGGATGCCTGGACAACCTGGCCCACCACCGGTGAGCACGGCCGCGCCGGCTGGCGGGTCGCTGTGGCTGCGCTGAGCACCAGTACAGCGCTGTCAGGCATTGGTGCAGAAGGTGCTCTGACCCCCTGACCGCTCCTCTTCCAAGGTCTGTGGTGGTGTCTCTGCGTCTCCTCCCCAAGCTCTTCGGAACCTTCCAGCAGTTTGGCAGCAGCTACGACACCCACTGGATAACCATGTAAGGCCCGGTCGGTTGGCTGCGGTCCCCATAGAGTCACGCCGGGTGCACCTTGAGATCCCCGTGTGCCCCACATGTCAAAGCTATTTAGGAATTTAATAATCTGTTGGTAATCCCGTGTGTTTTTTTGTATGTATAATATATTTTTTGTGATCATAAACTTTGACGTATATAACCTCGCTTTTGCCATGAACGTAGCACTAGCTGCTTACTAGCCGTGACTGACTGCTCTGAGTCACCCCCCCCACTGCCCGTGTCTGCGCCTTACGCTCCTAGGTGGGCCGAGAAGGAGCTGCACATGATGAAGCTCTTCTTCGAGAACCTGCTGCATTACATCCAGGAAGTCAGGGAACGCCGTCACAAATTCGCACTGTAAGTTCTCCCCGTGTCCGGCGGGCCCCTCGATGGCGGGACCGTGTGGTACGGCTACCGAGGAACCCGTCTGGCTTGTCCTCCGTCTGCAGGTACGGGCACAGCGCCGAGGTCCAGGTGCGCCTCCAGTTCCTCACCTGTGTCTTCTCTACCCTGGGCTCACCCGACCACTTCAGTGAGTTTGTTTTAACTAACTCATCAGTACTTAAAATAGGCAGAAGACGCAGAGTGCGACTGCTACTTTCTTGTGAAGCCATGGAACAAGATGGCAGAATGTTGGTGTGTTTTACTGTGTCTACTGCTCATAGACGCTGAATGCAGGCTTCTGTGTTGGGGGAGCCTGAAGCGAATCTTCTCCAAGGTGTCAGAGCTGTGGGAAGCTAGGAATATCATGTAACCAGAGCTGGAATAGACCCATGTGGTGGTGTAATGATGGAGGAAGCTGATTTAGACCTAGTGACTGTAGACTGAAAGCCCAGGAGAGGAGCCGTTAAAGCTCGCTTTGGGGAGACGGGCTTGAGTATGAGTTGCTTTTGATAAAAGCAGCTGCAAAGCACCGTGTAATTATGAGAGGCTGCCAATGGTGTCGTCGGTAGAAGCTGTGAATGAAATCGAGGGTGTTTGTTGTTAACCTGGTAACCGTGAGATGGAGTTGATGGACAGATCTCCCGTGTGCCTGAATTGGCCGAGTGTGTTCTCGCGGCATCGCTCTGGGGGCCGGTCCGTTCCCAGGACACCGTGACTCTTCGGCGATTGTGGCTGATTGTTGCCGGAGTGACCTGAGAGCGTAACCCGATGAGGTCCGGTCCAACACTGAGGGATTGTGCTCACGGGTATTCTGAATGGGGAACCCGATCAGCGCCGCGCTCCCGGCTCGGCCCTCGTTGGGAGTGGGGGGGGCATGCCTCGCCTCGCCAGACGATCTCTTTGCCTCTTTTGTAATCTGTCTCCTGGGCAGGTTTTCCCGGTGGAACTCGGGTTTCAGAGAAACGCCATGGCAACGCACCGATTCGCGGCCTTCGTCAGGCCACCTCCACAGCGCTGCGGTGGGGGGGGTGGACCACTGATTGAATCAGATTTTCTGAGAATGGTGTGGTGACATTTCAGCCAATAGGCTTCAAACCTCATGAGTTTCATTGGGGTTTGCTGATTTAACATTGTTAAAAGTAATCAGGAATATTTCTACAAATCTGTCACTGGTCACGGATGTTATGGGTTGTTTTGTGCACGCCGGGTGTATTGAGAACTTGACAGAGACTCAAAGCCATCCTAAGGGTCTATGCTAACGTGTGCAGAGGTGTCGTTTCTGTCCCTCTCCTCTGGTTCCCGGTTCACCCCTTTCTCCATCCCTCTACCAGGGCTCAGCCTGGAGCAGGTTGACATCCTGTGGCATTGCCTAGTGGAGGACTCGGAGTGCTACGACGACGCTTTGCACTGGTTCCTCAACCAGGTACGCAGCAAAGACCAGCACGCGATGGGCATGGAGACCTACAAGCACCTGTTCCTGGAGAAGGTGAGCCGTCGCCCCCGGCGCGTCGAGCTCGGGACGCCCCCTGGGGTCGGCTCCTCACCTGCATCTGTGTTGCTCTCCTTAGATGCCCCAGCTGAAGCCAGAGACCATCAGCATGACGGGCCTCAACCTCTTCCAGCACCTGTGCAACCTGGCACGTCTGGCCACCAGTGCCTATGACAGTGGCTCCAACTGCGAGGTGGGGGCCGCACCTCTACCTGCTCTGACCTGTGGTGTAGGCCCAGGGTCAGCCCTCTAGCTGATGTCAACATTGCACGCCTGCATCTTTAGATTCAGATCTTGGGCAGCATTTTCAGTGCATTCCTTGGTATCCTTGTGAGACTCTGGTCCTCTGGTTTCCCTTAGCTCTGTGGTATGGACCAGCTTTGGGGTATCGCCCTGAGAGCCCAGTCTGCTGACATCAGCCGTGCAGCCATCCAGTACATCAACTCCTACTACATCAACGGTGGGTACTTGTTAATCTCGCTTCACTTATCTTCTGATCATCTACTAGCTGAGTGGGCGGCCTCTCTTCTGCAGAGATGGTTATGGTTGACAATCAGTGATCAGTGTACTTGCTGAGGAAACCACCTTGGGCATTTTACTGATCTCGTATTTACCCAAGGAATTTTGTGAACGTCCTTCCCCCGCTGTCCCTGAAAAAGAGAAGTTTTAGTATTGGTTACCTCGTGTGACCGTTTCGCGACCTCCGACTGGACTGTAGGAAGTCGAAGTAGCCCTGTCAATTTAACGGTTGGTGTGAACGTGCGCAGTGTCGTGTGGGCGGGGTCTTTACTCACTCTTGTTTTTGCCGGCCAGGTAAAACGGGTCTGGAGAAGGAGCAGGAATTCATCAGTAAGTGTATGGAGAGCCTTATGATGGCCTCGGGGAACCTGGAGAAGGACCCGCACTCCAGCCTCACCATCATCGAGAGGGGTCTGCTGATGCTGAAGACGCACCTGGAGGCATTCAGGCGTCGGTATGCCCACGGGGTCGGGGTGCGGGGTGAAGGCCTCTCGCGGTCATCTAGCAGCCCCTGTGACCCACTAGGACACGGTCCTCAGGGTCCCCCGGACAGTCCTGGCAAAGGGTTCCCGGGTACCTATTGGGAAATGCTGCACTAGAAGATTAGGCGCTAGCAACCTTGATTTTCCTCAGTATGGTTTTGACAGCTTTTTACACAGATTTTAGTGTTATTTTATTAATTGTTTTATTTGGCACTTAAAAAGACAAAAATCTGTAAAAACCAATTTTCGCATTCCTACAAACGCCAAGATCTGTCAGAACCAATTAAGAAGTGTTAAGATGTCAAATCAGAGTGAGAAGGAGCAGAGTGTGCACCCGCACCTGGGTCTGGGAGCCATTGTCGTAGCGCTCAGAACTCCAAAGGTTGATGGGTCAGAAGAATGCTTAATCTAAATTTAGGTGTCGATAAATCATGGCTTTTTTGCTTGCTGTTGTACCTATTCTGTTGTATAAGTGGTTTTCAGTTCTGTGACTGTCGCACGCCCGTGCCAAACCCCAGTCTCTTACTGGCTCGCAGGTTTGCCTATCACCTGCGGCAGTGGCAGATCGAGGGGACCGGCATCAGCAGTCACCTGAAGGCCCTGAGCGACAAGCAGTCCCTGCCGCTGCGGATCGTGTGTCAGCCAGCCGGCCTCCCCGACAAGGTAACGGTGGCGAGTGTCCGTGGTGCTCGAGGACGGGCAGCCACGTGAAGATGCATTACCGCGGGCGAGCGACTGAAGGCCCACGTCTGTGCCCCGTCTCACTCCCCTCGTCTCCTCCCGATCCCTGCCGGCAGATGACAATCGAGATGTATCCCAGCGACCAGGTGGCGGACCTGCGGGCGGAGGTGACACACTGGTACGAGAACCTGCAGAAGGAGCAGATGAACCAGCAGGCGCAGCTGCAGGAGTTCGGCCAGAGCAGCCGGCAAGGAGACTTCCCAGGTCAGAGGAGGGGGAGTGCTTTCCGCTCCCGCGGGCACGCCGTGGATTTCATGACCCGTCCACGCTGGATTTGGCAGGGAGGACGTGTTTGCTGAGCAGAAACGGGCGGTGATCATCCCCCAGGGCGGGTCCCATGCTGACATGATAGAGTGCGTCTGATTTAGGTTCTGCTTCTCAGAGCCGTGCCCTTCGCTGGGATCCCAGTGTCTTCCTGAAATGCCAGGCCCTCCTCTGCTCATAATGTGCTTAAATCACACCTGTGCTGTGTGATATTTTTGGTAACTTTAGGTTAGTGCCTTTCTATATGTAGGCAGAGTGGACGGATGGGCAGGGCTGGCCTCGCTCGCCCCCACGTTGGTGCTTCTACCTGCTTTGCATGGGATAAAGATGAATGGTCTGCCTCTGAGGTTGTACGGCTGCCTCTCGTAGCTCTGTAGAGCCTCTGAAATAGTGTCTGGTTCTGCTGCAGGGGGCCTGATGGGGCCGGTCCGGATGATCTCCTCGGGCCACGAGCTGACCACAGACTATGACGAGAAAACGCTGCACGAGCTGGGCTTCAAAGACATGCAGGTAGCCTCCCTCACATGCCACGTCGCGTTTTGTAATGTGAACCCGAGCCGACCCGGAGCTATACGGGCTGCAAGTGCCACGTGATCACAGTGCGGCGATGTGCCGAACACGAGGGTGAGCCCTAGCGCTTCTTAGACGGCCCTGAATCCCGTCAGGGTTCGAGTGGGAATGAGCTGTGGGCCACAGAATATTGGTAACACTGCGGTCAGGAGAATTTTAGGGAACCGCTAAATGTATATTTCTGTGATTAGTCTGGTCAGCTACTTGGAGGTCCCAGACTACCTGTGCTCGATCTCACAGATGGTGTTTGTGTCGCTGGGCGCACCGCGCCGCGAGCGCAAAGGCGAGGGGGTGCAGCTCCCGGCCTCCTGCCTCCCGCCCCCCCAGAAGGAGAACATCCCCATGCTGCTGCTGCTGCAGGAACCCCACCTCACCATGCTCTTCGACCTGCTGGAGATGCTGGCCTGCTTCAAGCCCCCCAGCACTGAGCGGGCCTTGGAGAGTGCCCAGGTGCGTCTGGGCTCAGGCCCCCTCACCAGGGCATCGGCACCACGGTTATGCTTAGTCGTTTGGGACACCTACAAATGAATGCCTGTTTATTACGGTAGCACTTACCTAGAACCCGTAAGTGCTAGAGGCAGTGGGGTACTTAGAAAGGGCTGGATTAAACAGCCACGCTAAGCAGCTAAAGCTAATGGCAAAAGTGGGGAATTTTACTCAGCCGCTGACATTCTGTAATGGTTTTGGGTTAAAGTCATGAGTCAGCTGTCCTCTGGCCTGCCTCGTCCAGCTCTGACCCCCCACTCCCCCCCCCCATGTTCCCGCAGGGTGCCCGTTGCGAGGAGCTGCACCTCCACGCGGAGAACCTGTCCCGGCGCGTGTGGGAGCTCCTTATGCTGCTGCCCACCTGCCCCAACATGCTGCTGGCCTTCCAGAACATCTCCGAGGAGACGGTCAGTCCTTCCGTCAGTCGTCATGGTAACCATTTTCCTGCCTGTCCATTATAAGTTTTCCCCTAAACTGGCACATCTCGGTTCTGTGCGCCAATAAATTTTTCAGAACCTCTCCTAGAGATTCTTTTGCGCAGCCTCTCCTGGGACTCGCGCTGACATTTCGATTTTGGATCTGCATTTTAAAGTGCCCCTGCGCTCCCATTTAAAGCTGCCCTCGAATCTCTCGTGTACAGGGGGGCGAGGGTCTCTGCTGGAAGGATCTGCTGAGGATTAAGAGCCCCCACAAGCTGCTGTATGCACTGGAGATCATCGAGGCTCTGGGGAAACCTAACCGCCGTATCCGCAGGGAGTCCACGGTAACCGCGGGCCGCCGGCTCGTCGCTGCCCCCACTGGCAGACTCGTGCAAACACCATGCATTTTATACGGAGTGACCGCTGTCTGCGGGCTGGATAGTTCCTTTGAAACACACTGGAGCCGTATGAAATCTATAGGCGGCATGCCGTTAATTTTAAACCGTCGTTAAGTGAAAGCTAAGCGGGACGGCCTTGTCTCGGGGGGCGGCCCGGCTGCTGTAAATTTGAGACTCTGTTGACGGGCCAGGGCAGTAAATCAGGGTGGGGAGGGACGCCCGTGCCTCACGTTCCCTCTTCAGACGCCCGTGTCTTTGTGCTCTTTAAACTGCAGGGCAGCTACAGCGACCTGTACCCCGACTCGGACGACTCCAGCGAAGACCAGATAGAGAACAGCAAGAATTCCTGGAGCTGCAAGGTGCCTCCCTGCGCTGCCCCCCCCCACCCCTAATCAATGCTGCAGAATGCTGCCTGTGTGTCAGTCACTTCCCACTAATTGCAAAAGCATTTGAATAACAGGCTGAAAATTGCATGTGAGGTTGTAAGGGAGGTTTGTAGTCTCGGTCGGGCTGGGAGGCCAGGTGCTCGGCTTGGTGGAAAAATTGACCCGTCGGTGCATGTGCCCTGTTTTTGGGAGCCCGTCCAGGATAAGTGCTTTGGGGATCAGTGCAGATGGGTGTTTTCTGTACCAGAGCCAGCCCCACTAAGCCTGGGCAGGATTATAGCAGTATGATCTGCCTCCCATGTGAATTGAGTGGTGTGGGTTTTTACCCTGCCCCCCACCCCCCCTTTGTAGTTTGTGTCTTCTGGTGGACTTCAGCTGCTTCTGGAGATTTTCAACTCCGGCATCCTAGAACCCAAAGAGCAGGAGACTTGGACGGTGGTGAGTGCCCTGAGCCCCTCCCGCGCGGTGACTGGACACGCCCCACTCTCCTCATGGTTTTTACGTGTGGTGTGAATGAATGTTCTCCGCAGTGGCTGCTAGATTGCCTGGCCTGCCTTCTCAAGCTCATCTGCCAATTTGCCGTGGACCCGGCAGACCTGGACCTGGCCTACCACGACGTATTTGCCTGGTCCGGCCTTGCAGACGGCCAACGCAAGAGGGCGTGGCCCGGCAAGTCGCGCAAGGCGGCCGGGGATCATGGGAAGGGACTGCACATCCCACGGCTGACCGAGGTGGAGTGCTGTCCTCCAATTACTGCTGTCCTTTGCGCTCTGATTCAGCGTAACTGCTCTCTGTGGCAGTCAGCACTTTACTCTTTTATATCCCTGCACTCGTTCTTTATTTTCTGTGGCCCTTATTTACTTTTTTTCCTCCAGTCAGCAGATACTTACTTAAATTCTTTTTTTCATTCCCTGCGTGTGCTGTATTTTATCAGCTTTGGAAGTTTCCCACTCCAGCTAAATAATTTATTTTTGCGTAATTTCCCGCAAACACGGTAATTGATGGTAACACGGCTGCTATTCTAGGTCTTCCTGGGACTCGTCCAGGGAACCAGCCTGATCCAGAGGTTAATAAATGTGGCCTACACATACGATAATCTGGCGCACAGGTGAGCCGGCTTCATTTATGGCTCTTATTGCTTTGTCATTGATGTAATGGTAGGTGTCCTACCAAAGGTCACGGTGCTGGTGTCTTTTTCAGGGTTTTGAAGGCCCAGTCCGATCACAGGTCTCGTCATGAAGGTGAGCGCTGGCTTCGGGAGCCCTCAGAACATTAGAAACTTTTCGAGGCGTATCGTAGGCTAAGGTCAGCTTCGTATGAAATGGGTCCGTCCTGCGTATAAACAAACGCACCATGCCGGCAGGGGGTGCTGTAGTGAAGGGCATTGGACTCCTCGCTGGGTAGCTGCTGATCGGCGTGTTGTACTACACATCATTTGAAGTACTATACTTTCGGAAGTAAATCTTCGGAAAAAAGTTCAGGGTAGCACACTGGAGGATCCACCCACACCCAGTTCACTTAATTGATGCTTATTGTGGCTTTAGCACTTTGAGGGAGGCCATATTGTCAAAACATGCAGACAGTAAACAGTAATTTGGAAGCCAAAGTAGGCGCGTGGGCTCGCTCGTCTCCGAGTCAAAGCACTTCTATTCCCCTGAGAAACGTGTGCAGTCGCTCCCGTGCATTGACGCGCTGCTTCTGCCGTATGCCCCCCCCGCAGTGACGCACTACTCCATGTGGTTGCTGGTGAGCTGGGCCCACTGCAGCTCGCTGGTGAAGTCCAGCTTGGCGGACAGCGAGCACTTGCACGACTGGCTGAGGAAGCTGGCGCTGATGGTGCCCGAGGTGAGGCGCACGTTTGCACGCTCGTTCACGCCGTCCACAGCACATTCGGCCTCCTTTCCTTTGGCACTAGGACCTCCAGCGGCGCGTTCCGGCCCGTCGGCCTTCTCGCTAGTGGGCCGTCACTTTAGCCGCGGTAGGGATAACGTCGCTCCAAAAAAGCAGTAAAACCCATAATAGTCGTTTGTTCTCATTCATTTATGAAATCGATAATTCAACAGGATTAATCTAATCTCAATCCCACACCGGTAATAAATAAGCCTTGATTTAACTTAAATACAAAAAATAACGGTCACTTTAATTATTACTGTCGGTTATGGCCAGTCTGATTTATAATGTATATAATTTATAAAGTTTCTCATATTTGTTTTATGTTTGTCAGTGACGACACAAAGGGCCGAAAACGGTGCATCTTATTCCAAATAAAACGTTCCTTTAAGTTGATTTGAGTTGATTCGTACAAAAAAGTAACATTACTTTGCAGTTGTTAAAAACTTTGAAGAACATGAAATCGGCAATAAACTACGTCTGTTTATGCAGCATTTCATAAAATGCAGCCGTGTTTGAGAACTTTCCGGCTTTGCAGTTTCAGGGTGGCGCATCCCCTCTCTTGGGATCATTGCGGCGTTTTGGTCCTCGGCGTTCCATTCGCGACACATTAGCGCAAACAGACGGGCAGCGCACGCCGACGCGCGTCCTGCTCGGCGGCTGACGGAGTTTGGCGTTCTTTGGCGATTTCTGGTGTTGAACGGTCCCCCAGTTGCTAATGTGCAATTTTTCGCGAGTGAAGCAGCTTACTGTAAATGACTTGATTGCGCTCTCCAGGCGGCAGTGCGCCACGAGGCCTGTAACGGCCTCTACAAGCTCTCTCTGTCGGGGCTCGAGGGAGGCGAGTCCATCAACCGCTCCTTCCTGCTGCTGGCTGCCTCCACGCTGCTGAAGTTCCTGCCGGACGCCCAGGCGCTCAAGCCCCTGCGGGTATGTCGTGAATCATGATTTTCCCGTGTTCCTCATGGGGCCTGCAGCCCTGTTTGCCTCACGTGTGATCGCGGGGCCCCATGCTTTGCTGCCCCGATGCAGGGACTCGCCCTATTTCATGGGTCTGATCATGACTTTGTGTCTGCATGTGTCCAGGTGGAGGACTATGAGGAGGAACCTCTTCTGAGGACAGGGTGCAAGGAGTATTTCTGGCTGCTCTGTAAGCTGATCGACAACATCCACGTCAAGGATGCCAGCCAGGTACTGCTCTGTCGGCTGAGCGTAACCACATGACTGCTCGCGCCGTATCGCTGTAGGATATGAGCTGGTGGGCATACCGCAGTTCATATCGAGAGGCCTGCTTAATCAGCCAATGATATGTTTTGAATCACTGAGTGACAGGGCTCTGTCCCTGTTGCCACGCCCCTGTTACCCCTGCTTTCTGAATTTGCCGGGTCTTACTCCATTCCCTTACCTCTTGCTGTTCGTATGCTTTAGACCACGCTGCTAGATCTGGACGCCTTGGCGAGGCATCTCGCCGACTGCATTCGCAGGTGAGATCCCCCCCCGGGTTCTGGGAGGCTCCACCCCCCCCCGCCCCCCTTCCTGCCCCGTGTGCCCCACTCCACCAGCCGGGAGATCCTGGACCAGCAGGACGGCACCATCGAGGACGACGGGCTCACAGGCCTCCTGCGGCTGGCCGCCAGCGTCATCAGGCACAAGCCACCGTTCAAGTTTTCACGCGAGGGCCAGGAGTTCCTGCGGGACGTCTACAACCTGCTCTTCATGCTGCCCAGCCTGAAGGACCGCCAGCAGCCCAAGTGCAAGTCGCACGCGGCCCGGGCCGCTGCCTACGACCTGCTGGTGGAGCTGGTCAAGGGCTCCGTGGAGAACTACCGGCTGCTGCACAACTGGGTCATGTCCCAGCACATGCAGGGTGGGTCTCCCGTGGGTGCGTGGGGTCGTGTCCCAGCACATGCAGGGTGGGTCTCCCGT
>JAODKN010000107.1:528530-539928 GCA_026774425.1 Petrocephalus zakoni
ATAAGAGTCTGTGGTGGCTCTTAAAAGAGCCTTTGGTTTATTTTAAGGAGGAAGAGGAGCTGCGGAGTGGGGGCACCGTACCAAGCTGATCTGTCATCGTCCTGCCTCGGGTGTAACCCGCTGACCTTTCAGCTGTCACCTGCAAGCCAGCAGGAAGCCGTCATGCTCCGAGAGCCGCGTAGCGCCAAACGTGTGGCAGAGAGAGAGCCGGGCCTCTCGGGGGACGCCTGGACATTCCCCTAAACCTGCAGCCCTCTACTTGCTTCTCCTTTTTGCCAAAAAACACACACACACTCAAAAGTCACACTCACAGCAGCTCGAAGCAAAAGCAGAGAGGCACATTTCCGGGGAGTTCCTCGCCGTGGTAGCACAGTGGAATTCCCAGGCGGGGTGCCTGCCGCTGTGGCTCCGCCCCCCTCGTGATGCTGTACCTAATAAGCCACTCCCTTCTTTGCCCCCTGTCCTACGTGCCTCCTGTCCGGATGGGGCGGCCTCGCGGCAGCACTCAGCCTGGCTGCTCATCAAGACGGAAGTGAGGTGGGTCGCCGCGGCTCGTCTGCAAGTACCTCGCCCCAAGTGCCCACCCCACCCCACCTTCCACCCGTCCTGCTTCTTAAATTAATGGCCAGCATTTGCTTATCAATTAATTACTTTTCCCAACACGGTCGTCACAAAACTACTTAAGGATCTAGCAGACTTGGAAGTTGGTTTGAAACAAACTAGAGATTGATATCACAAAATGGGCACAACCTGGGTTAATGTACCATTTTGCAAACTTTTGTAGTAGACGAGTGCTTTTAGATCTCCCCGTCCCTGGCAGGTTCCTGTTCTCATACTGAAACCCTTGGCACAGACGTATCAGATCTCTCCCTACCTGCGTGAATCATGTCCTTACACTTTTCAATTAAGTAATCAGGATGTGCCTCTGTATTTCGGGCTGAGCGTCGACACGTGAGAACTTGTGGCGCTGCAGTGTCGACGCGATCGGCCGCGCGTACAAAAGGGGGTTTTCCTGTGAATTCAGTGGCAGGGATGTGAGTGAGTGACGCAGGTCTGGCGGGCTGTGGAGGTGTTGGCCTCGCGGGGCTTTCAGGTGAAGCCGCTCGCTTACCTGTCCTGCTGAGTGAAGGCTTTTCTTTCTAGCCACAAGCTTACAGCTAATTTTATTAGATTCTATTTCCTCACACACACAGATAAACAAGGGATGCCTTGAACACTTGCCTGTCTGTCTTCAAAGCACTTATCCAGTGGAAGGTTTTAGGGGGTTTGGAGCCTATCCTAGAATGAAGTAGACAGAAGATGGGGGACACTCTGGACGGGATGTCAGTCCACTGCAAATGTACAAGGCAAGGGACACCCTGGGCAGATAGTCAGTCCGTCACGTGGTACAAAGCAGGGGACACCCTGGGCAGATAGTCAGTCCGTCACACCCAGGATAGGATGTCATTGTATTGCAAAGGCACACGGCAGGGGACATGCTGGCCGGGATTTCAGTACACTGCAGTACTCTGAACACGTGACTCTTGCAGCACATGTATAAAGAAGCACTGTTTCTTAAAGGTGTCCTCGTTCTGCAGGGAGAAGGGGCTGGGTCTGGGTAAGGATGACGTCATCCAGGTGAAGGAGGCCTTCAAGTGGATCCTGCAGAGCCTGCTGTCTCAGCAGCTGGGCGTTCCTGTGCTGTCCAAGGCAAGTGGCTCATTTCCCGGCATCCACCCGCCTCGCGTGGGCGGGAGCTTTCCGGGAACTGGGAGACACGCCTGCGGGGCCGGGGCCAGGGGCCGGGCCGTCTTGCAGATTGAGGGCCCGTCGCCGGGGCCCTGGGTCGCCTTCCTTGGTGACGGGGTGGTAATGCTCCCGGGTGCCAGTCATACCGGCCCGGTGAGGGGGTCAGCACTCTGGCTCTCTGCTCACCACTGCCCTACATGTCTCTCACACAGAGTCCGTTGGAGGTCAGCGTTGGCTTCACGCACCCCGAAACCGACGGAGACTGCCACTTCCTGTAGGTCTGAACTCGCTTACCTGCTTGGCTGTGATATAATTTGGCCTTAACCCAAAAAAACAGATTATTTATTAAACAAACTAGGGCACCGTGACAGGTATGGCCCTGTGGGCGTCTCGCTCCTCTCTGTTATGAAGCGCTTGTACCCCCCTGAGAAAATAGTATAATGAGCCTCGCCTTACAGGGAGCCCCCCATGCCGTATTTAATGTTTAAGCAAAAACATAAAATGAAGATGCCTCACACCCTAAGAGGGACTCGCTTGTCACCCTCATCTTATCTGCATTTTATTTAGGGCTACTGCGTGCTCTGGCTGCTTCAAACCAGCTAAAAACAAACTGGTAAGTCCTCAGAAGGTAGGGAATTGGCCCGGGTGGATTCCAGTTTTTTTTATTTTCTATGGGAAAAGCCCTCATCCCAACTCTGACAAGCTAAACCTCAATCCAGCCTTAAGCCTAACCATAGGTAACCAAACAAAATGCAAGACTGTTTGGCATTTTTAGTTTGCTTTGATTCAGTTTAGTTTGATTGCAGTCACAGATTTGTGTAAAATTGAGTTTCCCCCTTGCGGGGACCGAACAAGCTGTCCCCATAGTGTCAAAATCACACACACACACACACACACACACACACACACACACACACACAATGCACACAGTGACAGGAGGGATGAGTCATGCCTGCTGTAGATTTTCACCCCCCCCCCCTTTCTAGTTTGCATGCGGCTTGGCCCACAATGTGCTCAGTTACGCCCCCCCCATACAACTTAAACCTACAAGCCTTAGCAAAGTGACATTCGCCACATGTCGGCCAGCCTCAGTCAGTATAAGGGCCCTAATCACCCGTCGGTTTATTTTAGAGCAGAGTATTGTAGTCGGCCTTCTAGGTGGGCTCTTTGGGTGTGATGCCCAGCAGCCTGAAGAAACTGCCTTCTGTTGAAAAACACCTTTGTTTTTTTACAGTAAAACAGTGGCTTTCGGAAGAAGACGCTCGTGATAAGCTGTATATATAATAAAAGTCCACATTGAGTAGCTGATCTGTGCTGTGCGTAAGCGAGGGAGACGTATACTGCGGTTAGCGTTAACTTTTTCTTGTAAAGCCTTCCTTTGTACACCAACAAAACATACTCCATGTCTGTGATGCAATACTTCCTGCCGCTGACGAGGTTTCTGCATAACTTCTGATGGTTCTGATAGAGCGAAATAAGCTTGTTGTTGTTGTAACGGCGCTTCCTGTCTGTGGGGCCGCTTGCTGCTCTTGCAGGATGACCAGGAGGAGGGCGTCCTGCATTGCAGGAAAGCCAATGAGTCGTTCATTCATCCATGATGACTGTGAGACGGCTGTTTGGCCGTTTGTTTTTTGGCTTCATTGATACGTTTGGTTCTGTAAAGCAGTAAGGCAGAGCTGGCAGGGCGGTGTATGCGACGTAAGTGCTGACTTCGAGATCCACACGTTAGAATGCTTAAAGCACAGGCGGCTCTACAGGATTGATGCACTGCCTGTATGGTCTTTGGCTAATATCGGTCATTTTATTGTGGCTGAGGTTCTCGGAAGGGGAGACGCAGCATCGGTGTGATTTATTCTCATAGATTATCGAGGGGGCCCATTTTCTTGCCTGTTCCCATCAAAGGTCCCGTACGCCAGCGCGCACGCGCAGGTCGGCTGATCGAGAATCGCAGGTGAACCCCGGGTCAGGGGCAGCGGAGAGTCTGGTTTCCTGTGAATGTGCGCAGGGCCACGGGTTGGGCTGGGCCTGGCCGGTTTGGGGCAGAGTGTCACTGAGTGAGAAGCAGGGCCTGCCGAGCCTCGCGGAACCACATCCTCGCGTCGCCATCTTTCCCGGAACGTGTCGTCTGAGCTGGCTCATTTGTTCTGTTCCATTTCCCCTTCCTCCACGTATCTGCGCTGAAGTCGGTCTTCACCAGAATGGCTGTGGCCAAGGCACTGGAGAGGATTTCGGAAGAGAGCTTTCGCAGGTGAACCGCCGTGACCCCACACGTTGGCAGGGGAAGTGTCACTGTCACATGAAAGGTGTTGCCTTTGATGTGATGAGGGGTGCAATTTGGTGGTGATAATAAAATGGTGCATAAGAATAATTGCCCCTTTTTCAGGCTCTGGTCTGCATTTAAAGTCTCCCTTCAAATGCTTGAAATCAAATGGTTTATTCTGCATGAACAGGAAGTTCTCCTGTCCACCCCGGCCTCCAGCCTCCAAATGCACCGTGCAGGAGGTTCAGTGTCTCCATGCACCTGTCTTTGTAGCTGGTGAGTGGTCCCCCTGCTGGCCCCGCCTCCTGCCTGCCGTAACCCAATCAGATGACATCTTGCGACCATTCGGCGACTGGCCGCTTTGGTTGTCTATTCCATAATGTAACAGTGTTACTGGGGTCAGATAGCCAGAGACGCATGCTGGCAGTTTCTAGTGGGGGCGGGAAATATATGTGTAAATATGAAAACAGAAGTTAATTCATTTAGTAAACTTATCACCAGTTTTAAATGAATGGCTATAGATAATTGAGCTTAGATGTTCAGTAGAGATCTATGTGACATATGAAAGCCCCCCCTGCCCCCCGACCCCCTGCCTTGTTTCATCAACAGGGAGGTACAACAAATTCTCTCGGACCCTGCCGCAGACCCCCTGGGTGATCGATGGCGAGAGGCGGATGGAGTCCTCTGTGGAGGAACTGATCACCAGTCCGCTGATGGCCAGCTTCCGAGCTGAGGGTGAGCCCCCTTCTTCCGGATGCTAATCGGCCTGTTAGCGACACGCTAACTCTCAGAGCTTCACCGCATCTTCTCCTGCTTCCTCAGGCTTCAACTTCTCCTCGTCGGGCAGGGAAGACGTAGACGTCCGGACCCTGGGAAATGGTAATAATTCCTGGGAGTCATTCATTCCTAGGGGTCGGGGTGGGGGGGGGGTGGGGGAGTCACAGTCATCGACCCCTCTTTCCCGTCAGTCGGCAACATATTTGGAACAAGTGAGTAGTTTTTTAATGAGGAGAGCCTGTTGTTGTGGATGGGAATTTTGATTCATGCCCCAGTGCGGTTTTTGCTCAGATGGCCGCATGTCGATGTTGCTCTCGCTCTCCAGGGCGACCCTTTGCTGTGGAGCTGCTGAACCCACGTAGGGCCCACTTTGATCCAGCAGAGGTCCGAAAGATACAGGAGGTACCCCAACCCCGTCATCTCCTGTATCTATATCAGAAACCCTAGCCTACAGCCCGTCCCTCAAAAATGACAGCATTTCTTATCTCCTTCCAGGCTATCAACAAGTCCTCTGACAAAATCAGGGTGCGAGATTTGCAGATCGTTACAAGGTAGGCAGTGCCCCGTGATGATGCGAATGTCATTTTCACAAGGCTGTAGGCGTTTGCAGACACTCCCTTACACTTACAGCCACACTAAGCGAAACCGGTTTCTTTTAAAAGTGACCCACAAACCTAGTGGGTCATGGCATTCTTCCTCAGCCTGGTCTCTTCCGGTATTTCCCGTTTATGATGTCAGGGGACGCGTAGCCTTATCCGAATGCGTGCCCCAGCACGGCTATTGTGATTTCCTCTGCTAGCACCCAGCCCTTCCTGGGTCTTACCAGATTGAGTACATTTACCCAATGAAAGAGAACTCGTGGCTGCCAGGTGTTGGCCAGGAATGACCTGATATGGGGAGGTGATGAGGGTGGAAGGTGGGACAGCTCTCCCTGTCTCCTCCGCAGGGATGCTGTGGGCCACATGAAGGAAGGAGAGGAAGTGAAGACCAAGTCCTACAGCGCACTGATCTGGACCCACAAGCCCATTAAAGAACAAGACCTTGAATTTATAAATGACATCAAGGTAAGGTATTGTCCAGTGGTGTCTGCTTGGGCTTCCCTGGAGGTGTTTGCTTGGCAGCTGACTGCTATGCATGTGTGTCTTCCGCTGCAGGACCTGAGCATCGCCCAGAAGACCCCCTTGAGAGTGCTACACCGTCGCCCCCTAGCGGTCCGCCAGCGCATCATCCACACCATGGCCGCGCGTTTCCGCGACGATCACCACTTCCACCTGCGTCTGCGCACCCAGGCCGGGACGTATCCTGTGCGCTAGGCCCCTCCCCTCGACAGGCCTCGGGATTAGTGTGCTCTGTGGCGTGTCCGTTCACCTCTGGCAGCTCTGTCCTTAATTATCACCTGCAGCTATATAAAGGAGTTTGTGCACGGGGACTTTGGCCGGACCAAGCCCAGCCTGGGGGAGCTGATGAAGATGGAGACCGACATTCTGGAGCTGGACGTCGAGGTTGGGCTGTGCTGGCTGCATATGTCTGCTCCCTCTTTATGTTGCTACCCCCAAATGCCCCCCCTTACTTCCTCTCTATCTGCCCCACTTCCTTTCCCCCTGCTTGTCCTCCTTGTTCCACTCCCCCCCGTGTGTCCCCCATTGTGCTCATGGTCATTTAGTATCTTTCTAAGCTCAAATCAGGAATAGTCTAGCATGCCTGCTTATTCCCTAATAATGTCCTTTCCTGCACCCCCCCCTCCCCCCCAGTCTGTGGATGTGGACTGGCCTCCCGCAGTAATGGATCCGGAGTGTGGGGAGAACCTGGACCTTCAGCCCTCACTGCAGCAGGAAGGCACCCCTGAGGGCTAGGAGCTACCCCGGGAGAGGCTGTGCTCCTGTGAGGAGACTGTCACGTGCTTCACGTCTAACTGAAGCCACAGTGCCTGTTGGGCTTCAGTAGGGGACTGCTAGTATCTCTTTTGTATGTGGGGGCTCCGTTTCAGCCCAAATTTCTGTTTGGAAGCCGTGTTTGTGTGCCGTCACATCACCACCACGTCTGGACGTCACACAGTGGTCAAATTACATTTTTATTAAGCATCAAAGCGTGTGAATATTACATTGAGGAATCAATGAAAACACTACAGTCTCAAACATGTAAAACGAACGGTCAATTGCTGGAGTTTAAGGACCAGGTGGTATGTGGGCAACCCTTTACTGATGCCACTTTCTAGGAAACGATACAATCAGTTTTGCGAAATGCGATTTAATTCTGAAAAGCGACGACTTACGTTAAAAACTGTGGTTTTAGTTAGCCACGGCGCTGAGAACTTTACGCTGTAAATATGACATAGCCATTACAAGGGGGACATAAATCCCTATAACTTCCTTCTGAGGAACAGAATTCATTACAGCTACCATTGGTTCATATAAACCAAACATAGGCTAGTTCAAATAGTTTTCAGATTAGAGATTCATTCTAAAACTCTCGTGCATGGCTTCTGAGATTACATATATAGAATATGTACACATTATGTATATATCATATCATATATATAGACAACCTATCATAGGATAATACTTCCTACAGACCCATTAGATACTCTAGATACGCAGTTGACTCTGGGAGTTGTAACCACGAAAACCCAATCAGGTCTGTTTCTGAGAACATGGTGACTTGCTCTTGTTAATCATCATTAAGCCTCAGACCACTGTTGAGGCTGGTGAGATTCTTGCAGAGCAATACATGAATTGGCCTTAATTATCCATAACTGGCTTCTGGCCTAATGCCAACTGCCGAAGTCGCCGTTGAACTGATCCGACAGCAGGTTGAGGTCAAGGTTTGCCACTTTGGCCCCAGTATGTCTAAGGGCCTCCAGGGCGGCGCTGTTGTGCACTTGGCAGGGTGCCAGGCTCCCGTGCTGCATAGCGCTATCCGGCGACGCCCTAACGGGATGCTCAGGCTGACCCAGCAGGACCTCCTGCTTGAGCTGGAACACTGGCGGCTGGGTGAAGCGCTCCAGGATGTTGTCGCAGTCCACGTCGTCGGGGTAGGAGAAGGGCCTAATCCCACCCTTCAGGATGCCCTGGTTCGACTGGAAGCCGTAGGAGGACCAGGTGGGCTGGGATGCAGAGGCTGCTTCCTTGCCCAGGGTGAGGCCTCTCTGCTGGAGCTGGCTGTCCCCCACCATGCCCAGGCACTGCAGGTCGCCTTCGGTAAGCTGGGGCAGGTCGGAGAAGGCGGAGCTACTGTGCAGATTGGACATTCCCATGCCAGCAGTGGCCTGGGTGCTCAGCGGTGGCGTGACATGGGCGATGGAAACCGGGGGCTGTGCCACGGCGTGCAGAGCCCTGGGGTACGACGGGGTGCCACTGAGGGCCGTCAGAGGCTTGTGCATGCCATTGGCTGTGGTCGCCTTTGGGTACGCGTTACCGGGCTCTGAAAAGATGGAAGCAGATCAGGTGGGGCCAGCCTTACCATAAGCCAGTTCTATGTTTTGAATTGGTGATTGACAGGGGAGGGGGCCAATTATAGTGCCCCTTTGGACTTGATTCCCTAAAAATAAGGGCTGTGCCCCATTCCTTACCTTTCTTGATCTGAGTTGCTGGTGGCTTCACTCTGTTGAGGTGGTTCACGCCTAAATGAAATAGAATTTTAATATGTAGTACTATTTAGTAATATTACTCAAGATAAATGCATATATAGCTGGTACCGTGGTTGTGACACGCGGCCCTTTTCCTTACCGTTGAAGCTGGGAAGGACTTTCATCAGTTCCTCCATCTTGCGTTTTTTGGCGATGCAGTAAAAGGGGTCTGCAAACGGCACAGGATCAACGTGAAAATGTGACGAGAGGCAGACGTCCTGCACTTGATTATTCATGCAAAGGAACCAATGTTATGAACCAAATATATGTTAAGCAACAGGGGAGGAGGCACCGCTGGAGCCAATCAGCTTTGAGCATCGGCAAGAGCCCCCTGTGGCCCCGCCCCTATATACACACCAGCTGTGTGGCTCTGGGTGTTAAGTCTCCAGCTACACCATGAAGATGGCTAACCCTGCACCCTGAGTCCAAGGTTCGCTCGCACTCATAAATGTGCGTTTCATAGGAGAACTTGATGGGGTGGGTGAAAATCAGAGACTTCCTAGGTACCTGTACTTCTGCTTATACGCCTGGTAATGTATCATTATTATAAACCCCCTTCCTCTAAATTGGAGGTGACCGTGCCGCCATCGATCCCCTAGGGGGCGACGTACCTTTATCGTCAGGCAGGTACCGGAACTCCAGTGGTTCGCTGACCGCCCGGTCGGATGGGCGGCGTAGCTGCATTCCCACGGCCTCGGGGACGGTGATGTTGGGGTTGGGGTACGGGGGGGTCTTAAAGACTATGGCAACCTGCCTGTGGACGTCGGCCTGGGAGAAGACGCCCTTCGCTTCCCAGTTCTTTGTGAAGAACAGCACTTCGATGTCATCTGGACCGGGGAGACAATTAAGGATTGATGAGTGAATATAAAAGGGGTCGTGTGCGCAAAGGACTGGACAAATGAACGTCAGGCAGGGTGGTTACTAATCTGATGCAGATCCTGAGTAAACATCAGAAACTGAAAGTGCTGGTGAGCTGCGGGCTGTGGCGTGATAAATGATTCACGGCTGGCCTGATGTACGCCCACGTTACCTTTCTGCACTTTGTCACACAGAAGAAAGACCTCGTCTCCCCCCCTCACGCTCCCACTGTTCCTGTTGACGCGGCAGATGCGCAGCTCAGCTGTGGTGGGGTCACCTGCAGGGGGGGGCAGGAGGCCAGGAGGGTCAGTCATTGTCGTCGTGCTCTCCGTGTCCGTACGTCTGAGGAACTCTCGGGTGGAAGCACCGCCAGCCGGCGTCATCCTCGCCCGGCGTCGCTGGCGTGAGCAGTGGCCGAGCCACACTGGAAATTCGAGCGCCGTTCGGCAAATTGCGCAACTTGGGCGACAAGGACATCGCATCCCCTCCATGTTTCAGAAGAGGAAATGACAAGTGCGATGCTAATCTCAACCTCAAATTCTTTTTCTGCGGTCGTGCGAAATCATGAGACTGTCTGGATGTTTCTCTTCCTGCTGCCCCGTCAGCTGGCCACCAGACATGTCCCGCACACCCCCCTGCTGAGATTTAACCCTTTCAGTAACATCAGCGTCTGCTTTCTGAAGTCGGCGCGGCCGTGTATCTGGGTAATCTCGGTCACTATCGAGCAGGATTTGCATCACAGTGGCAAGCCGGAGGGGACGGGATTTCCATGGCGTCTGTGATGACATAACGCGATAAGGCCCAGGGCAGGCACGCCAAAACAGCTGCTTCACAGAAAGTTTACCTCGACGAAATTGAGAGCACTCCTGCGGAACGTGCCCTTGAGTATGTCAGCATTTTTGTTGAGTATTTTTATTATGATGATATGAAATCACCATGTAACCTGCGTCAGGGGTCACCATCATGGGTGAATTTTGACATTGTGATCAAAATGCAATTTTTACCACAGATGCTTCACTTAAAACCATAGCCTACATAGTAATTTTTCTCAATCTAAGCATTTTTTCATAAACACACTTGTCTGTATACAGACAGGTCGACCATCCTTGGTCATTATTATTTCATACAACAAATATTTTGATTATTGATTACAAATGGATCCATTTCTTCATGATCACCTGTCCAAATGTCTGATGCCGTCAAGGTTTGAAGCAGCATTTGCCAGTCCAAATGTCTGATGCCAGTCAAGGTTTGAAGCAGCATTTGCCAGTCCAAATGTCTGACGCCAGTCAAGGTTTGAAGCAGCATTTGCCAGTCCATTTTTACTTTGAGTTATTAGCACAGAAATACCTCCAAAAACATCACAAGGATCATTCAAGAATGCTGAGAACGATGAGCTTAAATCAGGGCGCTGCTAAATATTTGCTAGAAGGAATCCAGATGGACAGGGGTCTCAGTGCTGAATGTTGAAAGTTAGGGGACGCCATCACGAATTACACGGCAAACCCCAATACCACACGGCGCAGGTTGGGGCACTTTCCTCCCTGCTACCAGCACGGCAGGTAGAAAAACACAGGGCTCGGGCGTGTGAACAGAAAGCAAAAGCAGGGTGCTGCGCGGGCTGCACTCACGGTTGTCGAAAATGGGGTTTGAGACCAGCGGCTCCACAGCCTGCATGTAGCGGCCCGCCTCATCCTGTGTGAAGATCTGGAAGCAGAGGCGCACCACGTTCAGGTCGTACTCCTCAATCTGCAGCAGCTGCTCCTGAGGCACTGTGAGGTGACATGGTGGACATGTCGTCAGAGACGGGGTGGGGGGCGGGCTGAGTCCCAGCATGCACCGGGCCATCAATAACTACAGGAGAGGTCAGCTTTGAGAATCAGCTGGAAACTCTGATAAAGAGTAGAAATTGGGTACTGATCATCCCCTTGTTCTCCTGAAACTGTTGCTATAGCCACTACTAATCATTGTAACTAATATATCAGTGAATTTCCCTGAAAAACTAAACATGGTAGCCACGGCTTTATGGAGAAACTTTCTGACTATTTAGGAAGGCCGAGAAGAGGGAGAGAATGAATGGTTTGGCACTCTTCCGGCCTCTGCTGCATACCTTGGCAAAGAAATACCGTCAGCCGCAGAAAACATTCGAC
>JAODKN010000107.1:546164-564242 GCA_026774425.1 Petrocephalus zakoni
CCCCCCCCCCCCCCCCACCCCCCCCCCCCCCCCCCCCCCCCCCCCCCCCCCCGGCCGGCGCCGCCCCCAGGTGGGGGTGAAGGGGTGAAGTCTTAGGAGTCAGACTTCTGACTCCTTATTTTCAGTAAATAAAACTGAAATTTTCAGTGCATTAGGGGGGAGAAAAACACTTTGTGAAAACCGTGATTTTTAGGGCAGTCATTTACATAAATTGTATCCACTGGACAAATGATGCCTTTGACAAGTTCGGCGCCAAGAGTAACAACCTGACCAGGCAAAGAAAAGCAAAAAAAAAAATTATTTGATTCAACGCGGGAGGACCTGGAGAAATTCCTTCTTCATTCAGGCCGCGCTGGGTTTTACCCGGAGTGCCGACACAGCCCTTGGTCGTTTTCACATGTACCACAGTCTTGCTTTAGGGTCCGTCAGGTCGGCAGCGGGGTCGGTGTCGACGGCGTTTTAAAACGAAAAGCACCGGGGGATCTCGAAATGAAGCGGCCGCGAGGGAGCAGGAGCACTGAGCGTGCCCGCTAGCCGCAGGAGTGCAGAGCGCCCGCTAGCCGCTATCGGTTTAGCGTTAGCCTGATGGAGTTCTTGACGACACGCAGGTTACTGGTGGGTAGAGGGGATGAGGCGTCGGGGAGCTCCTTACTGGAGAGCCTCTGAAAAACATGACAGACAGGAGAAAGCCCCCCCCCCCACCACACACACACACACACACACACACCCACACACACACACACACACAGGGTTATTCACAGGTTGGAGTATCTCTTTATGCCAAGGGAATTTCCAGCACCTCGCCTTTGCCCAGATTTTACTGTCATCTATCTCATAACATTGGGGGAGGGGGGTGTTTTTACCTGTGTTCTTGAGGTGTCAATGGTTGGAATAGGCATGGGCTTTGTGGCATCAAGACTCTAAGGGGGGGGGGTAGACAGCACTCTGCATTAAATAAATGTAATTAATAGTAAAACAATGTTAGATATAAAAACATGGAGGAAGACCATTTTCGATAACCAGTAGGCTGAAGGAAGACAGCAGAGAGATGATGACTGGTTGGGGGGGCAGAGGGATTCATATACTGCGGCCTTACACCCACCGGCACGGGACTGTCCTCCTGCTCGAGACTCTCTTCGGGAGGGGGACACGGGTCCTGAGCTGCTGAGCCGTCAGAGAAAACCTGTAAAAACAGGTTGCACAGAGCATTAGCACAGAGCATTGGCACAGAGCATTAGCACAGAGCATTGGCACAGAGCATTGGCACAGAGCATTAGCACTTGTCTAGTGAGCGGCCTGCCACCCCCCAATGATCTGCGAAGCAGCGCTACCACCTTGTCTGTGCCCTTGAGTCTTTTGGGCGACTCCTCTGACAGGGGCGGGGAGTGCGGTCTCTTGGGTGCAGAGCTGGAGCTGCCTGTGCCATTCACCGTGACGGGCTTGGTAGTGGGCGAGGTGAGGTGTGGGACACCGCGACTTAACAGCGTGGGTATGGAGTTCCCAGCTGCGGGGGGAGGAGGGCGGGGCATTAATTAAGCCATATTTCATACTACACACGAGCCAATGAGAACTGTGGTAGTTTGTACATACTTGTCCCAATCACAGGGATGGACATGCCTTGCTCCGGGCTAGGGGAGGAAATCTCCAGTGCTGGAGAGACTTCACAAAACAGCGGTACTTGTGGCTTTGGTGGCGAGACTCTGCGGTAAAATGGGAACTGGTGACTCTCACGGCCTACTGGCCCAAATGCCAGTCTAATGAGAAACAGACGGCCATGAGAGCCAGTACCTGTCCTCGCCGTCGGAGGCAGGCTTGCACGGCCGGCTTACGGGGGTCGGGGAGCTGAGCGGTGTGCCGAAGTCCGTGTCCCTGGAGCTGTCTAGCTGGCTCCCGTCCAGCGAAGAGCGCTTCGACCCCCCGTTGGAGGTGCGGTTTATATCTGCCAAACTCTGACGCGGGGGAGGAGACGAGCTGAATTAATGATGCATTAATATGCGGCATTCCTCGACCAGGCAGGCATTAAGAGCACGTCGCCAGGTTCAGAAGTCGATATTCCAGCTCGCAGTCTCCCACCTTCTTCTTCTTCTGAAGAACCTCTGGAGGAAGATACTGGTGGAGCTGTTTCTTCTTCACATGCGTCGCTTCGATCTTCATACCTTCCTTCAGCATGTTGACGTTGTTGGCCTGCCTGTACACTGGGGGAAGGGGGGGGGTGTTAACTCACATTCAACACCATGAACGATTCAGACTCAGAACCCATTTTTGGCTTAGAACCCAGATGGCTGAACCACTCAGCTGTTAGAGCCCATATTCCAGCAAAGCCTAATGCTGCAACCCCCAAAGCAGGACCTACAGTGAAGCTACATCACATGATACCATAAAAATGATGGCAGGACAGCGTCAGTGGGAAGATTGCTATGGTACAATTTCCTCACACAGCAGGATCACTAACATACAGGGTTCAAATTTACAAATACTTGGGGGGGGGGGATAAAAAAAATAAACATTCAGAATGCTGAGGAATGATAACCCTTTTGAGACAGAATTAGCTCGAGTCACCCAAGGGAACTTTAACACTTTGCAGTGCTTTACACCCAAGATAACATTTCTATAATTTTCCCGACGGCTCTGTGCATGGGGGGCTGGGAAGCGGGAATAATAAGACTTCCCTTCCGGATCCGGGTGCTGCGGAAGTTTAAAGGAGAGAAGCGGTCTGCTAACCGGTGTCTGTGAAGGCCTGGATGTCGTACGTCAGGTCGATGTTCACGCTTTCAGCGTTCTCCACCTTTTTGAAGATGATCCCGATGAACCACATGGACACAAATTCGTTCCTGTTCGATCGAGGGGTTTGGCGGGAAGCCAAAATGAACGTCTCAGAATGGAACACTACACTTCCGGCGTATGACGTCTCTGCAGCGTTGCTATATACTGTACAATACAAGCACCGCTACACGTGTCATAAAGTAAGACGAACGGCAGCTCTAGTACAAATTAACCTAAATGGGCATCACAAACATTTTAGAAGGAAAATAAAGCTGAATACTAAAAGAAACTATTTGCAGCCACTAACCCAGGACAAGCTGTAAGAGTGTGAGGGTGTGGTGTGACACCCCCCCCCCTGCATGCTTACTCGCTCTGGCTTTCTTTGCTCCCGGGGAACGACTGGGGGTTGACGTGAGCCAGAGTGATGTACTCGTTACGCTCCAGGTTCCCAATCAGCACCCTTATCTTAGACTCCACAAGACCGATCCTGCGGAGAGAGGGAAAATCGATAATATGAATTAAACACGCAACTCTGACCAGAAACGCGGCAGGATTCATCGAACAGGAGCTCAGGTAACAGAGGGAAGGCTTGTGTACAAACAGCGCCATACAATAAAAAACAGTCATAAACTTTGCTGGTATCCAACATGGAAGGCAGCCAACTCTGACTACCAGCTAGGGAAACTAGCATCATTAAAATATGACACGTTATTTTTCTAAACCTATGAAGTCACCCCTCTAGTGACTAATTTCTGTAGTAGCATTTGTGCCGGGACTAAGAGAGGATGAGGTGGTGA
Source organism: Petrocephalus zakoni (assembly GCA_026774425.1). NCBI lineage: Eukaryota > Metazoa > Chordata > Actinopteri > Osteoglossiformes > Mormyridae > Petrocephalus > Petrocephalus zakoni. Next base: position 549,725 of record JAODKN010000107.1, read on the forward strand.
CTGACTTCATCTAAAGCCATGACGTTTACAGGTACTACATGTCGTTATAATACGTCTCCAAAAGCCATTACAGCTCATTACTGTCAGGCATCTGCGTCAAATTCATGAGGCCCAGAATAAGGTGGCGTGAGCACTGTAACAAGCTCAAAGGCCATACCAAACAGCAGAGGCTCTGTACCTCCAAATACCAGGAGTAAACCAAGGTTACAGTGCCACCATGTGGACACACCGCGATATATCTATTATTTTGCAAAAACGTTCACAAATTCAAAAAAGTGAAACATTTTTAAAAGGTGATATGCAGAAAAAGACCTGAAAAGGGTAGAATGGCAGCATCTTAATTAGATCTGAGAAAATTTCTGTGCTAATTTAAGCAAAGCAATTATACACACAGACCGTCAAAGGCATTCTTGGAAAACCAAATACACAACTAATAGGTACAGGACCGCAGTATGGGGAATAATATTAAACCAAGACACTACTGGAAAATTGCTTTTGGAAGATGGATGACGTATATCATTACAATGACTAAAAGCACTAAAATAACTTGCGGACTCCCTTCAGGCCGCGCGGCTTCATGCATGGATACCGCAATGTCTCTCACTCACCATTCTAAGTGGTTTGCCTCTGTGGACGCGCTGGCAGTCAGTACAATGTAATGCCTGTAGAAACAGAGATAATGAGATTCACTGCCAACGGTCTGCCACCTGTAGGACAAACCAAGCAATGCATCTACAGGAGCAGTTTCGCGGTCAGTGGGAACAACCTGCCACAATGGCGGACAAGCTTCAGGCTGGCGGACAGTTATGCATCGGCAAGGGAGGAAAAGCACCGACATACTTGTACTTTTGGAAGAAGCTTGGAGGCTCAAAAAGCTTTGGCCACTCAGCCTTGCCACGCAGAATTTCGTCAGTGACACTGAGACCTGCCAGGGTGAGCAAAGCAGATCTGTTAGGTACCGAACAATGAAAATCAGGTCTCAGTAATGAGGAGACAGCAAGATGAATTTAAACGACTCACTACAAATACAGGGTCAACTAAAATAATAATAATAATTAATAATAGAGAGAGACAGCCAGATAAGGCCGGTGCCATGTACAATGTTAATACTGACATTGCATATTACACGCATGCAACAGTCACATAGCAAGAGTTGTCATAGTTAGCAGAGTTGAGATTGCACTTGGGTTCACACCATGCAGACGTCATAACACAGGACACAGCAACATTATTCTGGTATTGTAGAAAGCTCCATGGTAAGATTAAAAGTCCTAAGACTAACATTTGATCCAAAATATACATACAAACATCATCTTAGTCAGTCCAATTCCAAGTTACATTTGTTTTGAAATGCCTATTTTCTAAGTGACAAAGTCACTAAATGTACAGAAAACGCCATCATTTGAAACCTTAAGAACAGTTTTCATTGATAAGAGGTTTCCAGTCCTCTAATAGACAAACAAAGTAACCAATGCTGTAATGGACAAGGAAAGTGATTAGTGTAAGTATAATAATTGCTTTAGCACTAGCCTTGGGGGCGTGGTATCAGAGCTCAGGCTGGCTGTGGTCACACACGATGCCTTAACCCTGATAACCCTGGTTAGCAGTACCATCATTGTTCAATTAAATACTAAAATACCCATCAAACACCACAGAAAAACTCCTGTTAAGCAGGTAGACAGAGGATAGAGGACACCCCGAGAATAAAGCCTTGCTAGCGTCGTGCAAAGTTCTTTTCTTAGAAAGTTCACAAAGCAAGCGTCATCAGCAGCTGGGGAGCATTAACTGGGCAATCAGGAGTCACACTAAAGAGTTAAGGGGAATGATTGGGGCGGACAGGACACATGGCCACCTACCGGTTCGGAACTCCTCGCTCATGATGGTGCGCGTGGAGGTGGAGACGTTGTAGGTGGAGTTCTGTTGAGGGTATGCGGGCGTGATGATGGGCATGAGATGGTACCTGTCTGACGGGTTCACCTGGAGGCAGCGGGAGAGAAGTCAGCGGCCACCCGGGACGCAATGGTGGCACGTAGGCGGGATGACTCACCCGTGGGTCCCACACGGGTAGGTTCAGGTTACTCTCTTCGGGTTGCTTCAACAGCACGGCGTTGGGCCACTCCCTGTGAGGCAGGAGGGGGACATGATTCTCACGACGTCATGCCACTAAAGCCGGCGATCGCCCAAAGACTGACTGATGCAGCCCACCTCAGCCTGGTTGGTTACTCACCACTTGGAAAAGACCAGGAAGAACTTGTGTACCAGTGTGGCGGCCACGGCGTTGGGGTACAGCTGGCAGGTTCTGGCCACCAGCATGGCCCACGAGACTCCGCCCAGGAAGCCAAGCATGTTGGAGTAAATCCCACGACCTGGTACACATTCAAACATCAATAACCCCCTCTCACATATATAAAGTGCCCTTCCAAACAAAAGCACGGAATTTAAGAACAGGAAAAGCAACATCGCGGCCAAGTCTTGCAGGAACAAAAGGCAAACCGTTATGGTACTTGGAAAAAGAACAATGAAACTCTGGGGGCCCACGGTCAATTTGTTGTCCAGCTTTAAAATAAGCCAAATCGGCATAAGAATCTCCTGAAAAATGATCACTGGGGACGCTGTGCCACCTTACTCACGTTTGGCCCACAGTTTAATAGCTCTCAGCGTAAGCCGGAAGTTCTCCTTATTTGGCACCAGAGATAGGATCTCATCAGTGACCCTGCAACCTGTGGAGTGAACAAAGTGACATTGAGATGACAGTCTAGGTGTGCAGGATGGAAGGGACCATCCATTACCCCCCAATCAAAGACACAAACATACAGCGAGAGAAAAGCCTCCAACGAGCGACACTCGGCAAAAGCTCACCGTTTAGACTGCGGATACAGCGGATGTCGAGGTTCCGGAGGTGGGAGTCTCCACGGAGGTCCAGATTTTCTGGGATGCACTGGAGCGCCAGCCTTGCAAACAGGAGATCAATCTGTATGAAGAGTGAAGGTGGGCTGTCAAAAGTTGCATTTCCCAAGAAATAACTGAAATATGAATTTGGATGGTTGCGGTCTGTTGGCGTTTTACCTCAATCCCATCAAACTTAAATTTGATAACTGGTACAAAAGCATCTTCAACAGCCTAGGGGAAGAAAAAATTTAGTGATGGGTCAGTGGTAGGTCTGCAAGCCATCACGGGGGCGGCACGCGCGAGGAGCGCTCACCCTCAGGTCTTTGATCTCCTCGTGTTTTTTGAGTTTTTCGAAGAAAGACTGAAAGAAGTCCTCCCTCTGCACGTGACGAGGAGCCACACAGAGCGCGTCGATATCCGCTCCTACGAGGGATACAGAAAGGGGGGGGTCACACTGACACCTGCTCCTGCATGGGATACAGAGAGGGGGGGTCACACAGACACCCCAAAGCTTCACCACAGCCTGCAACACTGAAGCTGAGGGCTACTCAGGAATAATAATAATAATAAAAAAAACTTCATCCAGGCCCCTTTGAGCTAATCAGTAATTCATAGTTTTGAAATCACATGATTTAAAATAAGTTTATGCCAAGTTTCTGTTCTGAGAAATCTACAAAAATAGATGCACTGTAAATTACTATCACAACCACAAAAAATAATAATAAATAAAATAATACCAATAATAATAAAATAAGAGCATTTAAAAATGTATTATGTATTATTATATTATGCTCGCGTTCCTCATACCTTTGGTGTGAACGCCAAGTCTGTAAGAACCAAACGTAAAAATATTACCACCCACATTTGCTATTGCTGAAGGTGGAAGATCCTGTAAAGAAACCGAAGGGGACCATGTAAGCATGATAATTACATGAAAAGAAATGTAATCTAAGAAATGAAGTAGTTAAAACTATTCAAGTATTTTAAAAGGTGGGGGGGGGGAAGACATTTACATGTTACATTGGTTTTAGGAAACATATGAGCACACATGATTACTTGCATTACATTTAAAATAAGTGTACATTGATGTAGAAACTCAAGCTGTGGGTATAACCCGGATCCGAAACTAACACCCACCTGGCACCAAACGTAGGTACATTTTACGTTTAATGTGTAAATCCCAGAAGACTCCCCTCTATACTACTAGGTCAAGAGTCATGTGATAAAACACTATCCTGAAAGTTTCTACGAGATTTGATTTACAGGTGCTCTGCTGCTGTTTCATGACTGACAGGCAGAGGCAGGCAGGCAGGCAGAGACACAGACAGCGACAGGCAGGCAGGCAGGGACACAGACAGGCAGGCAGGGACACAGACAGGCAGGCAGGCAGGGACACAGACAGGCAGGCACTCTGTAAACACCTGCCCCTACACCGCCTATGACTGCCTCTCTGAGCCTGCCATTTAACCAACCATTTGACAAAAACCGTAACCAAAGAACGAACAATAGCCAGAGGCAGAGTAGGTATGGATCTTCACAGAATGCGGGTAACTATCACTTTGTTGCTAGTTACCGTCAGTCTAATGAAAAGTGATGTGGTGATATTTTCAAGGAGTAAGACACCCTTTAAAAGGAAAGTAAATGTATATGTGATATCAAACAATTTTGGCTGGCATAAAACTGGCTCGACCAGTGGATTTTCTTCCATTTAGTAGCCACCTTGGCCAGTGAGTCAAAAAGTTAAATTATGGACCCTGTGTATAACTAAAGCAAAATGCTGTGTGCACCTGAGAAACTATTCACATGAAATTTACATAATCAGCACAAATAATATCACCCCTCTTCCCACACACTGCCTGGCTTCACAGCACAATGGAGGGAGAGGGTTTGTATAATACTGGCAACAAGTGATTACAAAACCCTTCAGTTGCTAAACTTGGTTTCACAAAATTTGAAACAGCCTGTACCAATTGCACAATAGGCAAAGGCTTACCTTCTCTTCACTGATCTCAGCGATCCATTCTCTAACCAACGAGTTCAGCTTTCCCAGAACTGCCAGTCTGCAATTATAAAGACAAAAGATGATGGTCATGAAGCACTTGGGGACTAGAAATGACTTACGGGGCTTTTCCACTGCTACCAAGAACCTGCCCGAGCCCGAGCTGCACTACAAACTGGCGCTTTTCCACTGCAAAGTATGCAAGCCGTACCAGAGCCATATCCAAGCCCGCAGGGCTGAAAGCGTGAGCAAACCAACCTGGTGCATCACTACCAGCTGATTGGTCGAAACGCATGGAGATTCCGTGCATGGATTATCGGAAGGAAAATGCGTATATTACATATATTCATTCTTCCTAGTATTGCACATGGTGATGCATTCCCGAAAACTAAGAACCTGAAAATTCCCAAACTCCTACTTAAAAAAAAAGTACTATACAGCTGAACGGAATAGATTTGTAATGCAAATTTATGCATGCAAATGCTAGGGCTTGATTCTTTTATAACATGTTGATTCTCGCAGACATGTTAGCGGAAATTAGTACACGGTAAAAAACGTAATAAATGAATAATTGCACATAGTAAATCAGTGAGTAAGCATGCCCTCGGGTTTTATGTCACGGCTGCTCCCCAAACTCAGTAACGCCTTTACTGAGCCGACCCTTCTGCAGAAGAAAACCGACGCGAGCCAGAACCGTGCTGTACTCGCGGCACGGCTCGGGTACAGGTCCGTTTCTGTCTGACAGTGGAAAAGCACCATTAGGTCCCACCCAGCATCCATGGCATAATTTCACTCTCACCTGTGATTCTGCTCAACTTCATCTTCAAACACCCCAAAGGGCCTCATGGCCTCTATGAGTTTCTGGGTGTACATGTGGTCAGACTCCTTCGGGTGCGCCAGGCTGATGGGGGATGTGACCCCATAGTGTTTCTGAGGCTGCTGCCCTCCAAGCATACTGGCACGGGACCTGCCGGGCGAAGAACAGGCATCAGCCGGGCCACGCTTGGCGCCCCTGTGCCCAAGTGCAAACCCAAGTACCCAAGTGACCCAACACGCCTCGTCAGAAAGCAGAACCGCACCGATTTGTACTTTAAAGGTGGAATATGGCCATTTAGCAAGTGTGACAGAGCTGCGCTGTTAATTTCATATTAACATTTATTCATGCGCCAAAGAACATGCCCCCCCCCCCAGCAGGGCGGATATCACGCCTAGGCTGTGCCAAACGGGACCAGGTTCGGCGCGATCGCATGGGCCGCATAAGAGAAAGGTACCAAAAGCTCGGTACCGAGAGCACGGGGGCCCTGGGGACCGGCCAGAGAGCACCGCCAGCGGAGAGACGGGCCAGAAGCACGGAGCCACCGGAACGGATCGGGCGCGGAAACCCGCTTAGGGCGGTCCGCAGACCGGGGGGCGGCCGGGTGACGGGGCCCGGAGGGCTGCTGTCAGAGAGCCGCGGGACCGTCGGAGGGGCAGCGGGCAGCCGGACCGCCCTTCCGAGAGCCATCTCCGCTGCCGACTCGGACCCCGGGATACACGGAAGCGAGCCGCGCAGCCCGAAGGCCTCGGTCGGCGGCACCGCGCTTTATTTAAATAAAAGCCCGCAGCCGGCGGCCGTCGGCGCCGCTCGCCGTTAGCATCGGCGTTAGCATCGCCGTTAGCATTAGCGCTAGCATTAGCGTTAGCATTAGCCTGTTTGCTAACCTGCCCCCCGCGCTCAGCGCCCGACCCGCACCGCGCAGCCTACACCTCAGCGGACGCGGCGACAGCCACTTACGCTGACATTTCTTTCATGGCCCCCAGCAGACTGGCTTTATCTCACTCGCCCTACTGGCAAATTTTAAAAGAAACATGTAAACACAGCCAGCAGCAGCCCAGTACCAATTTATAACAATAGTTGCAGCTCCTCCAATATGGCGCCCGCCGGCCCTACCTATCCCGGCAGCCTCCGCGCGGCCCGCTGTCAATTGAAAGGGGGGGGGGGAGCTCCGCGCACGTAGTTATTCTGTTTATTTCTTATCTTATTGGCTACTGTAAAGATGTGCGGCGCGCTTACATGACGTCGGACTCAGAGAAATCCATGGCTTGCCTCTCACTCAAATCTGTGCAAATAAAATCTCAGCTGTACTGTTTCCCAAAACATTAAAATAATTTCTGTAGTGTGTAATTAAATTAAAATAGTGAATATATGCTTATTACAGCTTAGGTTTATGGAACATGTACAGAATCTGAAAAGAATATATATATATATATATATATATTTCTTCAATATATTATTATATAACATATTGAATAATGCGATAGTTATTTGTCAATGCCAGGTAGTCTGTATATTGATTAAATACAAGGGAAATATTTAAAATATCTTAAGATATTCATCTTAAGATGTTAATCTATGTTTAACATTATTTTGCAACGTTAGTAGTGACTTAAATGTAAAACGGTAGTGTCACCATCTCGCGCAGGTATTAACTTTTTATTTATTTAATTTTTAAGATAACGTGACTGGATAACTGGCCTATAAAATGGCAGAAGATGCATTTCTGAAAGTTATTTAATATTAATATTAATTCAGTAATATTGAATGCATATTAATGCGGGTTATTGCTAATAAGAAAAGTTAGTTAGTTAGTTAGAATACAGTGCAACAGTCACCTGGTTTATATAATGAGAGACACAGCCATCCCAGTCGGGACATGTTTATGTGTATATTTGCCTTATAGGCGAAAATAATGCATGCCAAAAAACAGTTGCTATGCATTTATTATTAATGATGTACATATGTATAAGGCAAACAGGAAAACAGAATGTTTCCTTTTTATATCAGCTTTTAATAAATAACAGCATCATCTGATCAGTATATTAAATATATACGAGAACTAAAAGTGCAGCAGATTCTGAATCTCTGGAGAAGAAGTGGATCATCAGTGAGAATGTGTTCAGTATCTATTAAAACCTTCATGTTTATAACATACAGGAGCATAGTCATATATACCATTCCTCTTAAACAAAAGTCAAGTAAAAAACAACATATATAATGGCTGAAATTTGATTAAGTACTCGGGGGGCTGTATACATCGTTTCCAATGCGAAATATTTTATTTTGTGATTTTTTTTTATCCTGCAAAAATATATATCTGCTGAAGAGGTTAACAGCACTAAGGATCTTCCTCTAAAGCAGTACAAGGTCGGAACACACTTTTTAAGGAATCTTATACCACCCTATCATGCAGAACGTTTCGATATCATTGAGAGTCTTACGGTTGAGCTTGTGGACGGCTGTCCTCTGTAAATCAAATCTACATTGATCAATAAAATTAAATCCTAGAGGCTGAGGTGCCCTTTGCAAACTTTGATTCTGTGTTCTTGCAACCAATTTTGTGTTGATTTTCATGTGTGCTCGGGGTCATTGTCATACCGAAAGATCTATCTACAGAACGAAAGTATTAGAAGTATATGGTTTACTCAAATCATTTGAATCATTTGGAGTACTGTGCATTTTATAGTTATTTTTGTTCATTTTTTGTTGTGTAGAATACTAGTGTGATAGTGATGTACTCAGCAGTCACTATATCAGGTAGACTTGCTTGTTTATACTAGCAACCTGCTTCTACAAAGAGAAAATCATGTTGCTCCAAATGTATTCATAAAGCTGGTTTAAGAGGTTTAGTTACGCACCATATGAATGATTTTTAGTGTGATGATTGTACCAGATTTAGTAGCTTCTCAGAAACAGCCCTCCCTAGGATTTTCACACACTACAGTGCCTGGATGTTACAAAGGATGGTGTTATGAACAAAAAGAAGGTCTAGTTAGTAGCAGATCATAGGGTAAAACACCTTGTAAATGCGAGAGGTCGGAGAGGATTGGCCGGAGAAACAGGAAGCTCAGAGTGCAAAAATGTGATGGATCAAACAACATAAATAAATCGCACAGCTCCTCGTTGAATTCATGCTTCAAAGAATTCATGTAATTCTGTGGGCAAAAGGGGATCCTACCCAGGCGGGTGTACCTAATCTAATAACTCCCCCGTGTATATTTTCCCAGTAGAAGCAAGCAAGATCTTTTGTGGTGTTGCGGGTAGTGGTGAATGATTCTGCATGTAAAATCTCAATATGAATCCCCTGGGTATTAGTGTTACTGTACTCTCTGAACTCCTGGGAATACATATGGTTTTGGCTCCAGTCTGTCTCCGCTGCTTTTTTGCTTTGCTTGTCAATACAATAACTCAAAAAGCATTTGATGGATAATTTTCAGACATTACAGATGCATTGTGTGGGTGGAAAACTATGCTGCCGGCCAAAGAAAGGTTACACACTTTAATATTGTATTGGACCATCTTTACCTTTGATTATGGTGCACATTCGTCATGGCACTGGTTCCATATGCTTATGCAACATCTCAGCATTTTCTCCATCCAGATTTGCATTCGTTTCTTGTTGAGATCTTGTATTGCTGATACTGTAGGTCAATTGAACCACTCTGTAAAGTCTTCTTCAGCACATCCAAAAGTCTTTCAGTGGGGTTAAGGTCAAGACTCTGTGGTCACCAATTCATGTGTGAAAATGATAACCTCCTGCTCCCTGAACCACCCTTTCCCAGCTCTAGTCTGATGGATCTTGGAATCCTCGTCCTGTAATATGCCCAAAGGAATAATCCATTGATGGGATAACCTGGCCATTCAGGAGATCCAGGTACTCAGCTGACTTCACTTTACTGCTGCATAACTTTGCTGAGCTGTAATAATGATCCAAACGTTGGTTCTTTAATACTTGCTGACTATTTTTTTGGCTAGGCAGTGTAGAACTGATAAAATTTTGAGACAGATCAAAATTAAAGCAGTGCCTCTTAGTGACAGCAAACAGGGGGCCAACTCAGACCCCTGGTCTTATCAGCATGATAACTGAAAAAGTTTCCCCCAAACTTTCAAATGGCTGAATGGTTGAACATCTGGACCTGCTCATATTTTGCATCAAATCACACGAGAACTGAAGCAGCGGTGCTTGGTGAGAGCAAAGGGAAGGGTGAGATGATGAGAGGCTTCTCCTTGTGGAGAGGATCACTGTAATAATCACTGTATTTATTCAGCTTTCAGACTCACACACAAGAAATCTTATGGCAGGTCCATTTTATTCCATTAGAAGATCAGAAGTTGAAACAATGAATGGCCTTATTTCTTTTCAGGATTGATATGTTCATTGCTTTTTCACATCTATCTAAAACATGTTCAGACCCGATGTTGTAGTGTAACAGCCTTGTGATCCCTGTAATGTTCACTATGATGTCGGTAAATTCCAAAAAGCCATAAAATCCTGCTTAAACACCATTGTCACAAATAATAGGGTGTCAGTGTCAAGGCCTATGATTAGAACACATTCACAAAAGCATTCAAGAAAAGCAATATGGATCTGTTATTCATACAATAGGACATATTAAGAAGGGCATTTCGCTGACATTGATAAGGCCATGCTTTTGTACTTAATTCTTTACTCAGCCGTGACAAAGCACGTGTTTGGCTTTAAATGCCAAGTGTTAATGATTAAAAGGTGGCGGCTGCGTTATGCACCGACGTCGAGGTGTCCGATCGTTTATTCATTAGGTTATTTCAGCCTTTTAAAACCATTGCTCTCTTCATTATGACCCCTCTTCCTGATGTTTCTCTGGCTGTTCCCGCGTGTATTTACATCACATTTGGCATCCTAATTTAGTTGATACTCCGAAAAACATAAGCCTATTAATTAAACCCGAGATCGTTATGAAATTGTTTTTGTTTTTCTGCTGTGACAAACGTCGTAAGCCAATAAGCTTTCTAAGGAAAAAATATGAAGTAATACGACCCTACTGGGTATTTCACTACAGAAGTTATTACTGTTCTACTCAACAGGGATACGGGTTAAGCACATCTTAATCACAGTTTATGGCAGGTAACGTCATGGGGTTTTCATCGTGCAATAATTAGAATCGTATTATTTGTAGTGATTTTAATCATAACAAATCAGCAAATAAAAATCGTTGACAATTGATTTATAAGGGCATTAGCGCGTGAAACTTTTTTTTCCACGCGTAAAATAATTCCATTGTAGCGACGTTTACAGCGGAATGTGAAAAATCGGTTACTGGTGTAAGACTTGCATTCATATTGAATTGCGATATTTTCGTTGTTGTAATGTAAAAGTAAATTAATGTTTTATTAATAATGGATAAGCTGATCCCTTATTTTAAAGTCAAACACAAATATCATGTAATTATTAACGGCAACAGCAATAACAAACACTGAAGTGTACTTTGTCAGAAATTAAATGTGTGAAACAACATTTTATCATTTTTATTACTTTAATTTTTAATTAATAACAATTCTTCAATCTTATAACCGATTATCCCGGTAATGGCCACAGTGTTAAGAACAGCAACAAACGGAATAATTATCAGCGTCCTCGTATTTTGTTAGTATAATTTAGTACAGTTTGTCGTATTACATTCATTCAAAATGCAGATAAAGTTCATTTTCACTAAAATATTATTGTCCGTCTTTAATTCAAAAACGTTCAATCAAATAATTCAGCAAGTTTCTTCATTATCACGAAATTTTATTTAAACATTCAAAACAATAATTACAATATTGAAGTGAATACTAAAGAATAACTATAATTTGGCAGTAAATCGCGATTGCACGGTGTAATTTAAAAAATATATATATCTATATATATTTAAGTTTGACTATTTTTATGGACTTGTATATTAGCTTTAAAAGTATTGCAAAATGCCCATCTTTATCATCAAATAGCTCTTCAGTTAATAAAACATAAAACCCGAATCCATGTGCTTGTTAATTTAGTTTCGTTGCTAATACATCTGATTCGTCTACAGGCAATGCTTAAAAAAGAAAAAAAAAGTCAGTTGAACCAGTCGTGTTTTATATACAAAATCTTTAGCGACTGAACACCTTCAACTATATATTTAGAAAGACTGAGTTTTGAACACGATGCTTCGTGAGTGAAAAGTCAAAGGCCGTAATAACTGAATATCACTACAAGGCCTAATCACATCATGCACGAATAATCAAATATATCGTTTCTTACGAAGCAGCTGTACGTTTATACATTTTTAGCCCCGATTTAATCTTGCCGCTCGCGTATTTAGCTACACCGCCGTGTTCCGCTCTAACACAAGCAGCTCTCCTCGAACGCTAGGTGGAGCTTGTAGTCTTGATCTTCGCAAATTACTTCACATTCCACCAGAAAGCACGGAATTATAGGAAGTTAATGAACAACGCGCAGGCAGAACTCTATATCACTATAAACAAATACAGTATTACACAGAACTTCGTAGTAAAGTATCATTATATTCTCCGCGATCACTTACAACCAAACGACACACCGATAACCTATAAGCAGTAGGTTTTAAGAAGAGTGCCATTCACAGATGACGCGGGTGAATATGGATCAATAAAACAACTTGGTTTTGAAACTGACAGAGAGCTGAGAGGTAATGGAAGCCTTACGGCGAGCGGAATGCTTTAACATTGGCAGGACAGAGAAATGTCTGACACTAATACCTTCAGTCACTATAAATAAAACTTGGCGTAGTATTATAAACAAACCAATTTTCAATACATACATATTAAGTCAAATATATAAAGTTATTAAACGTACGTAATATTTAAGCACATATTTCTTTAATACAACTTGTTTGGGATATAGTATGTAATCCATAGACTACAGGCCTTAAGAAAGATCACGGAAGTGCCTTTATAATTAATTAATTGTCACACTTCATATATAATAAATAAGTGGGAAAGTGGTTATGTAACTTTCCGGCTATTCTATTGGAATTATGTTGTCAGTTTAGACTGAAGAAAATAACTATAGTTATAAAAAATCATATCATTATACAGTATTTCATCCATTATTTTAATAACTCCTTACCCATTTAGGTTCGCGATGCACCGCGGGAATCCATTATGACTCGCCTTGACCTACCGCGTGTATGCATACACGTCTAAACTTTATTGCTAAGAGGAGAAAGCCAGGATAAGTAGACAAAGTTCCCGATCGAACCCAAACCTACGGGGGAGTAAACAGTGAAGCGTATGTATTATTTTTGTACTGAGGAAGTATCATTTCAGTACGAGATCATTGCCTTTAATAGAGTTATATTGATATTTGATTATTACGGAAGTAAGCAGGACAATATTGTTCACGTATGACAAGTAAATATACAGTCTAACCTCCAGTTACTCCTGATCGAATCACCTCCAATGGCATTTATTTCGGAGGTCCACGGTAAATAATATACACTGAGCGAGAGACGCCTAGAAGCGGACCTAGTGCGACGTTAGCGGGTGCATCGCTTAGTATAACAGGTGCAGGAGAAGGGGCAGCGCTGCCAGCCCTATAATGCCCTCCGCCCATATATAACATGTAATACGGTATGCATACACTAATGTATAAGTGATAGACAGCTGCAATATCGAGATACGGCCAAATTGGCTCGTGTCCTGTGGTCCCGGTCCCAATTGCGAACGCAAGTCGAGGCAAGGCTGTATATTTACGTTAACGATCGCCCATATACCAGCGCGTACACGACACGGGGTAATTTAATTCACTTCCAAATGAAGTTCTGTTTGGATAAACGCCCAGTATTAGCCGGCAGTACACAACATTTGTACTAATCGTGTACAGTGACGGTAATGAGGCGTCGCGGAATCCTGTTAGCCACCATGGATGCTTATGATGCCAATAAAATGCCCAGTGAAGCAGTGCTTTCGTACGGTGGTCTTACCTTATTCCCCGGATAGGAGAAAGAAATACATGGGGGCAGCGCAAAAGTGTTGGTACAGTAATACCTACGGGGTGTAAGGCGGTAATATGGGACATGTGAGGAGGACAGGGTGATTTCATTCCCCGCAGAAGGGTCACTGCGGGGTTTGGCAAAGCTAACCTCCCCACTCTCCATCTGTCCGCATTTCGCCCCAGACTGCTTCAATGGGGCCTTGTGTGCTCAAGTCCGGCCGCAAACAAATTGAAGTGGTCTGGAGCACAGTCCCGGGGCTCAGCGCCGGCCCTATATTGACCGGAGTATTTGTCAACAGGACTGTACAGTGAGACTAGAAACAAAGACGCTCTGTTTGCAGCCTGTTACGGACCTCAGCTTCCCATGAGAGAAAAAACATGAAACAGATTTATGATGTAAACGGACTTTCGCCTAACTTACAGGACTACTTCTGCATGCGCTTTTTATGCAGCCTATTGCCCGAAAGTCGCCGCGCATCACGTTACTGCGACGTCTGCCCGGGCTGCTGTGTGTAATCATTTCTCCGTTTGTCACTCCCTTTCTAAATGCCAATATTTTAGGGAAAAAAACACTTCCACGCAAAGTAACGTAAGTTGGCGGTGGTGTAAACGCCAAATGCCGTCCTTTTAACCTCGTCTTATTGTTAACAAGGGCATGCCTTAACCCTGTTTTTATTTATAGTGGCGTGCAGTCAGTGTCGATCTGCGCTATAGGTGTATATGCTTATTAATCAGAGGTCCTAAGGAGTAGTGCTTATCTGTTATATATAGTGGCGTGCAGTCAGTGTCGATCTGCGCTATAGGTGTATATGCTTATTAATCAGAGGTCCTAAGGAGTAGT
>JAODKN010000107.1:599561-632760 GCA_026774425.1 Petrocephalus zakoni
CCCCCCCCCCCCCCCCCCCCCCCCCCCCCCCCCCCCCCCCCCCCCCCCCCCCCCCACTCAGGCTGATGGGAGCATTAGCCGCATTAGGGCTCTCCGCAGAGGGCTAATGGATCCTCACGTGCAGCTGCACGCAGACCTCTGCCAGCCCTTGTTTCTGTCTCCCTAATCACATGCATCGGCGTTGCCGATATGCCAAAAGAAAAAAGATTTCGAGGGATGACGGCGAGACCTTTTATTGACCGCTCTGTGATGGATATGCTGTCCGCGGGGTGATTCTAGGACTTTTTTTTAAGGTTGGGAGCGTATGAGTGGCCATAATTCATTCAGAGGGGCCAACCTTATCATTAGCCAATCATATGTTTTTGAATCAGTGAGGGACAGGGGAAGGGGCACTCCGGAGGCCAATCAGCTTTCAGGTGGTATAAGTGCCTCTGCGGCCTCACCCCTAGCCTCTGTCGCTCTGAGCCAAACAGGAAACTCGCAGGGCCCTTCGCAAGCGATGCCACCCCATCCCATAAAGTCAGGAGTTGGGAGCCCCCCTTGAAGGCCCCCGCCTCTCGTGTGCTTTCCCAGGTGTCCGTGACGCTATGAGCTGCATGGCTGTGTCGCTCTGGGGCTTCCTGTACGGTAACAGGGCTTCCTGTCTCTCTCTTTCTGTCCCCCCCTCCCCCTTTTGGTCTGCACTCCCCCTGTTATTACTATGCATAATTTATGCTGCTGTTTTGTTGTACACGAGCCCAAGGCCCACTAAGTTCTGAATTTTTTTATGCTTAATTCTTTCTCTTAAGCCTTGCAGGCCTTGCTGCACGCGTGTTATCCATGTGCGTGATCTCCGTGTGCATGTTATCCATGTGCGTGTGTGTGTGTGTGTGTGTACGTGCACCATCTCCTGCATGACCCACTGCGATGTGGTACCGCTGGCTCCGCCGACAGCGTTCCCCGTTTTCGGGGATAATAAACTAAACTGAAAAAAGACGGAGTGGGTCCAAATGGGCCGGCCTCGCGGTTCCTCTCGGTTCTTCTCTGGCTGAGGCCCGGCTCTGCTCCACGTTACTGCCACGCTGGCGAGACCCTGGGTGCAGATGCCGTGCCCATTGATTGGTGCTTGGACAGAGGAGCACGTTTGCAGCATGGATCCTCGGAGAGTGCGTGTCTGTGTTCAGGATGGCCGCCGATGGGAATTAAAAACAGCCTGCCTCTCAGGACTAGGGATGTTGGTTACGAGTTATGCATCTCTGTATTTAACAAGAAAAAAAACTCATGGTACTCCAGCTGCCTTTCTACAACGACTCCAGAATCAATAGGTGCAGATCATGAATGGAGCGGAGCTGTTTGTGACGATCGGGGCGGCTCACGCGGACTTGAAGTGGCTGCACATGCACGTGTATTGTGACCCTTCCATTTCTCGCTAGCCTTAACGTTACGGGCGCTGGCGTGCCATCGCAGACTGTGGAATCAGGGGTATGGGGGGGCTCATTTTTGGAGCATCATTAAGAAAACAGTGAAATTTCCTACAAATAATTTAATACAGACAGCACTATATCTGGATTATATCTGTGTTTTTAATACAAAACATTATGTCTGAGGCTTTCAACTGCAAACAGACAAGTGGATATGTCCCCCCCCCAGCCCATATGGGCCCCCCTTGTTCATATGCATTCCACAGTCCATGGGCACAGTTACCCGTCGACAGGCTGGAGAAGTTTCTAGAAGGCACGAGGTTGCTGGTACCGATGGGCGTCCTGGCCCTCCCCGAGCTCCGCCTTAATGGATTCCTGCCCCCCAGCTACACACCTTCCCCTGTAATCCTGATGGGATTACACACTGCTGAAATGTAAAAGAGGACGAGTGACTGTCGCCGGGATGCTTTCTGAAAACCGCATCACCTGCCGCTGACCGCATTCAAGTCCCTCGGAAGAAGCGTTTGTACCTAGAACAAACGCTTGTCGGTAATCGCCTTTCTATCCCCATAATCGGAGCGAGGGCTGGGAAGAGGGGATCCACCGGGATTTGCATGGCCCCGCTCCCGGAAGAGCCACGTGATGCTGGGGTGGAGGACGTAGCATATAGGGTGGCCCTCGTTGCCGCGGTGACGTCGTCACGGTGACCCGCCCCACTTGCATCACTTCCTCGCCCTCTTGCCTATCTTAATCTCCCCCCTCACCCTCACCTGTGTGTGTGGGGGGGGGGGTGTGTGAGCTGGTGTGTTTGCACGGCCCTCTGTGATCCCACAGTGCTGCGCCTCCCGGTGGGGGATCCCCAGGTTCCCACAGATGCTCTGGCCTCCTATGCCCCCCCCCCCCCATGCAGCCGATGCCCCCCACTCAGTCTGGTTCCTGGGTGTAGGCTGCCACGGTGACCGCTGACCTACTGCGGTCCTCCATTTCCTGCCCCCCCTCGCTCTGGGGCTTTTGCCCCCCCACCTGCATACTGTGAGCTTGTCTTTGTCTTGCTCAGCCTTGCTTATGTTGTCACACATAATGCCCCCCCCCCCGACATCTGGAGGGGTTGGGATGGATGCTTGGAGGAAGATACCTGTTTGGGCTAAATGCATCATCTAGACCCCCCCAGCACCCCAGGCCTGTGCCCCCTCGGGTCCCCTTGGATGGAGGAACAGAGAACCATGGAGATGGTGTAGGTGGGAAGGTACGGGGGTGGGCCTGCTGTTTGGGCCCCCAGCGAGGCACGATCTGCTGGGGCACCTCAGACTCCCCGTGCCAAAGGGGGTGCATATTTGCCCCCCCCCCCCCACATTTTGGCGTTTCAACAGACCGATTCCTCAGATAACGTGACCTTCAGAGAAACTACGGACAAGCTGGTGGGGCCGCCGTAGAGCTGCCCCCCCGCCCCCCCTCCCAACACCACAGCAACAATTAGCAAAAGCAATAATTAAAATCTCTTACTGGGGTTCTGCAGGTTACATCCTGTGTTCATTAATCACCACCACCAGCGAGTGTTTGATAAATCGCCCAGCACGGCACCAGGAACGTTTTTTTGTGTCTCCGTCCTCCTCCAACCCCCCCTTTTCACCCTCTCCAGTTTCCCCTTCTTCTACTCGGTGAGTTTCGGACGCGAGCGGATTAATTGATACTCGAGGAATGCGGGCGGCCTGCGCGATGATTAAAGGCCCGCGGACGTGCCTGTTTGCGCGCCTGCATGCGGAGTGCGTCCCTCCTGTGTCTGCCTTTCAAGTGGTAACTGTACTGTCATTTCTCCACGCTGTAATTTTTGTGTTTGGTTTGGTTTTACTCTAAGTTGCATTTGCCAAGTGTGCTGGCCTGTCCCCAAGGTGAATGCTGGCCTGTCCCTAATGTGAATGCTGTACTGTCCCCAGTGTGAATGCTGTACTATCCCCAAGGTGAATGCTGGCCTGTCCCCCATGTGAATGCTGTACTGTCCCCAGTGTGAATGCTGTACTGTCCCCAGTGTGAATGCTGTACTGTCCCCAATGTGAATGCTGTACTGTCCCCAGTGTGAATGCTGTACTGTCCCCAAGGTGAATGCTGGCCTGTCCCCAATGTGAATGCTGTGCTGTCCCCAAGGTGAATACTGGCCTGTCCCCAATGTGAATGCTGTACTGTCCCCAAGGTGAATGCTGGCCTGTCCCCAAGGTGTATACTGGCCTGTCCCCACTGTGATTGCTGTGCTGTCCCCAACGTGAATGCTGTGCTGTCCCCAAGGTGAATGCTGTACTGTCCCCAACGTGAATGCTGTGCTGTCCCCAAGGTGAATGCTGTGCTGTCCCCAAGGTGAATGCTGTACTGTCCCCAAGGTGATTGCTGTGCTGTCCACAAGGCAAGTTCTGTGTTGTTCCCCAAGTGAGCACTGGACTGTCCTCAGGGTGAGGGCCAATATGTCCCCAATGTAAATGCTGTGTGGACTGTCCCTTTTGAGGATGCTTCTGGTAGGCCGGTGTATGAAATTACAGTCACAAACAGAGCTTACTCCAGTCTTACCGTGTTACTGGCGTCCGCTCAGGATTAACACAGAAGTGGTCTTTTCATTTTTTTTATTTGGCTGGTGCCGGGGTCGAGCCTTGATGGAAGCCTCGGCTGGAATAAGTCAGGAAACACCTCCTTTCCAGTGTTCCTCAGAGGCCGAGGGGTGGGGCTATGAAAGGATCGCAGGAGGCGCGGGACGTCTGATCTCCTTCGAGTGAAGATGGGCTCTGATCCGCGCCTCACTGAGCTTGTTTGTTCCGGGGTGGACACTCTGGGAATTGTGAGTTGGCATC
The DNA here is from genome assembly GCA_026774425.1 of Petrocephalus zakoni. Lineage (NCBI taxonomy): Eukaryota > Metazoa > Chordata > Actinopteri > Osteoglossiformes > Mormyridae > Petrocephalus > Petrocephalus zakoni. Next base: position 603,796 of record JAODKN010000107.1, read on the forward strand.
CATCTTCAGAAATGTGGGTGTCCAGCACCTCTCACTGCTAATGTGTAAATGGTGTGTGTGTGTGTGTGTGTGTGCTAGATGGAACTTTAAATGCAAAGTTATCAAAGATGTTAAATTTGATTGCAAGTTGAAAAGTTTTTCTAGCATTATGTGTAGCATCATGTGTCCATTTCATAAGTACCATGTGCATAGTGATAATCCCACAAATGACTGTGTCCACCGAGCTGTGGAATCTGGTTCTTCTCCAATGCGCTTCTCATTTGCTGTCAAACCGCTAAATGTGCGTTAGCTAGAGAAGCCGCGCCTGTGCCGGTTCTCTCCCGCCGTGGTGTGGAGGGCGGCCTTGGGCCCCACCTCGCGCGCCCTGCGTTTCCCCGCCATTTGCTGCCACTGCCTCCTGACTGTGGTCATCTGGACCCCCCCACCTCCCCATAACACCCTCGGGGCTAGCAGCTGCCAGGGCTCCAGAGAGGGGCCACTCTAGCGCATTAGGGACCCGGGTCACATGACAGGGACAGAATTGGATCAAATGCCTCAACACTGTGGCCCGTCGCTTTGGCGGGAATGCCTGTGCACCCCTCCAGCTTAGCGACAGTGTCGATGCCCGTCGCTTTGGCGGGAATGCCTGTGCACCCCTCCAGCTTAGCGACAGTGTCGATGCCCGTCGCTTTGGCGGGAATGCCTGTGCACCCCTCCAGCTTAGCGACAGTGTCGATGCCCGTCGCTGCCTGTAGTCAGTTTCACAGGTGACGGATTATTAGTACTAATGTCATGCTTTGAGATTTAATATCAGATAATCAATGACCCGAACCCCAAATTATCTTAATGTTGCTGCTTTTAAGATGACCGTAGATAGGGAGATATTATTTTCAGGAGTGTCTTAGCTTAAAGAGCGATCATACAAGAGGCTCTTTTGATGTATACTAAAAATCCTTTGGGTACATAAATAAAAATACCTGTTATTTTCAGGCATGTGTTGACATTAAGTACATTAATGCTGTAAGATAGTAAGCCCTAGTTCTTAATTTTGTCTTGCGTTCGTTAGACACAACTCGGCACGGTGAGTCCCTTTGTGCGCTTCCGTGTGCACATGTGTGCATGTACCTCACGCAGGTGGCTCGTTCGTATGTCCAGGCCGAGGTGCCGCTTTGCCCTCAGAGTGCAGGTGGGGAAATACCTGCCTTCTCGCCACTGGTGCATTATAAGAGTCAGGTGTGTCCAAATCTCCCTTTAATTGCATTTCCCATCCAGGGCAGCGGATCTGGCTGTTTGAGGGATTACATGCATAATGGTGCGAATGAATCCCAGTAGGATCCAGATCCCCTGCAGACTTCACTCCCATTTTCAGCCGGCTGCCATTGACCCTGCTTAGCCGGGACACAATAGAGAATACAAAGTTATCATTAATATCCCCCCCCACCGCCGTAGCATTTTCTGTACTTAAAGATCTAGTTTTTATTCGTTCCCATGCTGACGGCCTGACAGACTATCGAGGATTAATAACTGTTCCTGAGGAAGTGGGCCGTGTAACTTCCTGTAGACGCCGGACCTGTTTCCCTGTCTTTCCCTCACACGCTCGTTTCTGCACTTTTTTAATAGACTACTTAATTATTGAATTTATTTCTCACTTGCTTCTGGTCAAGACGTGGGCTAAATTAGAAAAAAATACATATGCGAGACCCAATTTTCACATTGCTCTTATCTGTGTTCAGGGGCCTCGCCGTAATAAGTGTGAAACGAAGAATTTTGCCAGTCTGCCCAGGTTAATTACTGGCAGGCCCCTGCCCTGGAGCGCTGCCCCCAGTTATCGCAATATCTCCACCTAGCCGAATCGTTTTTCCCTCTGCCATGTGACGCGCTCGGTTAATGGGAAGATTAGACACCATTGTTTAGATGTTAATGCGCGGCAGTGCGCGGGAACGCCATCGTGTTCAGAGTGGGTAGTTTTGGGGGCGTCAGTAGAGCCCCCCGCCCCCCCACCCTATTTTCCCACCTTACTTCCTGCGTCCGGCTTTGTCTTGGAACAAGTGTTGGTCAAACACGCCTTTGTTTGTGGCCAGTCGGTCGGCACACCACAGAGAGTCCGGGCCGGACAAAGGGGAATGTGTTTCAAGGGGCCGAGGACAGCTGTGCCCAGTCCGGCTGTGGAATACTGATGGGGGGGAAGGTTAATAGCTGTTAGACAACCACACAAGAACCTGTGAGTCCCAACAATGAAGGCACAGAAAGCGTCAAATTAAGACAGCAACAATAAATCATTTGGTGCTAAATCCGGCTTAAATTACCATTTTTGTTCGCTATCATATTATGCCTCTCTCTCTCTTTATATATATATATATCTATATATGTATATATATATATAGTATGTGTGTATGTGTTGGTTTGAGCTGAAATAAGCAGCTATTTTCGACGCCCTGAGAAGTACTGTCCTGTAATAAAATGATTTAATTTGTTCGTACTATTTCATTCCGAAATGATATTACGCAACGTGGCTCTTTCTCTCCCCGTACGCTCTAATCCGTTTAATGCGTCGTTGCATTACCACAGTCGCTAATATCGCTGAGAGCCGCCACTCCTAACAGGATTGTCCGGGACAAATCTTAAACCAATCTGCTTTTGTTGACAGAACTGGCTGAATGTCACCTCACACAAAGAGGGGCCCCGATTGTTCCTGCCGGTGACGTCGGGGCCCTCGGTTCGCATGGGACGTGGCGGGGTGGGGGGAGGCTGGGAGGGAGTTTGGTCTGGCCCCTGAAGTGGCACAACAGCTGAACAATGGGGGGGTCTGCTTGTCTGGGGCTACGGCCGGTTCGAGGTATTTTAATCAGGGACTCTTTGTCCCAGTCGCCGTGTCCTCCTGACACTGCAGCATAAACAAACGCGTTAACAGAAGCGCGGTGGGGTTTTTTTTTAGATATGGTTCCTAGCAGCTTCTTAGCTTTGCCAAGTCTTGCAAGACAACTTTTTTTTTCTGCTTTTGGCTCTGTGAAGATGTCTCCCTCCATTAAAAGGCTTGGGCGAGTTGGATGTACTGCATTTCGGGTTATGTTTGGCCCCAACTGATTTGGTGAAACTGAAATGCAGCCTGACTGTCATTAAGTACATTCTGTTGATTTCTCTGTTATTGAGTCTGTCTCATGGTTTCGCTGGGTCTTCAGTTGTGTGGCTGCTGTCGAGTTTGCTCATTCCATGCTGCCGGCGAACGAGTCCGATGGCCGTCATGAGGGTTTCGGTTCGGCCTCTGGTGCCGGCCGATGTACTGTGATCAAGCTGGTTTCTAACAACCGAGGGATCTTAATTTCAGGGTCCCTGGCTGTTCAAGCATCCTTCTTCCTAATGGAGTCAGACAAACTCCATTCCTCTCCGTCATTCGGAGCAGACAGTGCCTGGCAGGCAGGTGGTAGTACGTGAGAATAAGGAAGTGAAAAGAAGTCAAATTTTTAGAATTCTATTTTTAAAGGGGAAGTTCCAAGCCTCCCCTTTAAGGGATGTCTTCAATTGCTTAAAGAGGCGACCCACCCCCACAACTTGTCCCCCACCTTTGCTTCTCGTTAAAGACAGACACAGTGGCAGATTGTCAGAAAGTGCTAAATTTAAGCATCTCGCCTTAAACGTGCGAACGGCCATGTTTGTTTCTGCGAGTGCAACGCCAATCAATAATCCCTTAGACCGTGCTCGGCTATCAATTAATGCCACCACTGCTTGTCAAGCTGGATATTTAAAATGTCATCTGGGGGGAAAAAAATAATTACATATTTGGGAGAACCTCTCCTTGCCCCGCATAAGCAAATTAGCAGGGCCTAGGTAAATGTGGTGATGTAGTAACCCGTCCTTCAAGCCTGTCGACGGTGTGAATAAGTGGCACCTTCAAAACACAGCATGCTACAAGAGCTGCCCCCACCCATACCCCCCACCCGTTAAAAAAAATGCAAAAAGTGTCTCTGGAAAATAAGGTGTTTGGCACATAAGTACGCCTTACTCCTACCCCCCATAATCCTTTGCAGGCTGTTTTACATTCAGTCAAATATGCTGGGGAATAACAAATGTGTCGTAGCTTATTCAGCTAATGGACAGTGAAAGTAGGAGTCGTTCGACCCACGTCAGGACGCAGACATGCTTAACCACTGGCCATTGTGCAACAGATGTAACTAATAGGAGATTTCCTCATATTATTTCATTAAATTATTTCATTTTCATTTTCAAACAAATTCATAAATACGGTGCTAGTGGGGAAAAATTCTTTGCATGATAATAGAAAAAATACATAGCGGGTCAAACCCCATGCAGGTGGCAGCAATTAGCTGTAATTTTTGCAGATTGTAATGATCCATAATTTACCAACCGATGATGGCCTAGGCAGTGGCCCCTCCCACTCTCCCCTCCCCCCATGAAAAAGTTCTTCCCGGCTTCGATTTGGCACACGTTGTTCAGCTGTTAGTCTTTAGCATGATTGTCGAGAGAGAGGTGGCTGCGGCGGCAGGCTCATGGGGCAGGCATGCCTTGTCGATTCACAGCTGCCCATCGCCGACTCTGCCATCGGCTAGCAGGGCTGCTTCCAAACCTTGCTGCTCGCCAGGATCCCCGCACGTCACTTTTGGAGCGTCGCAGGTTTTATTTCGGTGCCGCGGCCAGCTTTCACATCCCTCTACTTTCACCTGTTTTTTTTCCAGATTGTTCTGGATGCTGCTGGAACGAATCTTCTTTTTCTCCAAGCTGTCTCTTCCAGCCGATAGCACTGTGCCCGCGGCCGCACCTGGCAGAATCGCCAAAGGAATTAGAGGTGCTGCAGGTGATATCTGAGAACAGCCTTCATGCACGCCGTGGCCCCCCCACGCCGCGGCCCGTCATGTTCCACCCCATTGGGGTTTATCCCCATTTAAAGACCGAAAGGGGGGCCTTGATGTGGGAGGGGCCTCATTGCCGTTTACCTCGACTCCCGCCTTCATTTATTTTTGCTCATGAGATAAAAAAAATGTGTAAAACTGTAGATAAAAGCAATTTCAAAACATTTCAAAATTGTACCCTTCAAATGAACCCCTCCCCGAGTAATTTTTGTTGGGTTTTTCTGTGGATGATGACAGCTTTAGCGAGAGTCTGACCTTTTTATTTTCGGAGTAAATTGCTATGCTCGGCGAGGCTAAGGCTTAGCGTCCGAGCATCGCATCAGCGTGGCTAATTGGCCGCGTTAAGGTTGCCATTCATTATCTGACGATGAATATCCATTTTGCCGCCACTGCGGCTAGGCTGTCATTTATCGACCTCGGTAGTCGGGGAATCAGTTGGGTCGAGACATCTGGGATGCACCCTTTCTCTGTTTACCTGCCGAGAAAATGCGATTTTGCAGCACCTTCCCCCGAAAATGCTTTTTATTCAGAATTTAACTGGCATAATTATTGCAAATAACGTCTGTCAGATGGCTTTACTGCACCGGATTGCTGTTTTTATGTTTTGACCTATCTATGAAAGCTGAAAAAAAGAATTAGCTAAATGGAGATGAAAGTGTTTATCAGATCGTTTGTTGCTGGAAATTGCCTCTGAGGGTTTGTTAATTTATTTAATTTTTTTTTTTTTTTTGCCAGTCCTAAGCAGTTTTTTAAGCAAGGTTAAAAATTCGCAGATCACATTTAAAGAGCTGCACTGTTACGGTGAGTTAATTTTCCACCTCAGGAAATGCTGTTCCTTATTAATAGTAAACATTATTATTTCACAGGATTATAAGTATGCACTCTGTCATCTATTATCTTGCGGTAGCTTTTATCAGTCAGGTTATGCTGATGTTAATTAGCAAAAGTGCCAGCGCCGCTGGTTTACGCCTCGAAAATCGACTTATTTTCCAGAGTTTTCCAGACTTTGGAGACTGAGACCCAATTTAATTTGCCCATTGTGAGTAGATGTGGAATAAATGTCTTTCAGGAGCTCCTTCCCGGGTGTGAGGGAGGCCCCGGCAATAGGACGGATAACCCTGAACACTTAAAGCCCAGTGAGGACTCTCACATGCGATTACCGCAAGGCCGTCTCCTTCCCGACAAAGTGGGACGACGCCGTCTCTCCCGTACCGTCCCCCCCATAGGGCACGCGTGGAGGCACTCTAGGGGGGTGGGGGGATGTTGCCGCTCTACTTAGTGAAAATGAACGAGATCTCCTCAAGCTGTCTGTCCAACACTGTCCCATGTTTCAGTCTGTGCTGAAAGACTCTCTCCTTATCGTTTATTATCTAATCTTTGTGGAAGGCCCGGCCTCGTTTAATGAGATTACAGACGCACAGTGCCACGAATCGCGGGTCGCAGCGTGAGTGCCATCGAAAGTCAATTATCGCTTTAAAGGTTCCTCCGTCGCTGCAGAGATGGGGGACGCCACCTTCATTAATCGCTCATGAGTGCGGCGCTGTTTGTCACCATGACGAACGGGAGAATGTTGGGGGTGTTATTACATTGTTAAAGTGCACTGGACTTGGAGGACTTGCGCAGTCACAATAGGACAGGTCTGTCGGGCCGCAGGAGGGCTGGCGACCGTACGTATGCCCTGCCAGGAATAAATAATGTAAGATAAGTGACTCTCCCATTAGTCTTGTTGTTTACATGGGGCTCTAGTAGGAATTCCCTGTCTGACTGTTGGATTGGAGGCTTTTTATGCAATCAGAGAAGGCTGCGTTAAATAGCCATAGTCCACCTCTTTACATACCGCCCCTGTCATCAGCATGGTCACAGGATGAAAAACGCCAACATGTGTGCCCCCCAAAATCACCTCATCCTCCTATGTTTTTGTACTTTTTCAGAAAGTGCGTAAGTCGATCTTAAGAGCGTAAGTCTGATTTGAGGAGACCTCATCTGATGGCTGTGACTTTGCACAGTTTGACTCAGGTCGGGAGAGTGTGTGTGTAAATGTGTGTTCCCGTGCTTACGTGTGTTGTCAAAATGAGTGCCTAGGTGGGCCGGGTGCACTAGGATTCACAAGGGACAGCTCGAACCTCGAGAATCAGACTCAGTGAACGCGTAACCAGATGGGAACATTTCAGGAGGACCACCTCGTCACTTATTTCTGTGCACCAGCCCAGACTGTAAAACGTGAAATGGAACGGAGCCTCTGTTTAGCAATCGTGTTAAATCAAATTGTTACGCGCAATTATCGCTAATTGCTGTTTGGCAGGTGGCGCTATGCCTCAGTTTAGGGCTGCCAGATCGGCACGCTCCTTGCGCGTGAGGAATTCCGGCGGGTGCTCCCCTCGGCTCGGGCGCGACACTAACGTCCTTCCCTCTTCTGTCTCCATTGCTGCTGCAGGTAAAGATGAGCCCAGCAGCTACACCTGCACCACCTGCAAGCAGCCGTTCGGCAGTGCCTGGTTCCTGCTGCAGCACGCGCAGAACACGCATGGGTTCCGCATCTACCTGGAAAGCGAGCACGGCAGCCCGCTTACACCGCACGTGGCCGTCACACCGGGGGCGGGCACTGACTGCACCTCCCAGGGGCCTGTGCATGGCCTCCACCTGCCCGACGGCGGCCCCTTTGGCCTCATGCGGCTGCCAGGCTCCGTGCCAGCGAGGGACAGCATGACGCTGCGGGATGGCCGCTACCCGCTGACGCCTCCCCTCTTCAGCCCGCCTCCACGCCATCACCTGGACCCGCACCGCATGGAGCACCTCAGCCCAGAGGACCTGGCGCTGGCCGCCCACCACCCGAGTGCCTTTGACAGGGTTCTGCGCCTGCCTCTGGACCCGCCAGCTATGGACTTCTCACGCCGGCTGCGGGAGCTGGCTGGCAACCCCTCAGGGTCCTCGCCGCCCCTGTCGCCAAAGCGGCCCAGTCCTATGCAACGGCTCCTGCAACCATTCCAGGCGGGGGCTAAGCCCCCATTCCTGGCCACGCCACCCCCGCCCACCACACAGTCCCCTTCAGGCTCCCAGTCCACGCCCAACCACCAGCAGCAGACCACGCCCATGAAGACCAAGTCCTGCGAGTTCTGCGGCAAGGCCTTCAAGTTCCAGAGCAACTTGATCGTCCACCGACGGAGCCACACGGGCGAAAAGCCCTATAAGTGCCACCTGTGCGATCACGCCTGCACGCAGGCCAGCAAGCTCAAACGCCACATGAAGACGCACCTGCACAAGTCCTCACCCATGACCGTCAAGTCAGACGACGGTATGTCAGCCACCAGCTCCCCGGAGCCGGGTACCAGTGACTTGATGGGCAGTGCCACTAGTGCCCTCAAGTCGGTGGTGGCCAAGTTCAAGAGTGAGAACAACTGCCTGATCCCCGAGAATGGTGAGAATGAAGAGGAGGAGGAGGAGGAGGAAGAAGAGGAAGAGGAAGAGGAGGAAGAGGAGGAGGAGGAGGGTGAGGAGGAGGAGCTGGAGAGTGAGGGTGGCCGTGGCAACTACCGCTTCGGCTTGAGCCTGGAGGCGGCTCGGCACCATGAGAACAACGGCGGACGGCTGGGTGCCATGGAGGACAACGGTCCTCGCTCGCTGCCTGAGGGCCTGCAGGACATGGGGCTGGCGGCCAGCATGCAGCACTACAGCGAGGCACTGCGGCAGTGCAAGCGCAGCTCATTGGGCGTCGACGGGGAGGTGCCGCGGGACCTCTGCGACGACGACTCGGCACTGGACCGCGCCGACGAGGGTTGCGGCGGTGCCGTCAACGGGCGGGGCTCGTCGCCCAGCGAGTCGGCCTCCGTCGGCCTCTCCAAGAAGCTGCTTCTGGGCAGCCCCAGCTCACTGAGCCCCTTCTCCAAACGCATCAAGATTGAGAAGGAGTTTGACCTCCCCACGCCGACCATCCCCAATACGGACAACGTCTACTCGCAGTGGCTGGCCGGCTACGCCGCCTCCCGCCAGCTCAAGGACCCCTTTCTGAACTTTGGAGATTCCCGACAATCGCCGTTCGCCTCGTCCTCGGAGCACTCCTCAGAGAACGGCAGCCTGCGCTTCTCCACGCCGCCCGGCGAGCTGGACGGGGGCCGCAGCGGCACGGGCAGTGGCGGCAGCACCCCACACTTGGGCGGGCGACCCAGCTCCAAGGACGGCCGGCGCAGCGACACCTGCGAGTTTTGTGGCAAAATCTTCAAGAACTGCAGCAACCTGACAGTGCACCGGCGCAGCCACACAGGCGAGAGACCGTACAAATGCGAGCTGTGCAGCTACGCCTGTGCCCAGAGCAGCAAGCTCACCCGGCACATGAAAACGCACGGCCAGATGGGCAAGGACGTGTACAAATGTGAAATCTGTCAGATGCCTTTCAGCGTGTACAGCACCCTGGAGAAACACATGAAAAAATGGCACAGTGACCGCGTGTTGAACAATGACATTAAAACCGAGTAGAGTGACATCCGGACCCTTCCTCTCCATCCTCGGTCCCAGGTCCGCTTCCCCCGTTTCATCAGTCCTCCGGAGGCTAGGGGGCGACGTGCTAGGCACCAGCACACCTTGTTTCATATTTCTGTTGAATGCATGACCTCTATTGGGGCAATACGATTGCATCGACGCAAACTTTGAGCCTTTCTCTTGTGCAATAATTTACCTGTTGTGTACTTTTTCTTTTGTTTTTTTTATATATTTAGACAGCATGTTTTGGCTACTTTTGAGAAGTCGTCCTCGATCGGTTAGTCGTTGAGTACATGTGTTGCTGTTTCTAGTTTCTGTTTTGAGAGGAATGATTCGAGACCGTGCTGCGTACATTCTGTGATACATATCATGTACAGCTGTGGGTCATGGTGTGGAGGACAGATGGGCGGAGGCGGATGAAACCCCCTGGACAGGCTCACAGTCGCAGTTAAACTGATCTTTGTAAAAGGTTTCTGTCCATGTTGGGTTAAAGTGTTTCAATTGGGTTTTAGTGCTGAACAATGACAGCCATAAATTTCATACAGTGACGGAAGTCATCTTATTCAATTTGTACTATCGTTAGATGAAAAATAAAAAAAAAAGAGTGCCTTGGATTGTCTTGAAGCTACGCTTGCTAATCCTCCTGCTATTCCTTGTTGCTATGAGCCCGGGATCTCAGCTGGTTACTGGAAAGGGGGGTCCGTCAGCCCCAAAAGTAAGGTCCTTGCATCAAGTGTACCTGATACAGTCGACTCCGACAGAATTAAAAAAAGAAACATGATTACAAAGGCAAGACACATTTCTAGTTAATCATCTTTTAGCTACCTATTAATTGTGTATTCTTTAAATGCTGACTCTGTTTACTGGCATGGTACATACTGTATTTAATGGGGTTTTTAAAACTTTTTCGTTTGACTTTCCAGTACTGTACACAGCGGTACAGTGAATCCACTTGTAAATCTTAAGCTCTTGTAAGTATTTTTTTTTATGATTTTTAAGAACGTCGTCACTATTCATATATATATATATATATATATATAGCAGAACAAATCTCTGATGTTGTGGCTTGGATCTTCAACGTGCCGACCAGGCAGTATTAATGACTAGAGCACCTGGAATCTGTGGGCATTTTAATGTTAAGGAATGGTGGTGGTGCTGGTGGTGCTGGTAGGGGGTGGTGGTGGTTGGAAGCGGCTGGGTGGGGGGTGGGCTAGTCTATGGCTTGCCTTTTCACAGGGGAACAACTTACGTCCATGTCCCGGTCAGGAACGCGCCCTATAATCGTCTAATCGTCTGCTTCCTTTAACTGCCGAAAGCCGCCATTCCCCAAGCTACAGGACGACAGGCGAAGACAGCGTGTGTGTGTATGTGTATATGTATATATATTATATATATACATATATATTGTTATTTTTTCCTTAATGCTCGTCCATCACGTGCTCCTTGCGTTGACGTGAGCGTCGGCCGGCTGCTGCCCACCCCAGCACTCTGTCCCCCCCCGTTTACAGGTATTACGCGTAAGGGAAAGCCGGCTGGCGGCGATGCGCGGTGTCGGGCTGAGGGTTTCTTGCCAACCATCCTCCTCCTCCAGGGGACCGGGCTGCAGGTTACAGTGTGGCGACCGGGTACATTTCCTGCTTCGAGAACGAGTGATCCGGACTTGCTGCTTACGCGGCAAGGATTTTTTTGTAAAAAAAAAAAAAGAAAACAAAAAAGCAAAAAAAAAAAAAAAGCATCAAACAATAATAAAAAAAAAAACAAAAAAAATGAAATAAAAATAAATATTACGACAACTTTTTTGTAACACTTCATTATCTTTAGGGGGAAACTGTATTTAAGTGTTTATTGTTTTCGGGTTTCGCTTCTCTCCATTTTGTCTTGGTGGACTCGATCGATCACTATATATGTATATAGTGAAAATTATTTGTGATATTTTGTTTTGCCTTGCCTATTCGCAGCTCTTCAGGTCAAACAAAACATGCATTTGGGAAAGGTTTAAGATTATATATAAATATATAGAGAGTACTTAAATATAGGAAAATGCACACACACGTCAATTCCTATGCTAAAACACATTTACGGTCTACTTTTTTCTGTATTTCTAGAATGGTATTTGAATTAAATGTTCACCTAGTGTAGGGACTATAGTATTTATATTGAGACCTGTATTTTTATCTGTTGCTTGTTCTCTTAAAAAAAGGGTATCTACGTACCTTTTTTCGGTAGTGGGAAAAAACAAGCTGCCACGGTCTATTTTTTTAATTTGGCAGGATAATATAGTGCAAATTATTTGTATGTTTAGAAAAACTGAAAACGGAGAACAAAAAATCTGTGGCATTGTACAGACAAGAGGCCATGTGATGGTCCTGTCCGACGCTTTTCCCCGATGTCCACTATAGTGTTCAAGCGGTGGCTGTACAGAACTTTTTTTTATTTTATTTTTTATTTTAACTATTATTCCTCTGACATTCTGTATGCAGTGATGCAAGCTGACGTTGGCTCGTCCTGTATTGTGCTTTCTGTCTCTCCACCTCCCTCGCCCGACTACATTCCAGCATCCTAAAGGAATTTAATGTCATATGCAGTAAATCCGAACTAAATAAATCAATAAGTAAATAATTGAGTAAATAGCGTTTTACGAAAAAAAATAAACGTTTTGCAGGTTTTTCCTTTTGTTTTTTTTTTTCATTGCCAAAAAACTAAATGGTGCTTTATATTTAGATTGGGAAGAAATTTTTTCATATGCAAAGCATATTTGAAAAAAAAAAAAAACGCCGAAATAGAAATTGACGGATAAGCCCGCTTGAGTTGATACTTTTTTTGTAAATGGCAATGCAGAATATTTTGTTATCCGCCTTTTGTATTCCTGTATTGAGAGCTGTTTGTTGTAAACTGAACTTGAACTTTATCTTTTACAATGGGAGTCACTATTTATTATTATGTGCGTGCACTGTTCAAAACAGCGGCACAGAAATGGATATTTTTTGTTTTTATTTTGATTGTCTCAGTTGTAGGTTTTTTTGGGGGTTTTGGTTTAAGAATGACCTCTGAATATTGATAACCTACCGTTTATTTCGTTCTATTGGAGATACCGCTGTCTCTGTCTGGACAGTCGTCTGCATTACCCTGTTTACACACCCATTTTGTCCTTTACTGAAAAGAAATAAAAAAAAATGAAAGTACGTTGGCGTTGTGGGTTTCCTGCCGTGGGGTGACTGGGTGAGCGGCTGGTGGTGAGAGGAGGGGATTGGAGGGGACCCCCCCCCCCTCCCGAAATCACCCTCCTGGGGCTATGTGACTGCAGGTTTGTTTTGGATGGAGCCAGCTGGTCATGTGACACCCCTCTCTGTCACAATCCCCGTGTCATGTTACAGGGGAGATTCCCCCCCGCACTGTTGGTGGCTTCGTGGAGCCGCCTTTCCTACCCGTCCCGTAACGGGAATCTGCCCTAGGCTATTTCTTAGCACGTTAGCACGAATATTATCATCAATGAAATACAATGTTAATGAAAATTCAGCACCCTATTCAGAAACAGCCTTACAATCACCACCTTATAGTTCAGCCTCCAAGAATGCTCTATATATATATATATATATATGCATTTATGCTTATGGATGTGTTTGTCTTTGTGCTTAAGATGTGCGCCTGTCGCTGGAATGGCCTTCCACTCCAAAGGAAGGCACTCGTGTTAATGAGGCTGCATTGTGAGCTGCAGGTGTACACACACGCGCACTCACACACAGCGAGACCGGGGCGCCTTACCCTCGTGGTCCCTCTTGTGACTACACAATGGCAGCTCGTGTGCGATTCCCTGTGCCCACTGTGATCGCCCAAAACATAGCAGCTAACTGAGCACGGCTAACGAATGGAACAAAAAAAGTGATACTGGTTTCGATAAACCGCTCACATTATAAAACCACCGAAGCACATTATTGGTTTCTCCAGGCATAAGGAAAAGATTCAGAGAACACTTTCCAGGATTATTAAAAAAATTACCGGAACCACAGGCCACGGGGCCTGTCAGCTTCTCTGTCTGTTGTTAAGTGATGACTCAGTGACCTGGGGGAGACTGAAGTCATAATAATAATGTTATTTTTATTAGATTTTTTTAAAATTGTAAGTAGTATTCGCATCGGCCTGGTCCGTGAAAGTTTGTCACATTATGCACTATGGTTGGCCTTAGTTGCTTCTGATGGGGAAATGGACTTGAGGACATTCAGGAGGTCTGCTTGCTCTAGAAGATGACATCCCTCCTTGGATGGTCACCTGCATGGCTGCCAAGATGGACGTCAGCCCTTCACGGAGCCTCGGATAGCCTTCCGGTGACTGTTTCCTGTGATCCATAGTCGGACGTCACTCCTCGATGTGGTCGAGGTCGGTTCTCTCCGAAACAGGACTTCGTCACATTCGAGGCCGACTCACCTGTTGTTGTCCTTGTCGAGTGTCTGAGGAATTGTTGCTGACCTGCACCCCACCGACACTTATGGGGCAGTGCATCGATAGAAGTCACATGACACAGCCATCCACTGAGGCACTGTCACATGACACAGCCAGGCACTGAGGCACTGTCACATGACACAGCCAGGCACTGAGGCACTGTCACATGACACAGCCAGGCACTGAGGCACTGTCACATGACACAGCCAGGCACTGTCAACTGAACTTGGTGGCCGGGCGGACCTCAGGGTGTAGAAGCATGGGGTGTGCTGCAGGTGTCTGTCCCGGGATTGCCTGCAGGGAATCGCGCCGAAAACGAGCAGCGGAAAGCACTCCTGAAGTTAATTTCGGCACGTTGCAGTGTCACTGTCAGGTAACACCTACGCCGTATGGAAATACAGCCATCAGGTCTGGTGTCTGTGGGAGTTGGAGACGAGTACAACCCTGCTGGTGTGAACTTGAAGAGGCAGCCCGAAATATTCATCTGAAATAATGCTTATAACATTCATCTCCAAGCCTAATCGCCCCTATGTTCACCTGGACGTGGCTGGTGATGGCCTTTCTCCATGATAACCCACCCCCCCCAGCCACCAACCCACATAACTCACCAATTCTTCCAGGCTTTTTCCAAGCCTTGACCAAACCAGTTACTCTGAGAAACTCCATCACATTAAACCTAATTAAGCTGCCTACTATTACTCATAAGACAAAAGACTCTCGGTCTCCCCCGGACCTGAGTTTACTTGCAATTCGATCATAATGGCTACATCCTGCGTTCTGCTGTGAAATGTAACGTTAAGAAACGTTATCCGATTAGCTTAAGAGGCTGGTTCGGCTCTGAAGTGGCTAGGGTATTGAAATTAATTTTAACTCCTCCATCTGCTTGTTCATTTTCATAGCAGAGACTGACAGTTAGGTCAAGTGAGGTGTAATAAATTTAAAAATGCACTTAATGAACAAGAAACAGCTAAGTGTAGGGGATATAAATCAATAGTCCAATCAATGCTGAATGTTTTCTGCTGAATGGCTGCCAGACCACCATGCTCGCGGATGATTGGCCGATCGCAGCGCGAGGCAGATGATTGGCCGATCACCACGCGAGGTAGCCTGCGTGGCCAGCTTCTTTGCCTTAATCCGAGTTGCCAGTTAAGGGGTGGAAGTTCAGAGCCTTATCTGGGCCTCCGGCCTTGTCCGGTCATCCGTGCGAGTCTATCATAAATCCCCGTGGCCGCCTCCCCGCCCCGTGAGGGGGGGCATGCCTCTGTAAGCACCGGCCTTGTCCGCGGCCCGCGCTGGGGAGGTTAAAGTCTGTAGATAGATGAGGGGCCTGGAATGTAAGGTGTAGACAGGCAAGATAAAGCAGCCCCCCCCCCGCCCTGAGTGTGGTTTGGCCCTGAAGGGGGGTGGGTGGGCTCTAGGGGCAGGGGTCAGCCTCGGTTTAGAGTTCAAAGGCCACCGAGCCATCTCCCCATCCTGAGACGAGGAAGGGGCCCCTACTCTTTCTTTAAACTTTGTTTTCAGATGTGGGAAACCATGGTAGCGGTACAGAGAGGCAGCGAGGTGGGGTGTGCGTGATGATGGAGCCGCTTACTCGCTCCCTCTGTCTGCGTCTGAATCAACAGCCGAGTAACACCTGTAATTTTAACACTTTAAGGTGTAGCTTATTCAATAAATAACACGGAGAGCAAGGAAGGCGGATGAAAGGCTATTTATGATATGTACTACATTTAAAGCCGTTGTTTAATGTGGGAATGAGACAGCAAGGCTCTAAATACCAGATATTCTGAATTTAAACGTGCTTTGTGTCTGTGAACGAATGCGATCAGATAACAGAGTCAGATTTTTCTTAAGGATGGGTGAAGATTTTCGTGCCGGTTATGAAATAAGGCTGGAGGTGTGTAGAGCTATTATAGGAAAGCAGTGGACTGGCAGGCTGGCAAGAGACTGGGGCCAGCTAGCTGTGAAATGGGGATGAGGATGCAGGCCGGCTAGGGATTTGGCAGCCGCTCTGGCCCCCTGGCACCTGAGAACGCCACGTGTCACAAACACCTTCCGTGGATCGTCTGACTGTCCGTCTGTCACCCCAGCTGAGTCAGAACCGGACTGGAAGGCTCAGTATCCTGCCCTTCTCGGCTCGAGTGCCTCCGGTCACCGCATTCAGCTCTGAATTTACACGGCGCTCTCGAGATGAGCGACAGAACTGCTGTTTGAAGGTGTGAAGAGGATGACGCTCCTCGAAGGGGCCGGAATGCCTCCATATCGGAAATAACCCTCTTTCCTCGTCAAAGTCATACTCTTATGTGGCCATCGGACTCTGGGGAGGCCTGCCGACCCCCCTGTCCCTCATTAGGATTGTTCTGTCCCCACGGTGGGGCTGGAGCCACATCTACCACCCCAAACACAGGGTGCGCTATACTGAAGAGGGTAATTGCAGCTGTAGCAGTAGGGAGGCTCCCAGTAAATTCAATAAGTCATAGAGGAAGTCTGAGGCTAAGCTGCAACTCTTTTTTTGGGACACTTTGGAGGAGGTTGGGCTGGGGGGGTGGGGTCGCAGGGGGCCTGTTCACAGAACCTAGTCTGTGTTATGTCTGGCACTCTCATTGTTTTTCCTAAAGACGACCTGGTGCTTTGGTATGCTCGGACACAGGCGCGCACACACGCACATGCGTGTGAGGACATGCCCCATGTTTCACGCACCTGTACCAGAAGCACATATTTCGACACGGCTTAGGAATGTACACATATGCAGACAGACACACGCTTGGTTTTGAGGGATGCAGCCTCTCTGCAAACACTCCCAACTGCCCCCATGTCTTGAGAGCGGGGCGAGGAGGTCGAAGGTCATTTTTTTCACCAGCGCTACGGATTAAGTTTCACATGACTGAGCACCTTTGTTGACTCGGCCCTAAAGAAAAGCGTCTTGCAGGTGGTTTGCCCGTCTGTCTAGAAGATGGATCAGAACACCCCCCCCCCCACCCAGCGAAGTCTGGTGTGCTCATCGGTAATCGATTTGAGGGTGCGTCTGCCTGCTGCAGCACCACAAGTCCCGCTTGTTCCTCAGACAGGAAGGGTCACTCTCTTTGAAAGGTGCAACTAAAAAGCCCCGGACCTGTCTGCTGCTTCCTAAGTGGGGGATCACAGCGCTAGGGGGAAATTCGTGGACATCGCCTGCCGGAATCTGAGGAAGTGCGCTTACCCAGGGGTCGGATTGCCGGCAATGAGATTGTTAGCCTGTTTCAGCCTGGACTGCGCAGGCAACCTGCAGATATTTTTAAATAACCGGTCACAGCCAAGTTCTGAAACGCAGCTGGATGTGTTGAGAGCCCCCCCCCCCGCAGGAAATGCAGTGCAGAGTCAGTGCCGACGGGGCCTGCGGAAAGGGGCACTGGGTGGAGCTCCGTCACATGCCTGTCCAAATCTGTAGAGGGCCCCATGTATTAAGGAGGGTCGGGGGCCGTCTACTGCCCCCTGCAGACAGAATAGGAGGGACTGTCTACTGCCCCCTGCAGGTGAAATGGGAGGGACTCCGTCTGCTGCCCCCTACCTGCAGAATAGGAGGGACTGTCTACTGCCCCCTGCCTAGAGCCAAAGTCCGAGACTCCTCCAGCCCCCCCATACCATTGCACACGCAGAGAGGTTACAGTTTAATCCTCATCAGCAGGTGTGACAGAAGACGCTAAAGTATAAAATATTTGCGCAATGTGCCGGTGCAAAGGTCCACATTTCGCCATGACATTCATCGCATAGCTTTGCCAAAATGGCACCTTACTTTTTTATTAACTCACCTCGTGATCTCTGTGACCCTCAGCACACAGGAGAAGGACCAGGAGAGCAGACATTCACTTATTCATTTATTCATTTCAATTATCAAAACAAATACTAAATTAGATATCAGGTCTTAGCCACAGACAAAAACCGTGCGTGTGAATGAATATATATATATACCTATATATGCAATTACATCTGACAATGTGCAACAGGTCTTAAAATGTGATTGGATGGCAGGAGACGTGATATATTTGTGTGAGTGTCAGAGTAAATTTGACCTGATTGCCATTTCATATTCTGGAGATTACATCAGCTACAAATGCAAAGATAGAAAGATATAAAGCTTAAAGACGCAATCACAGCTGATTAGGCGTCGATAACATTGTGCCTCTAGAGCTGATGTTTTCAGGCCTAATGCTTACTCAGATGCAGTGCGCTAAATAAAGGCAGAGGACTTCCTGTCCTTAAAGGCAGAGAAGCGGTTACTGTTAGCCGACCAAGGGTGGTTCCTCACCTGGGAGTTCTGCTTTGCTCGCATGTCCTGGGCCTCAGTCGCAGTTGCCACCTGCTTGCCCCCCTGGTTTCACAAAGCCCAACCCCCAGCCCACATGGCTGCTGAAGCAGAATTTTTACTCAGGGGGGTTTGGGGTGGGGGCTGATCTGGAATTACTAAACTGCATCTTCTAGATTTCTGCTGCACCCAAAAAAACTGGGTCTAGAAATATATGAAGTTAGAAAGGTTGACACGTTATACTTTATTAAATGATTAAACTGCTTTGATTTGGAGCAGGATTGTTTGGAAATGAGCCAGGGAGTGGAAATGTGAACAACCCGTCACGCCAAGGGCGCAAGCGCTTCACCACCACACGGGCCGATCGCTAGTGCCGTAGCTGTTCTACAATCGCGGTTCGCAAGCTAGCGCGCAATTAGCGTTTTCGTCTGACAGAGAACGGGACTCCGTCCCTTTGCAGGTTCTCGGTGTCAGAGACGGGACGAGAACTCATAACCCGCTGGCGAGCGCTGACAGATCTGTGTAGATAACAGGCACCAATATCGAGGTATATGGGTATCTCTTCCATTGCCCCTAAAGCCACAGTCTTCTCTTCCATTACAGACCCCTAATAGTTAATGGATTTAGGCTATTGGATTGCACTGAAAAGTGAAGCAGACAGGGATCAGTATTTCATGTCTTCGTGATCAATCTGGATTTTCTTTCCAGCCTTGGTGAGCAGAGAGCAAGTGTAAATTGAATCTAATTAAGTGTTTACACAGAGAGACTGCCTGCTTCCCCACAATGCCCGAATTAGCCATCGCTTCCTGCTTTATCTGCCTTTTCATTTCCATCTCATATTTTAACCTCTGGGCACCATTCATCAACCCGGCGATGTCTGGGCACACTTGTCGGAGACCTCCGGGCCATGAAACTCGGCCCAGACTCGGCTGCAGGGGGCCAACGTGTTCGAGGTCGACGGTCCTGCCCGCTACGACAGGTGAGGGATATTTATCTTGGCGAGTCCTCTGAGAGGGGCTGCCCTGGGCTTCAGTACAGAGAAGACCGTGTTTCTGGCTTGGCGCTGGTGGAGGTGGTATGGCAGGACGGGGCTTGTCCGCCCCCTTTGTAGCCCCTTATCCTGGAACAGGCTTTGAGGCTCCTTATCGTGCTTCTGAAATTCATAGACCAGTTAGGGTCTGGCCTGCTGCGTATATAGGGTATGTTGGCTTTTCTCTTTGATGTCCTGGGGATCAGGATGGAGAGTTTACCCATACATGTCATTCAGTTATTGAGGAGAGAAATTCCAAAATTCAGGCCATTTTTGTTGTGTCTGAGATGAGACCGCCAGTGACCTGAAGTCAGGGTTCCTCGTCATGTCACAGAACAAGGAACCAAAAGTCATTTAGTCTTCATGTAATCCATTGAAGAACTTCCATTAAATTCCAAAACTAACTGCTAAACGTCCACAGCAATTTTCTCGAAAAGGTATCCTGTGGACTGTGAGTGAGTTTCGGTAATTCGCTCCTCAGTTTATGTACATTGTAGGTTTGGGGAGACCTCGTCCTACTCGATGGCTGTCATTTAGGTGGTGCTGGGTGCTGAGAATCTTGTTTAGCATTTAGGGTGGGTGGTTAGTAGTAGTGTGGTGATGCCTGGCATCCGGACGCTAAGTGTTTCACGTGTCGTACGTTTGTAGGCTGCAAGAGCGTTCAGCTAAGAGAGGGAAGCTGGTGTTTCGTTGGCTTCGCGTCCGTCCCCCCGAAACCTCTCTCAGAGACACACCTGCTTTGATTGCCACTGCACTGCTCCGGGAGCCCCGACCACAGAGCCAGAGTGACCCCCATGCCTTCCTTCCATCTCCTTGACGCAGCTCTGGTCCAATTCTTTGGCATTTTTGCCCGCAGCTTGCAGCCTGCTGACAGGTAAATGCGCTGAGTGATATCAGCACGTTGTATTTTGTGTGCAAAAACACGCGCCTTAGTGAAAGATTCGGCACTTACCAAATTAAAATAAGGCCGTGAGCTATTCCATTATCCTTTTTGGATTCTGGAATAGCATGGAATAGTAAATGTATGTCACTTTGGATAAAAGCGTCTATTAAATAAATGTAAATACTGAACGACTATATAAGACTGCAATCCTTGCTCCAGCTGGATATATATGAAAGACACGCCCTTCACCAGAATAACACCTGTTTTTGGTTCATCAACCAATCACTTTGCGAATCTCGGTGCTGTCTCCTGATTGGCCGACAGTTGATGAGTGCACGCTGTTACACTCCTTTGGCTCCTCCACTCTTTCTCCACCTTCCCGTTCCCCATCTTCATGGCCATCGCATGTTATCCTCCTCTGACTGAACGTGACGGAGGTGGCAGCCCGTTTGTTTTTTCCGGCTCCCCTTTTCATTTCCTCCTGTGTGTTTTGGACCGATTCCCAGGTATAACGCCACTCGGCCTCCGAGGGATCACGGGGCATGGGGGGGTTACCTTAATCCCTCCTGTCAACCGGAGGGCGCTTTCCTCGGGCTGGGCCTGTCTCATCCGCACAGCTCTGTGTGACACGGTGACAAGCAGGGACGTGACATGCTGGGGCACAGACAGGGATGCTTTGTCGGAGGTCGCTGAGGACAGCCGGGCAGCGAGTGTCACCGGGGACATGCCACGCCCAGGTGCTGCCCTCTGAACTGCGAGTTTCTTGAAATACTAAGTTACCAGAATTTTCTGAAGGAAAATGTACCCCTAGATACTAATAATGGCTTCTTCGGGCCATCATGAGAACTTCATGAATTCTTCAACAGTTCTTCTTGAGTTCCTCAAACTACTCATGAGATCTGAAACCTGAGATTACAGTTTTATCACACAAACATGAGCAAACTTGATAAAGCAGTAAATGAAACAGCAAGAACTTGGATTAAAATATTTACGGTATAATGAAGAGGAGATATTGTGAGGTTGTTGGGATTCCACAAGCAGATTCAGAATGCTGGTGGGTTACTGATCCGGACATAGCGATTGCACTCTACAGTTATCAGGAAACACACTTTATCCTATGTGGATATTCTGAGGCTGTTTGTCTTGGTTCTTTTTGCTGCTACTGCCAGGCTTGCCAGCTTTGGTCAGCTGGCTGGCGTGAGACTTTCCGTTCCTGACAGGTCTGCACACAAATGCACACACATTTTTATGTACGTAACAGTTTTACTACCTTGTAAATAGCCTGTAGTGTTTGCAAACTATCCCAACGCTTTTGATGTAGCTAATTTTGGGTTTATAATGGAATAATATAGATTTTCTGTAAGATTTCTTGCATGAGCGTGAGTCTCAGAGAGCATGAGTGTCAGGCCAGATGTGTGCCAGTTGCACTACCTGAGGTTGTCAGAACAGAGCCTTTGTCAGCCCCAACTTAAATGAAATGAAGATATCCTTCATTCTCCATTTGGTAAGATACATAGGCATGCTTCTTTTTGCATATCCCATCATGCTCCTGTTCAGACGATCATTCACACATACATGTACAGCTGAGTGTGACGTCGCAACACAGGGTCAGGCCAGCACACCTGGAGCATTTCGGCAGGTTAAGGGCCTTGCTCATGGGCCCAGCAGACATGTGACTATTCTGCTGAGGCATGGTCTGGTGATCTTCTGATCACGGGCACTGAGGCCTAACCTCTACACCCCAACCCTCGGACCAGAGCCCGTGCTGATGAGTGACATGGCCTCACCCATGGCAGGGGGGCTGTCACTTTGGTGGGGCCTCTCTGCATCCTCGGGGCTGTAGGTTTGAATGTCAGCTTGTTTAATATCGAGAGCTGGTGAAAAGGTCACCCCCAGTCACCTGACCGGGGGGGTAGGGGAGGCAGTGGTGGCAAATGGGGGTGTCGCGTCAGGGGGTGTCGAGGGAGGCAGACGAGGGGTTTATTGGTTGAGGTGGTGAAATGGGAACGCGAGACGAGAAAAAGGATGATTGTGGGAAGGAAAAGGGTGGGGTTGGGGGGGGCCCATGGCTCAAATGGATGCGAGGGTTTTGCACGTCTGTCTTATCGCATTACTATCAGCGGGTTATTTTCCGGTGTGTCCCTCTCCCTCTCCGCGACCCGCCGACGTCCTGGGTCTGCGGCCGGGGGATTTCTGATTTCACACCCCGGCTGAGTCACAGCCCAACCCCGAAACTGGATTGAATTTAATGATTCTGATTAATCCACACTATGCCAAAGCCCCCTGTAATTATAGTCCCAGAGGAAGGGGCTTTCGGGGAGGAAAGACGTGGGTTCTTTTTTTTTTACGTGAGTTTTCTGGGGTGCTGCAGGAAGATGGACAGAGTACTACGGATGGGGTTAAAGAATCATTTTTAAAAATAGTTGTCAAATTTGAAGCTGTCTTCTTCAAAGCGAGAGCAGCGATTCGGCAGCCTAGGAGAGTGGGGAGGAATTCTGAAGGCCCCTCTGCAGACTTGACACCTACTCACATACCTGCAGGTCGGCAACTCAAAGCTCCTGGCACTGGTAGCACATTTGGGCTGGCGAGCCTCCCCCCACCACCTCTGATGGGGACCACTGTTCCCAACCCAGAACTGGCGCCATTCAGATAAATGGGACCTCTCAAACCAGTGCCAGTGCCCCACTCTGGCAAAATCCACCATGGAAATCTTGGCCTTCAGATTTGACCTTAGATCAAGTAATATGGCAAAGAAAAGGGTATACCCGTTAATGTGGGGGGGGAAAGGGGGGTGGAATTCATCCAATATTTAATTTGGATTCATCTCCCTCTTCACAAAAACAGTTGTGTCCCCCATCAGCTGGCATAATATTGTGGATCATCTAGCAAAGTGGACAATTTAGACAGGGTTGCTGACGATGGGGCTCACGATGACGTCATGCCGATGTCTGGGTGTGTCCTGAGGGCTGATGCTGGAGAAGCCTCACTGACGAGGGTGTCTGTCCACATCGTTCATGTTTGGCTTTCCCTTGCAGGCCTCCCCCCCCACGAGTTCTGCTACCCACATGGACACCTGTACCCTGTGGTACCGCTTATCCGTGCATCAGCAGTTTTTTTGCCCTCTTTGACAGGAGCAGCGTGGCACCTGGGGATTGGGTCGGCCACATTTGGCACGAGGGCGTCATTTCGAGCTGTTACAAGCTTTACAGATATTTGCCAGATGTACAGCAAACATCTGACCTAGATAATATCACTCAGACTGTGACTCTGTCCTGGGCAGATGTCACGGACGGAGCTGACACATTAAACACTCGACATGTCTCGTTTCTTTGCTTTTTTCAGAAAGGCTCAGCTGCGATTGGTCGAAATGATCAAGCGTGCTTTAACATCACGTAGCGGCCCGGTGTCCTGAACTACACAAAGAGGAAATTAAAGAGAGAGGAAACATGCTGTTAATGAGGACAGGGAGGCTGGGAGGAGACCGCGGCGAGGGAGAGAGGCAGAGGATTGAACAGAAACAGCCTGATGTATGAGACAGCAGGGAATGGCACACGGCAGGGGTGATTCTAGGATTCTCTATGGTTGGGGGCATAAGAGGAGACATAATTCATATAGAGGGCCCAACCTTATCATTAGCCAATGATATGTTTTGAATCGGTGAGTGACAGGGGAGGGGGCATTCCAGGGGCCAATCAGCTTTCAGCTGGGGGCAGTGCCCCCTTGGCCCCGCCCCTGGCACTTGTGTTTAATGGCCTTCAATCACATATTAATATGGTATCAAAGGCGCATTTTGCACGGCCCCTCTGACTGTGACTGATCACGACCTGGCAAACTGTCTGGTTCCATCGCCAGCCAGGTGGGGGCGCCGATTAACCCTCTCCCCCATTGGCTCCCTTCCTTCATCGGCGACCGGGCCGGCGTCCGCAAAGCGGCCCGGTGACGGCAGGGCCGTTAATTACTGTCACCCGGGGCCCCCAATTCGATCATCCCTCTGCTCCTGCTTGCATGGCTGGGTACCCGGGGGGTGGGGGGGTTGTGGAGGGGCGCTGTCGCGCGGTCTTTATGCACGGTAGCGTCGCCCCTCCACTCGGCCGGCTGCGGCCGCTAATTGAATTGGCTTGTCAACAAAGCCGCTGCCGCCCCGTCGGCAGGCCCGCCGCATTATTCCCGGCACAGCTGCCGCATGCGGCCCGCCTCCTTCCTGCGGGCACAGGCAGACCTTTGGTCGGTCCAAACAAAAAGGAAGAAAACAAGAAAACAAAACAAAAAAAAACAAGGGCTTCTTTAATTGCGCCATAATCCTTGTCTTTTGGGGGAACCTGAATGTCTCTGGAGTGGGGGGGGACAATGGAGCAGGCAGGGGGTGGGCCGGACCCTCCTCGGTCAGCTGGCCCCTCTCACACAGGTGTGCCCTTGTCTGCCAGGACGCCCGCCCCGCCTTTGTCCTCCAAGCAAAGGGAAGGGCCTGGTACAGTGGGACTCGGGGGACGGAGTGGCCTGGGAGTGCCTGGCTAAGTGCCTGTGCGCGTACCTGTAAGAGGTCCCTCCTGAAGCCGCCCACGCTTCGCATGTGATGCGTAGCCGTGTGTTCGTTTGTTTTCTATTGCTTGTCTTTTGTCAGACTCTAGGGCAGGGGGCTTCTTCCCCTATACCCTATACACTGGCTATAAGCTACGGGACATATCCGCTGGGCGCCACCTGCCTGTCCCCTGCGTGCACTGTCCCAAGGGCCCCCGCCATCCAGCCCGGACTGCAGCCTCTCGCCGCGGCTCGACGGGCTCTCTGGGGCCTGCTGGCTTCCGCAGCTCGGCAGATCCAGCTGATGGCTTTTAAAAGCCCCACCAGGCCAGGGATGATTACCGGTCACTCACAGAGAGCTGCGGAGGGCGGTCACATGATACTGCACTCCTGTACGCCCCCCCACCCCCCCCCCTTTTAGGTAGTGTACCCTTGCAGTGTCTTGACAAGGTTATGCCAGTGTGTTCTGAGTATCTATTGATCTTAGCCATCAAAGGTCCCTGCAGCAATGGATGGCTCTGCCGCTTCAGATAACACTCTGTCTCTATTCTTTAACTCCCTCCCCAATCACTCCCTGTCCCCACTACCGCCTTCAGTGCCCCACTCCCTCGACGCCTTCATGCCCCGCGTTAACATCCATGCTGAACCCCCCCCATCCCCCACCTGTTCTCGTTGTGCCCACCGGGGCGCGCTGGCTGGCGGGGACGTGACACAGATGCCATAAAGTGGTTTGGCTAGGGTTTGAAATCGCGTTCTGTTAGAATTTTAAAATGTCATTACATGACCGGTAGGTCGGTAGGTTTAAATCCCAGAGTCTGCAGAGTCACTATCTGACCCCGTTATCTAAGAAAAATGTAAACAGGCCGGGTGTGTTTTAATTGAAGACTGAATGTTAGCAGAAAGGTGGAGGTCAGCTTCATTTTTATCATATGGACTTGCAGGGAGCAGGGAGATGTTCCATAATGCCCAAGCCTCAGTGGGTGACTTTCTGATGCTAATGCTAAGGCTAGGCCCCGAACCTCCACGCGTCAACTTCATGATGTAACCGCGATCTGTAGGCTCCTCCTCCTCCACACGTCTCCTTCATGATGTAACCGCGATCTGTCATCTCCTCCTCCTCCCTGTGTCTCCTTCATGACATAACTGCAATCAGTCGGCTCCTCCTCCTCCGCGTGTCTCCTTCATGACGTAACCACAATCCAGCGGCTCCTCCTCCTCCTCTGCGTGTCTCCTCCATGATGTAACTGTGATCAGTTGGCTCCTCCTCTGCGTGTCTCCTTCATGACGTAACCGCGATCCGTCAGCTCCTCCTCCTCTGCGTATCTCCTTCATGACGTAACCGCAATTCGTCAGCTCTTCCTCCTCCGTGCGTCTCCTTCATGATGTAACCACAATCCAGCGGCTCCTCCTCCTCCCCGCATCTCCTTCATGACGTAACCGCGATCAATCGGCTCCTCCGCCTCTGCGCGTCTCCTCCATGATGTAACCATGATCAGTTGGCTCCTCCTCCTCTGCACGTCTCCTCCATGACATAACCGTGATCCGTCAGCTCCTCCTCCTCCGCGCGTCTCCCTCATGACGTAACCGCGATCCGTTGGCTCCTCCTCCTCTGCGTATCTCCTTCATGATGTAACCTCGATCCGTCAGCTCCTCCTCCTCTGCGTATCTCCTTCATGACGTAACCTCGATCCGTCAGCTCCTCCTCCTCTGCGTATCTCCTTCATGACGTAACCGCGATCCGTCGGCTCCTCCTCCTCTGCGTATCTCCTTCATGTAACCGCGATCTGTCAGCTCCTCCTCCTCTGCGTGTCTCCTTTATGACATAACCGCGATCAGTCGGCTCCTCCTCCTCTGCGCATCTCCTCCATAATGTAACCGTGATCAGTTGGCTCCTCCTCCTCTGCACGTCTCCTCCATGATGTAACCGCGATCCGTCGGCTCCTCCTCCTCCGCGTGTCTCCCTCATGACGTAACCGCAATCCCTCGGCTCCTCCTCCTCCGAGCATTTCCTTCATGACGTAACCATGATCCAGTGGCTCCTCCTCCTCCCACCGTCTCCTTCATGACGTAACCGTGACCCGTCGGCTCCTCCTCCTCCACGAAGCGAGTTCCTCCGGAAAGAGATGTGCTCGATTTAGAAATAATTGATAAGGTGTTTTCCTTTCTTTTTTCTTTTTTTTGCAGGATGGTTTATCGTCGGGAGGGGGGGGAGGTGGGGATTTTATTATGCGGTCGCTTATAAGTGACTCCCACCACAGAGAGAAGAGTGAATGGCTGGATGCCAAGGCCAATTGAGAGGCACCGTCGAAAGCCAGGGGGTAGATTTTCATAAATTATTCATCATTATACAAAATAATCCTTAGCAGGATTGGAACGGGAGCAGGGGTGACGGTTGGAGGAGAGGTGAGGGGTGAGTTGGGGGGGGGGTTTGTTTGAGGATTAGATGAAAATATGTCTTTTATGGCTTTCTGAGGCTGATGGTCCTGCCTATGTATGGATATTATACATAATATTCATATTGGCCTTAATCTTCCAACAACAACTATGACGGAAGGTGAGTCAATGCCGAAGTATAGAAATTCCACCCAGTATAGAAATTCCACTTCCGCGACACCAACCCGCTCATGAGCTATTTCAGTGAGAGCCCAATACTGCCCTGACTGAGATAAGTAGCGCCGCCCTGCTGGGCTAGGACAGTACCCCGCCGCCGTCAGCACACTCACGCATCCTGCTAACTTCTGCTTCTCTCTGGCTGGTCCATAGCCGTTAGAACAGGCACACCCCTCGGCCATCGCTCATGTGCACGCTCAGGCGCGCATGCTTTAATATTCCCATGTGATTTATCTGTTTTTCTCCGTTGCCTCTGTTCAGACTCTCGTCACCGGCGAATCGCTCGCCCCTGTTTCCGTGGCAGCTGGTACCGGCGCTGAATCTGGACGTTTTTTTTTTTTCTAGGGACGTGGGAGAAAAAAAAAAAAACAAAATGCAAACAATTAAAAAGAGACGTGCTGACATTGATAAATAAACTGGAAGACAAAGAGAGGGAGTGGAGCAAAGGAGGAAGAGAGAGAGAGAGAGAGAGAGAGAGGGAGACAGACAGAGAGAGACAGAGTGATAACAGTCCAGACATGCCCAGTCCCCATGGAGAACTCCAGGACCCCCAGGGGTGTTCCCACAATCCTCAGGGACAGGAGAGGGGGCAGGTCCCCCAGCCAGCTGGACCCTCTGAACCACCCCCCCATAACCCCCCGCACACCCAGGCCTCTGCATAACTGTTTGCGGTAAAATTCAGGGCCAGAGTGGCGCGCCGGAATCACCCCCATCATCTCATATGCTTCTCCAGATTTCCCATCATGCACTGGGGGAAGGCCCTAAGTGTGGGATAGGGCCCTGCCTATGCACACGAAAGGGGGGGGGGGCAGGCAGGCATGGTGCTCGGGCCTGTTGGCCTAGTTGGTGAAAGCAGAGTGGTAGGTTTGAAGTGCGTTAGCCAGAGAACCCGGCCACTGGGGACAGAGAGCAAATGAGGCGAGGGCCGCCATTAAAAGCCACTCGGGGCAGCTCCACTCTGAGGTCAAATCCATCCCTTTAGGGTGCGTCCTGCACTCTGGGTGCCTCCCCAAAGCAGCACCCGGCGCCATCACCATCCGGATCAAAGTCATGGCCAGCCCGCCTCTTACTTTCCTGGTCCAAACCTGGCACTTCAACTGTCTGCAGAAAACACTAAACATGCAAACAGACACGTAAAGACATGACACATACGTGAGGAAACATATGCTGGAGGTGCTGACATGGCACTGACATCACAGGCTAACCCATTACCACTTTACGTTTACGACTCGTTCTGTGTTGACACTTTTTGATTTTTCGTAATAATTGATATTAATAAGTCCGACTATATTTTAATTAGCGTCTTTTTTCCTATTGGTCAGCGTGTGCGTCCGCCGTTCCGATGCTCGGCCCATAACACCGTAACCTATGAACGACATACCCACCTGCCGCCTCCCAAAATCAGGGGAGAGATAGCCTCCCTCATCCGAGCAGGCCGCGGTCGCTCAACTCGACCACATGTCGACCGTTCGGCCTCCGCAGAAGAGCCGGACGCGGATCCTTCTCATCTCATTCCGGCACGACCGCTTTAAAAGAAAAAAAAGAAAAGACAAGTAAAGAAAGGGAAATCGGGCGGGTATTTCGGAATCAGGTGTCGGGTGCGCCTCGTGAAGAGTTCTTGATTTATCTAATCATAGCAATCACGGCCGGCGCGGTCGTAATGATAATAATAACCGCACTTCGGTCTGATGAGAACAAAATGTGATTTACATGGTACGTACAAAGAGACAGACAGGGGCTGGAAGCCCCCGTAATGGCCGTGTTTTACATGTGAATGCAAAAGGAGCCCTTTCTCCAGCCTCTGAGACAGCGGGGGGGGGGGGGGGGTGGGGGGTTTGTGTGGTGATTGTGCAGGGGTGCGGGCAGGGGTGGGGGGGTGGGGTTGGAAGGA
>JAODKN010000107.1:676218-689467 GCA_026774425.1 Petrocephalus zakoni
CCCCCCCCCCCCCCCCCCCCCCCCCCCCCTCCTCCCCCGGCCTGCCCCCCCCCCCCCCCGGGGGGGGGGGGGGGGGCCGGCGCCCGCGCGGGGGGGGGGGGGGCGCCGGTCGATGGCGTGCGCTTTTATTTAGATGCTCTGTCTCCTGTGTACCTGGCCCCAAGTTTGCCTTCGCCAGACTTAGATGCGTCACTGGCGTCTGAAGGGTGGATCAACCCGCTGATGATGGCCACTTTGCGACCTCCTCATTAGCTTGTATTGTAATTAGAGCTGTAATTTAACACACATATATATATATATTTATACGAATACATCATACATATATATGATGATTGTAAATTCAGAAATAATATCATCAAGATTATCAAGATTTATTTGAGTTATATTCTTATCAGGGCCCTTTAACAAAGAAGCTCTTTCTAAAACTTAAGGAGCTATATATTTCACCTAAAAGCACAATAGTAGTTCAATATCTGCAGATTTTTAACTTTTTTAAGGGCCCTTTACAGTGTAATCAAACTGTTGGGATGGCATTGCATGGGTGAATAATATTACTAATAAAAACATGCAGCAGAGGACTGAAAAGGGCTGAAACCAAAGTTGGGATTTAGCATTCTCCACCATGCTATCCTTGGATCTTTTACATCACAGGAGATGGAAACGACAGGGAGAAGGTCATTATGTGTTTGCAGATGTAGTGCAGCATAACCCAGCACTCCAACACACTAGGCCTTACCTGATTTAAGGTCAACCACCGCAGACAGAATTGTCCTGCTGTAGAGGAGTGTGGCCTTTGGCTGGAATGAAGTCCAAATAACAGGTTGTTGACCAAAAACGCAGAGGGCTACCTCAAAGATCCTGGGCAAAAACAAAAAAGCAAAAGTTAGACTTCAAACTAAAGACCTTAATTAAGTTGAAAGGTCTGTAACTGGCACAATCAAATGGGTCTTTCCCTTTTTTAGTAATAGGATAATTAGCGATACATTTTGGTCTCTGCGAAAGGACTCGTTTTCTAAGGCATAATTGATTGAATCCGATATTAACGGACAGACCAAATCCCACATGACTAAAAGTAATTCCGGGGGTATGGCATCTAGGCCAGGAGATTTTCTTCCTGCATGGCACCCAATTCCAGTTCGGATAAAGTTAATAGGCCATTGCATAGCTAGCTTTGTTCATGTCTTAAAGGGAATCTCTCTAAACCAGTGTTTCCCAGTCTGGTCCTCGGGGAACCACAGTCCTCATTTTTTGCAAAAATGTGGACTGTCTGGCAGGGAGCAGGGACGGAGCAAAAACGTGGACCGAATGTGGGTTCCCCAAGTGTTGGGAAACACTGCTGTAAACTATTTTAAAAAGTCTGGCCGATATTAGCTGGGGTTTTGGCTGGGTACTGTATTGTAACAGGAAATGCAACTTTGTATTAAACAATTTTTATTTGGCATTATTGGTTACACAAAATTTAATTGATGTAAATGTTTAACTGTTCTAGGGTCTATTTGCTTAGGGTTTCCTTTGGTGCCAGACAACAACCCCTGAGCATGTTGAAAGCAGTTTATGGAAATGTTTTCTGCCTATTGTGAGGTGGTGGCTTGCTGTTCTGTAGACAATTTTCCCATCGTTTCCTTTAAAATTAATGTTTTTTTTCCTAAGGGTCGGCCCACTTTTTGTTTGGTGGCTAGCAAATAGGGTGCAATTACCTCTCAAAAAGCTTCTGGCTACCTCCCAAAACACCTGTGGATTGCTGTTGACCTTGAGTTTATTGTAATTAATTCAACCAAGGATTAAAAATGTAAAAGAAAAAAAACAATGTGAAGAATGTATTTACAAACGCACATATTTATTTCAAGCGATTTTGGTCGAAATTATATAAAATTATGTAACGCTGCTGCATTTCATAAGTGGATGAGACAAACATTATATCTTTATTATTAACTTTTTAAAGTATGCCAGCTGTGCTTGTACAAGACTATTATCAGTGAAACAATTCAGTGTTTTGCGGAAGGGGCAACTAATTCTGCAGGATTGTAATTTCTAGTGGAGCTTTTAAATGCACAATTATGCCCTAAATGTCTGCTTGTAGCTACACATCTAATGAACACATTCCGGAGACTTGGGTGAGATTGTGAGACAGTGAGCCTCAGAAGCACCACAGGTGTGCGATCGGGATTGTAGCAGAACCTGCCAGGTAGCCAAAAAGGCACCATTCAAGTCAAGGAAGAGAGTCCAAACAAGCAAAAAAGTTGTCATGAGGGAAGCTGTACCGAGTAACTCGGAAGTAACTGGCACCGGCATTAATCCATATAACTAACGGTGCAGACCCCAGAAGAAACCCGAAACGCAACAGCAGGGGTGTAAAAACGAACGAGAATTTAGCGGCAGGTAGAAAGGGGTAGGTACCGCTCGTCCGCACTTCCTGTTGAGTTGTGTAACCACTGGCAATAAAACCATAACCACACTAAGGCCCTCGGAACAAAAAAACAAGCAAAAGAAAAAAAAGAAAAAAAAACAAAGGGTACGTATTGTCCTTTCTGCGCGGGTAAATCCCCCAACTGTCTGGAAATAAGTAAAAAGCGTGGATGATTTACGCACCGTGCACTTACAATTTGCGGCTAATTATTTAACGATGACACGTCTTTTTCCATCACCCTATTCAGCTTCAATTTAATGGCCATCAATTAAGACATCAGATAGCGCTTGATGGTAACATATTTATTGTGTGGCGTGTGCACCTTAGCGGGCTGAAATAGCTGTCATGCCGCTGCTTACTGCTCCTTGTGAAATGCAGTGACAAAGATCCAATGACATTTGGGAAATGACAATTAAAGTCCTGGCAATAATAATAGGAACCATGTAATCAAACATTGATTAAATTAAATAATTCCAGCACGCCGACGTGTTATCACTTTTACACACCAATCATGAAGCTTACGGTGTTTTACATGTGGCCGTCTGTACTGTAAGTCTACCCTAACCCAACCCTTGCTTACAATCAGCCAATTATGTTGCTTTTACATATTAATCCTTCAGTCATCTTTGGCTTCAGAACACCTTGGCTGTCTGTAATTTATTTACTTTAGTACATAACTCAAATTTTGCAATAGGACTCTGAAAGATAGATATGCCATCCATATATCTTCTGTAACCACTTGTCCTGTTCAGGGTCATGGAGGGGGGGGGGGTATGAGGGAGGGGGAGTCTATCTCAGAGGCTACAGGTACAAGGCAGGGAACAAGCCAGGATGGGGCACCAGCCCATCGCAGGACACACACACACACACACCATTCGCTAGATATCTCACTTCAGGTGATATTTATTTTACTCGAGACCACACTGTAAGCTACTTCAGTTTTCATTAATCAAGACTAGGGGCCTTAATGTTTGATAAGTGGCTTCCTGGTGACACAGATCCCTTCTCCCTAGTAATTAGAGAATCTGCCACCATTTCCTCACTGACGCGCCCATTGATGGTTTGGTTACAGAGGATCAACAAGCATAGAGCACAAGAGTAAGGAAACCGAAGAAGGTCAGAAAATACCCATAATGCAGTGTGCCTTTCTTAAGGCAAAGCCCAGGCCCAGCTTTCAAAGCCCTGCAAAAACATTTCCCATTTTTATGGATATTGGACATGCCATTTTCTGAAAAAAGGAGAAACGGGCTTTCTCACATCAATATGTACTGCACATCATAGCCCATAATGCTATTATTTAGCAAGCAGGGATGTGGAATCCAGGGAAACATAAACCCTAACAAGGGGCCGTGAAGTGAAATGTGGCTGATGGTCATTACAGAAGTAATGATTAAAGCGTATTATATATACGAGATTGCTGCCCTTTTTATTAGACATCACTTACCAGTAAATAACGCTGTAAGGAACATTATGATCACTATCACTGCCTGTAAATTAATACATACACTGCGCCCCTTTCAGTACATGATAATCCCTTAAGAGGCTCACCGTGACTCGGTAAGGCAGATGCAGCTGTGGGATGTGGGGAGACGGACGAGGATTAGTTACAACTGGAAAAACTTGGGATGCAGACATTTAGTGAGGCCTCAGGTCTCTGCACCATCTCTGCATTAGCAGCAGACCTTTCTAAGACGCACTGTAATCATTTATATGAATTTCCCAATAATTTTGCAGCTGTAATTAATGACATGTACTGGCATCTCCACTTTATGCTTTTCACTCCACACCTAAAGAACTTCTTGTCTGGAGACAACCCCCCCCACCGGGGGGGTGCTGCTGCAGGAAAATTGGTTGAACACGCCCCGAGGTCAGCACTTGACCAGGTTTGGGGTGCCAAAAAAATAAACAATTAAAAGTTCTTTGTTTATTTTGCACATTCAGATAATCATATCGTGACCCCTCCCAATTATTTGGCTCCCTCCTCCCCCCAAGACGCAAAGAGTGGTCAGGAGAGATCACTACGGTCTGGCTGAATGAGAGGATGCACGCACACACACACGCACACACAAAAACACGCACCGAGAAAGCTATTAGTGGCCAAGAATGGGGTTTATTGCTTGGTTCTGAGAGTTGTGTCACGCCACGGGCGGTAATTTCCCGACGTGCCCTGAGTCCGTTCATCGCTTTGGACGGCGAGTCGGATGCAGGGACGTAAGTTACTGTCTTCCCTGGGTATCTGTGTCCATCACCATCCTCTGCCGCGTCCCTCCTGGCACGTACTGTCGCCGTGGAGCGAGCCTCCTTTCCCAGATCGCATGGTTCCTGAAATTCAGGTTCTTAAAGCAATTTGTGACTGCGGTTTCCTGGCTTACCAGACGCATGACATTTTATGTAATGATTGTGTGTCATATAAAAGTTGAGCATCGTTTCTGCTAAACAGATTGGCTTGTATACCACATGGTATCTAGGCTGCACCTGGCAGATCCCCCCCCCAACACCCCCCTTCTAGGTAGGAATCCATCTGTGTTTTATCGATTTCATCATTTTTCAGCATGATTTAAAATGCACAAATCAGGCAGCATTCAGCCAAGGAGGAATCGGCCATTCGGTCTGGTCTCCTGACCAGTCACACATAAAGAGGGGCTTAAAAAAACGAGATGCTCGCTCCCAAATATGGTCGTCACTCATGTGACATGGACCTCAGTAGGTTTCAGATGGCAATAAGAGGAACAGCCCTCCTTTTTCAGAGTTGTGTCAACTGGACGCATTAACTCATACATATTCTGTTTTCCTAAATATGCAGCCCGACCCTGGGAGTATTGTCTCCATAATTAATTGCAACAAATTCTTTTCTTCTTGTCTTTTAAAGGCTCCGATGCTCGGAATGCTGGCAGATTCATCAAAGCACATTATAGGCCAAAAAACAAAATAAGTATTCAGATTGAAACCCGACTCCCATCTCGTCCCATGAAGAAACTCTCCCCCGAGTAAGGCCTGGCTATAAGCACTGTGGTCTTCTGAGAAAATCCATGTTCTGTTCCCCTGGCTCTATTGTAATCCACATTCTGTGTAAGATATATATTTATTTGATGCACCAGTATTGAAAAATTTCACAAAATATTTTACTTGTACATTCCTTCGTCTACCCTTGGGATAGGCCTCACACTGCGCCACGCTGCGCTAGATAAGTGGTTGGGAAATGAATGGACAGATGGATTCTTTTTAATCAAACATGAACCTTTCCTTTAATGATGACAAAAAGGAATCAATAACCTCCTATGTTACCTGTATACATTGATGACCAGCATGCGTTTCCATAACACATCAAACTGTCATGGCAAAGGCTTCAGCCAGCCGGGGCTGCGCTCCACACAGATGTTTCATGATGTTCCATGCGGCGTGCCCAAACCCCAAACGCAGACTGCAACATGAGACTAATCAATCCAGGCAGGGGGGTTGCAGCAGTGGCCAGGCTAACTGAGATGGGCTCGCCGTTTTGTTATGCCCTTATTGATTTTACGCCCCCCCCCCCCACCATTAATGGTACGATCCATCCTCAACCTTCGCTTCATCTCAGAAACCACGTTTGTCTCACAAACTCCCATAAGCAGGTGAGATTTACTTTGCTCTCTGCTGGTGATAGTAAGTGCTGCAGTAACGGAATTAAAGGGGCGGTAACTCCCTCATCTCCGCCATGCCTCTGCGCCAGCCTTTCTCTGTAAGCAATAATTACCGGGACGAATCAATGGCTATTGTGCTCCTTTCTGCACCCTTGTGCATCAATCAGCCAGGCCTGGAATTAGTTAACTGTAAAACTCTCCTCTTTAGCCTTCAAGGTTGCTATTGGACCTAGAAAATATCCCCCCTCGCCCCCATCCTCTGGATCTCGCTCTGGATTTCATTTAATGCCGATCTCAACAAATTGTATATTTTCTCTGTTCTCTGCACTCCCGTTGATTTATTGAATCCACCATTTATAGCTTTGCTTATCAATTCCCACTCTGGCAAGCTACAGGATTGCCAGACAAAGATGCACCTTAAATGTGTTTATTCCTCATTAAGTAAAACATCATCTTTGACCTCATACTTGGGCTTTGAAGAGTGCTCTCCCATTTCAAGGTCATTAGCTCCTTCAATGATAATAGAAAATCTATGCGTTTTTGAATTGTTGGGTCAACCTTGACTGCAGACCACTTTAATTCATTCTTCTGACATGGCTGCTGTGAGGTAGGCGCCCCCAAAAGGGGGAGAATAGCCGCATGCAAATTTCCTCTGCGTTGCTTTCGATAAAATATGCGGCTGTTTGTTGCACGGCTTGAATATTACAGACATTACTCAGTGGTTATGGAGAGCGATGCCCTGGGATATTAAGGCATCCGGGGACCTGAAGGTCGGCGGACCTCGCCTGAGAATGTGTCGATCGATATAATTTGGTCAATAACTTCTTTATTACCACATTTTCACTCCCAGCAAAATCGTTTTGGAGTTAAAACGCATTTGTGTTAAAAAAAAAAAAGAAAAGGCAGCATTGAAACTCCACCACGGCACTTGTGACCCAAAGCCTGCTCGAGACGGACCCGGATCGCGAACACGACACATGGGTCGCTCCTGCGGCCCGGGAAAGCGAAACGGATTTTAATTAGCGTCGCCAGACAGCCGACTCAACTGACGGCGGAAATCGCCGTGGCGATCGTTCCTCCCGCTGCTCCGTAACCCCCCCCCACCCTCCCAACCCCCCGATCGGAAGCTCGATTTCTGAGGCGAGTCCGTGTTCCGCTCCATGCTAATTAAAAGTTCAACCCATGAATAATGCAGATTGCCGCGGATTTCTTCTGAGCCCGTGGCTACACGGAGCACGCGCGGCCCGGGGTACTGGTCCTCGTGCCATCCTCACCATTGCCGCCATCTCACTTGTATCACGCCAGATGCTCCCGTATGAGTCACTCCTACTTACAGCGAGCCCCATGAAAATGACCCACATAGACGAGCTGCATCCAGAGACTCCCACCCCGGCGGAATGTATGCATTATGATTCTGTCAGTGCGCATCATCGCCATGCACGGAGGAAAATTAAAAGCGGGCGCGGATATAGACGAGAACAAAAAGCAACATGGCAGTCTTTCGGGAACGGCGCGGAGGCCGGCGCCACGCTTGTGGTGTAGAAGTGGTGGTTTACAACAGCTAGTAAAACTATTTTATTGCCAACCACTACATGCAAGCTGGGAGAATGGGACGACATGCACCATTAAGACTTCGCAATAGAAATATTTAACAGCGTCTTGGTAGCTGGATGTCCAGTAGACTCACACAGTAAGCAGTCTCTGAGCATATTGTTAGCTCTGATATATTACATTTAACTTTCAAATCCGCAGAAGAGGGGATTGCGATGTTACACATAGAATATTTACTGTACTTTATGTTACACTTCTCACCTGCTGAAGCTTCATGGATCCGCTGCTGTAGGTGATACACTTATTTGTAATTACAGACCAGTAAACCCAGACTGGCTGAAGATCATTGTTAAATGCATGAAATGTTCCTTTGGCTGCGGATCATATTTAATATGCTGGTTTAGGTTAGGTTAAAAATAAAATGCTATTTAATGAAAAACAAATGTATCATCATTGTTATTATATGGTTATTTATCCCTAGTGCGTTAGACATTCATTCTCTAAATGGAAGGTTCTAATACAGGTATCTTATAAAAATACAGCCTAGGTGCCGTTAATGTTTTGCACTGGGCAATTTTACCTTCGTTGTGATGTGGGCTTAAGTGAGGTTATTATCCAATTAGGTATCGGAGGTGGGAAATGACAAACACAATCACCTGGCCGTTTGTCTGAAAAGGAGGAAATTAATGATTCTGAAAACCTCATTATGAATATTTCAGACTAAATGCGGCAACATTAAAAGCAAGCCTATCGCAGTCTGTTGGATGGATTTATTGCGGTATCGCTTCCTGTGCTACCAGTGCAAACCACTCCTCTCAATAATCCTCTGGTAACCTGACAATAATAAGCTGCCATTTTATGATAATGTGAAAAATAACAGTACAAAGGCATGTCCGAATTGCGTTACATTTTATATTACCCTGGCACACAGTAACGCATAGTTTACGGGAGAGGACTTTGACATCTGGAGGTTGACTTAAACTTACCCGCTCAGGTTATCATCCTAGTTCGCCATGGCCTGGCAGTCAGGACGTAAATCACCCAGATAACCGTGATCTTGTTTTTTCTTGCTATTGGGCTCTTACTCTCTCAGGTTTGATCTATATTCATTTTTTAAGTCATACGAAAAAGATGTCACACATTGAAAGGACATTAGGAAGTGACACAATGATGTTGAATGATGACGCCGTTACTCTGTGTGCTGTCTTGATTCCCTCTCTGGGTGGAGGCTGGACGGCCATATGCCAGCAACGGGCTCCACCACAGTCAGTATCCATCAGCAAGGTTTAAAAATAATCCCAGTTCATCACTAAACAGGTATCTCCGGTGGAAGGTGGGGGTCAGGCCGGCCAAAGGGTGTCTGAGCGTTGTGTAGTGTTGTGTCGATGAGTGTTAGCTAGCACAGGGCTCAGGTAATCGGCCGTAATCATTATGATCAGTAATGAATAGTAATGTTTGAAATACAATTATGTGATCTGCCATCATATATGTACCTTTTCAAAAGATTATTGAACGTATTGAAGAGAAAAACAAATCTAGTAAAAAAAAAAGTGAAACCAGAAGATAAACTATTAAATATTCTTGTCTCAGTTATGGTTTAGGTTAGGTTAAAAATAAATGCTATTTAATGAAAAACAAATGTATCATCATTAATAGCAAATAGTAAATTTCTGTAATCTTGACAGTAATGCAGCTACAGGTATGACTGTGAGGCAGTGGTCTAAGGTAGTTTCATTTTATATATTCGCCATGAATTTTAAATATATATTTCATTAAAACATACTATTTTTGTTTGACTACCCAAAATAACCAACAGTGTTTATCCGGATGCTCTGTACTGTTGAATGTTGAGTTCGTTAAGGAGGCCTCAGCAGAAAATTGGGGATGTAGGTACCTGTACAGGGTTAATAAGCCCATGTCCGGAGGTTCTGGGCTCCCCCCCCCCGACCCCCCCCACGTATTAGCATACACACGCACAATTGACAAGAGCCTCGATCATCTCCATCAAGTTGTTAATTTGCAACATAATGTTCTCACAGTCAGGCACGGGGACTTCTCCAAGCACATCACACATTGTGGCAGAGAAGCGTGGAGAATTAAATATAATAAAAATGATCTTTATCGTGGTGATTATTGCTATTTCTGTCGTGTATTTAGCTGGCAGGGCGACTGAGCGTTTCCCGTGGCTGTAAAGCTGCGGAATTGGGCCGCGAGAAGAATGGCAGGGACTACCGCGGCTCCCGGCGCCGCTCGCGGCAGATGCCAGTGCCCCTCAGCCAGGGCCCTCCGCGGCATCTAACGGCGGCCTTACATAACCGCGGCTGACGGCATCCCGTGGCAGCGCCGCGCGCGGCACTCAGACGGTCGTCACGGTGATCCCTGAGCCCTGTCACAAGAAGCCGCCTGCTCACAGCTTCCTGCGTGTGGGCAGGTTTGACCCGGGGTTTCAGATTCCACACAGGTGGTGTGGAATCGGGCCATGGAGACGTCGAAGGGGCCCTGACTCCCATTCTGCTGGCCCGGAGCCCGGTTCTGATGGGCCTGTGTCTTGGCAGGTAAGGCCGTGCAGGATGTGAGCTCACCGTGCAACGTGGCAAGAGGCATCGTCAGCACCGTTGGCTCTCGGTTCTCACCTACTTACCGCTAAATCACCTTCGGACTGACTAACCGAGAAGGTCAGTCGTCATAACAATGAACATGTCATCGGGCAGCCTGGAGAACCGATCTGGAAAAAATAACATCGACGTCACGACACCTAATGACAATAATGTCACAGTCATGTCACCATCTACTCTCACTGATCAAATACTCACACCATCTGAAAAATATCTCAGAATAACAGAATAACTAAAGTTATATATGTATACATTTTTTCAACACTGGCATGCATTAATTGGCCTGTAGAGAGACTATGACCCAAAGAGTGCTGACCTGTTGTCTTAAATTCCCCACGCAGTGGGCTTCCATGCAATGTTGATCTGTTTAATCACCTATTCCCCAGCATTCTCTCCATCACTGAAGAAAAATAAGCCTTTTTGTTATGTATAAAGCTTGCAGATTGTTGCTGTATGTAGTTGAGACTGTTAGCAGGCCTGTATCCCTCTCCCCTTCCCCGAGCTGCATGCCGCGCATTTAACATGCAGTCCCAGAGACGTGCAGCACACATGCGACGGCTGGGAGTTTCCATCGCCGCAGAGCTTCGGCCTGACGCTTGATGCACTTCAGCTGTGCCATACAGAGTGAGGAGGCGGGCCTACGTCTATGCCCACACTCTTGGGATCAAATTCGCCATGTCTGTTTTCGTTTCTCTTCTTTGTTTTTTAAATAACTGTGCCGTGCAACGTTATAGAGCGAAGGAGCAACGCACTCCAGACAGACACCCAAAGAACGCTCTGTGAAATCTGAGAAGTGTGCAAACAGATTATGGACAGCACAGAGAGTGACCGTCCTTTAAGGAGAAATAAAAAAAATAAATAATCCGAAAGTATGAAGGACACAAGCTTGTGAGGATAAATGTGATGGACAACTGGTCGTCTGGAGAGAAAGCCAAGCCCAGAATGGACCAGAGGGGTAAAGTACTTAAAACCCTCTCAGTCTGGAAAGATAGGCCGAGAGGAAATGGCAGCCATTAAGTGTATCGTTGAGAGGTCTGGGATTCGTGGAACAACAGTCACATTGTGTGACCCTGCCTTCTCCTCCCGGACCCCTAATGAATAAAGTGTTTCCCTCGTCCGCCGCAAATTCACAACAGACCCGATCGGTAGCTCCCGGTCGGTATTCAGCTGGCTAGCCGCACTCCGCGCGCGTTCTTTGATCGCGGCTCGTCTTTTGAGAGGGAAATTTGTGTCATTGTGGCTTTTGGGAAAGTGAAACAAAAACACGGTCTCAAATATTTTTTGGCGGCGGACCTGCTTTGGTCGGACGGAAAATCAAAGCAGGAGGTACCACCGAACGTCCATTTTCTGACAATTAAGTAAATCGCTGTGATTATACAGCAAAAAAATGAGAAAAAAAACAACAACAACAACAACAAAAAACAGGCTTTTTCCCCGGCCGCCCGTTTTCCTGCATGTTACCGAATTTATAAACAGAATTAACGTTATATTCATCGCAGGAAAAGAAACAAATGGTGCAGGGGTGGAAAAGGCGGCTTTTCAAAGCTCCGCTAAACGGGCGCATTGTCGCCCTGCTCTTGGAACGGCGGCTTTCAGCGCCCTCATGTCTTCCTTTGTATTCAAAGGTATTAAAATGCATTACTCCTTCGCAAATATATCGTAATAGCTAGTCTCTTACGTGATCTCTACAACCCCACCCCCCCCACCTTCATATATACGAGGCAATTGACACGCAGCGCTCGGGGAGTCTAATACAG
The DNA here is from genome assembly GCA_026774425.1 of Petrocephalus zakoni. Classification (NCBI taxonomy): domain Eukaryota; kingdom Metazoa; phylum Chordata; class Actinopteri; order Osteoglossiformes; family Mormyridae; genus Petrocephalus; species Petrocephalus zakoni. The sequence continues at coordinate 688,169 of JAODKN010000107.1, forward strand.
CCATAAACGGAGACGTCAAATAATAAAAGATTGCACTTTAGCGCTGTAAAAGGAGTGTGCCGCCTTTGAAGCTAACGCCCTGTTCCTTGACAGATTAGTTTTTTAAAAATTAGGTGCACGGGTGGCAAGTGTAAGCCCGATGCATATAAAATATTTCCCCCTTCGCTTTCTCTCGTCTCCTTTCTTCATTTCTAAAAGGGCCTGCAGAAGAGATTTGAGCATCGACACAATGCTTCACAGCTTAACAGTTTTAGCAGCTATGAATCATCTCGCTTAATGTATTCAGGACAGACGAGGACCAACTGCTGCTATCAAAGGACCTGCTAAAATAACTGTAATAACTGGAAAATTATTCTGATAGCCTGAAACAATCTTATATATCACAGAACTTTATTAAAATAATATCAAATCAAATTAGCGTGTATCCCCATAATGAATTAAGTAACAGGTTACGCTGATATTAATCTCGACTTGCTGGAAGGCATTTCAGCAGGAGCATTTAATAAGGCGTCCCTGTTGCTCTGAACGAGCAGAAATCCTTGAGTTCTCGTGCTTATTCAGGGGAAATACATCAAAAGACTCCCCCCTTCTGCCTCGCCCCCCCTCCACCCCCCAGCTCCATCTCTCTCTCTAAATAATGTGCCCATTTTCCGTGCCTTTGGTGAAATTATTCATAAGGGGGGAGAATCTCGGTGAAATCTCAGGAGAGTTCTGATTAGCGCTCGACCCGTGGGACGGCACTTCGCCTAATCCCCTAAATGTCTCGCGACTCCCGCGCGTGCACTGGAACAGGAGGAGGAAGGAGGACCGGGCCGGGGGCGGGTTGGGGCGTAAAGTGGGCTCAGGGCTGCGTGTTGACGCCGGCATCAACTCCCCCCCCCCCCCACTCCACCCCACCCCACAGATCCTGCGGGTTCTCCCCGCTCAGGCGTGCACGCACTGTCCATTTGCAGGATCGAGAAAAAGAAAAAAAACGAGTGAGAGAGAGGGGGAGAGAGAGAGAGAGAGAGAGAAAACCTCCTGGCCGCTCTTTCAATTTTTTAATAGAGCCCAGATGATGCCTGGGCAGGGAGGGAGAATAGACAGCTCATGTCAGTTTTTCCTGAGCTCCCAGAGGGCCGGTAGCTCTGTAATGATCTGGTAAGGCTACAGATTAAAGCAGAACCGGAGTCCAGCAAAGAGGGGAAGCCAGGCACGGGGGGGAGGGGGGGTGTAGGGCTGCTGCGAGTGTCTCCTCCACTACCCCCCCCACCCGACTCTTAAAATGTCATTTAGCATTTTTTTACTCATCGCCTCACT
>JAODKN010000107.1:723547-733709 GCA_026774425.1 Petrocephalus zakoni
GAGCCGGTAGCGCACGCATTAGAATGTGCACTGCGCCGGCAGAGCATGCATTGGAATGTGAACTGAGCCGGTAGAGTATGCTGTGGAATGTGAACTGAGCCGGTAGCGCACGCATTAGAATGTGCACTGCGCCGGCAGAGCATGCATTGGAATGTGAACTGAGCCGGTAGAGTGTGCTGTGGAATGTGAACTGAGCCGGTAGAGCACGCATTAGAATGTGCACTGCGCCGGCAGAGCATGCATTGGAATGTGAACTGAGCTGGTAGAGTATGCTTTGGAATGTGAACTGAGCCGGTAGAGTATGCTTTGGAATGTGAACTGAGCCGGTAGAGTACGGTTTGGAATTTCCACCGGCCATGGTCGTCTGGCAATAAAGGCCCCTGATTTTGATTAAACAGCACCTTTTAATAATAGCAAAATATTATGGTGGATGCTGTACATAATGTTCTGGGAAATCGGTAAACTATTTAAACACAGGAAATTCTCATGGATAGAGGCACTCATGTTACCTTCTCTCTGAAGCATTTCGAAATGCTGTATGTACACGCAGCAGCAGCAAAGGATTTAACACGCACAGTGAATGCTGTTTAAAAAAATTCTGGGTAAAACTCTCATCTATAATGCACTATAGATACCTTCATAATGCATTATAATGGTCAGTATAAGAATTAATAAAGCATTACATGACAGTCACAAGGCATTATAATGTCGATTTATAATATTTCATAAGCTCCAATGAAGCTCTCATCTATACTGAACTATAGATTACTTCGAAATGCATTATAATGGCCAGTATAAAATTAATAAGGCTTTGCAGAAACTATTGACAGTCATAAGGTATCATAGTGTTGATTATAATACTTCATAAGCTCCAATGAAGCTGTAATCTATAATGCACAATAAAAATCTTCATAACGCATCATAATGGTTAGTATAGGAATTAAGGATGCTTTGTATTATGAAGGTACCTATAGTGCATTATAGATGAGACCATCATAGAGTATTCATAATGCATAATAAACATGGCTATAATGTGGTATGCCTTTAAATAAATATTTATTGCCAAGTTTATAATGCTTTATGAATACAATAAAATGTGTTATGAATGTGGTCATAGATTCTTATAGACATGGCATTCATAGAAAGTGTTACCAAATGTTATTATGCTGCTGCATTACGTGCATGTGTGTATACACGTCAGCTGTAGGGCTGCGGGTTGGATTCCTGACCCTGGCTCTGTGTGGGCGGAGCCTGCATGATCTCCCCGTGGTTATGGCAGACTCTCCTGGCTACACCTTGTCTCCTTCAATCCAAAAGCATCCACTTTAAATGGCTTTAAATTGCCCACAGTCGTACTGTAATGGACTGATATCCTTCTGCTTCCCAGCGCAGGCTCCAGGCTCGTACGATTAAATCTGATTAGGTGGTTTCAGTTTGGTTAAGGGTCCTTGTAATGATTAGAAAGCCAGCGACGACAGCAGAATTCATGCTTATCCCAGTTTTGACACAAGTACATTTAATGAAACTGCAATTATCTATTGCAGTGTAAGAGATATGTGATTGCATCCAAAAAAAAACTGAGGAAAAAAATAGAAAAACAGCGCAGAGGCATCAGGCAGCTGTGTGCACGACCACGGTTACAGAGGGCCGGCACTTTGCTAGATCTGGAACATACCTGCGGCTATCGGCATGAAGCAACAAATGTTCTAAGACACGCTGAGGATACACGACGCCAGGCCTCTTCAGCACCCTGCGTAAATCAAAACCCAAAACCAGAATTCCATATAACGTCTGCCCCTGTCATGTTGAGGGATGTAATTCGAGGCCAGCTAATACAACGCCCCCCCCCGGCGATCCTCCTCTTCCTCAGTGACGCGCTGCAGCTGCATCGTCCCCGGTGACGTCCGTATCTGAGGGGCGCGCTTGTCGGCGGCAGGCATGACGGACAAGCGGCTGCTTGGCTCTGTGCACCTTTAAAGTGTGTCAGCGGTCAGATCAGGAGTCCTCCTGCAGCTGTTATAGGCAGGAGAAATATAAAGGTAACAGACAGATAAGAGGGGGAAAAATGCATGATTAGCTGCCCTAGATTTTTTAAATTACATCCTGTTTTGGGCATTAAATAAAATAAGTGTAGTAATATAATCAACTGTCCCCATTAGGCAAAGTTCTCATGTAGGGCAATTGAACAAAGTAGTGTCCTCAAAATGTGAAAGAACTAAAATCAGGTCGTTCCTGGGAGCCATCAGTAATGAACTTCCTAAGATGTGTGAAACTACTGTGGATTGGAGTGACCTGGGTTTAATGTTATGCAGCATTTAGGAGAGCTTTTTGAAACCTTATATTAATTCAGAGCGCGAGGTCAGGTGATACCAGCGTGGCCTTGTTCTACATGAGAAGGGATTGTGTAGCAGACTCGGTGTCCCCTTATAGCAGATGCCAGAGAAACCTATGTTTGTTTAGTAAATTTGTTACTATTAAAGGCCCTCTACTTGATGACTATAGTATGACTACTGTAGTTTGACTACAGGATGACTAGGATAGAAAAAAAACCTTTGTAATAAAAATGCAAATGTTCCTTTCTTAACAAATGGCGTGCTAGCGTTGTTTGTAAGCCTACTTCCAGAAGGTGATAAACTAAGCACCATATAACTATTTTATACAGTACACATCTCATTACCGGGCCGAGGGAATGGTGTTAGGTGACAAGACGCACATGCACTTTCTTCATGTTCCTTCCGAAAGGGACCATTTCGGAAGGTTATTGTAGATAGTGTCTCAGATGATGCTGAATCCTAATGTGTTTCTCACTTAGCCCATTATACAATCAGGTATATATAGATATTTATGTTTTTTTACAGAAGAAATGTAGGTTAAGTATCTCATGGGTACTATCGCTCTGTGGAGTCTTCTGGTCAGGACTGCACATTGGAAGATACGGGCCCACCTGCTGCTCGTCGTGAATCATTACCAGCTATTTTAGCGACTAAACCTGGTAAAAATGGTGTGGGTCGTCACCGCCAATAAAAGTCGCACTTTTAAGCCGGTGCACGTCCCAGGAACCTGTGCAGGAGGGGCTACGCAATGCGGCCTTCAGCAGTTAGTAGCTAATTAGGCCGCGGTGCGTGGCTCGGTAGCAGGATGACCGTGCCGGGCCCTGATTGGAGGGCAGTGACTTCACAGGCCGATACGTCGTTATGTTCCTGGGCTTTGGCAGAGAAATGACGCCTGATTGAAGACGTTTTAATCGAGTAGGGAAACCGCTCCGTGCTCCTGTAAGGAACATTCTGGGAATCCAACAAATCGTCGTGGCCTTTCCTTACCCGATGAAACGGGGGCCTTAAGGTCACTCGGTCGGTCGGTCATATCAGCGGCCAGAGTGGTCTTAGACCTGGCTAATGCGGAAGGTGAAACCGCTATGGAGCAGAGAATGCCGCGGTATAAAATAAACAAAGCATGCCAGGTAAGCATAAAGTGGTCCGATCCGGTTAACGTTTTAAGTAGGCCGCAACTTTCCAGTCACAATCCATGGATGCCGAGCGCCCATGCAGACGTAGCAGACACCTAGACATCCTATATAAAGCGCGTGCAGCACAGGTCTGCTGCGCTACTTATGGTAACAATGCAGGTGCCCTATTTTATATCGTACTTGTTTAACGTGATGTAGCATCCCCCGTGCTTTGTGTCTATGCTCCATCATTTAACGCCGCGAAGGAAGAGGCGAGGCTTCGGCTGGGATTTCCCGGCGTGCTGTCAATCAATTTCTAAGTGCCTCTCTGCATGACCCTTACAGTAACTCAGCACTCTCTAACAGGTCGCTGATACAGTATAAATAATCAAGCATGAAAGAATGAGGGAAAAAAAACTACCTATATTTGCCTCTCAAGTGCCTGGTATGTTCAAACACCGGTATGTTTAAAGGCAGCGAGGGACCAGCGTTTCCTCATAAGCAGAAATCCTGGAGGCGTTACGAAATACATGCTTAAAAAGCTGAGAAGTTTCCTGGAGCCTTTGAGGATGTCAGTCTTCCGCAGGAAATGCAATAAGGAGAGAGGGAAGCTAGCTGACTAAGTCTCCTAATTATTCCAAACAATGGATCAACGGCTTCATGTTTAACAAATAAATGAAATCCGTCTTATTTTCCCTCTGTTTTTCCGGGGCTCCGCTGCACTGATCCAGGAGCACAGAGCCACCACCTGGCTTCTACCGCCGTTTAATTGGACCAGCCGTCAGGAAGGAGGCGACGATATGCAGATCCACAGCCGCCTGTTTAAATGCACAGATTTGTCATAAAATATCACTGAGACGTCTGATAATTACTCGTATTAGAATGAACATTAATGCCGCCTCTTCCGTTTTAACGCCTAATTTTACCTAAGTGTAAAGAACACTTATGTTCTTTATAGAAATGATAGATGCCTTAAACCTTCACATTTTCTGGGTCAGGAATAACAAACGCATCTTTTTTTTTTGTTGTTTTTATAACGTTATTATAGTCTTTCAGCTGCAAGCTGGCGAAGAAAATGTAGCTGGCTTGGGTTTTTAATTCTTTAAAATTCATGCTCATTCATTAATTGATTAGCATTTCTTGGCTGAAACTTATGACTGTACAGTTGCATTTTCTTTTACATTTACTCACTGTCAGCTCTAAATGTTATGACATACCTCATGACTACACATTTAATACAGCACTTCTATTTATTTATAAACATTAATAACATGTAAATACTAAGAAGTGCTTGAATTCCATTAATAGATGAAATACATGCTATTTCTGCGAAAATCTAAGCAGGCTATTTATAGTTAAATTAATTATGCAAATAAGTTCAGAGACCCGGTTTCAAAAATAATTTATCTGGAAAGCAATTAGTTAACACGCAGGTCAGCTACTAATGCGACTGATGTATGACTCCCTCAGATCGCTAGTTATCTACAAAACCGGTTTGAGTTATGGGGCATTCTAAAAAAAAAAATACAAGACGTTCTGTGAACTGAATGAGTAAAGTGAGGGATTATACAAACTGCGCATCCACAGTGCTGAGACTGGGTGGAATCCAGTAAACATGGAATCATGAGCACACACTGCACACACTGCACACACACTGCAGTTCACCAGGCCCCTGTGCTGCCTCGCCCCTGCAGTCTAACATATTCATGTCCTGTACTGAAAGCAATAGCCCTAACACTACACATGCAAAAGCCTTAATAATCCGTATTCCTACAATACATTTCACAGTGACCGAGTTTGGCAAAGGTAAGTAAGCTGTGAGTAAGAAAGACCTTTTCATGTAGCCACGTGGCGAAATAGCTTTAATTACGCTGTTTGTTTTATACCAGTGATCAAGGCTTGGATTTTAATACGGCTGCTGTCAGCCTTCAGGTGGAAATGGACCTGGGTTCTGCTGGGCTAAAGATCACTGGGCCTATCCCCCAGAGAAGGCCCGCCGGGCCCTCAGCATGAGCCTGACACGGTACAGGAGAGGCCGGGCCAGTGGGTCCCTTACTCTAACAGTAGCCGCTCCTGAGGCTCGGCATACCCTTAAAGGATAACCATTTAACAAGCTTCCAGTCACCAATTCCCAGCTAATTAGTGTTAGCTTAGCGCTACGCTTTCGCACACGGCCTCCAGCACACCTTCACTGAATGCTGATTGGACCGACATGCACCTTCTTTAAAGAAGGTCCATAATAAGCAATTCTGACATGTTGATAGCATCTGTTAGGAAACAGTATCTCCCGTCAGCTACTCTATACCACATTATCGTTCTCGTTTATAATGCTGATCCCAGTCCGGAAGATATGACATACTGTCTATTTTTCATATATTGGCTGTATATCACTGAGATGATCTCATATACGTTTAACATCTTCAGTGGCCCCTCATCAAACCCAAAGGCAAAATCAATACATTCTATCAGTAGAAAGATAAGTGAAACATTTATAGAACACATAAAATAGTGGCTGTATTCTAGTGGATATTTATAGAAAGTATGGGAACTGTTTTTTCTCTTTTTGCGTTTGCAATTTGACATGGCTGTCCAATACCAGTTTCATTAGCTTCTGTGTTATTTATTCAAAATGAATTAAATTGACTTAGAAAACTCAACGACTCATGCATATATCTCTATATGTGGCAGTGGGCTACAATCATTCGTACAAATACACGCAGCTGCTCAGGCTGGAAAGGTAAATCATGTTATCTAACTATGCATTGACTTCATATTGACATCGTAATGGCTCCTAATACCTCGTGTGATTGGGCAGAATTGGGTCCTGGAGCAGAAAGCCTCAGCAGCTAGAGAATTATGGCAGCATAGAGCTGAGGTCTGGTCATACGCACACGCGTGTGATCCCCTTGCACGCGGCCGCATACCGGCACACACGCCTCCACGCACATATGACCAGGTGACATTCAATTAAAGGCGGATTACAGGACCATAAGACAAACAAAGAAGAAGGCTATGCATACTGCTTGCTAATGCGCCTTTCATTTTGTGGCTGATTCCACAACACCAGAAGAAGCTTCACAGTATCCCTGCCCCCCACGCGAAACCGCGCGACGCCGTCGGACGCGGCACAGACTGGAAAAATGTAAATGATGTAATTCCTCACTGCGCCGATAGGTTTTGTTATTAAGGCTTTTAGTACCGTCATTTTGGAAATTGCAATTTTCCAGGCCGATGTCCAACAACAATTCAAGGAGACGTACAGAGCAAACATTTTTAAATTATCCCTTTTGAATTTTTTTTCCCCCAGATTAAAGTTAAATCAACAAAAAAATGTTAGCTACCTTTTAAACTCACGGTTCTGGTACAAGCATGCTCATTTGACTCCAGGTGGATCCTGCAAGGCTGCAGTGGCAAGACATGGTCGCGCCATCGCTACTGCGAGTTTGAGACAAGTTTTCACTTTGTGGAGTGGAGATTTCAGTGTACACAGTGAATGACCTTGTGGTGATGGACTGGGGCCGCTCGGCGACTCAGGAACGCGTCTTACCCGACACTGATCCAGAAACGCAGAGAGGAATGGATTTATTGACTTGTGACTTTGACTCCGGGTGATGTATCAGTGCTGTTATTATGGGGAATGATTGGGTTTCAGACTGTCAGGGCTGACTTTATATAGAGGGAGTCCAAACGCCCCTCACTAATCACTGACTGGGACCCACAAAAAAGATATAACGTGATATCTAAGTTCATTGGCAAGGTTTTGAGCAAACACAAACAAACACACTGGGATTGCTCTCCGTGTCGTTCGATGGTCGTGCTCCATAGTTTCCCATCGGGCAGTGAGGTTTGAGCCTTAGCACAATGAGAAGGTGGATTATACACGCAAGCCGACTCAGGGCTTCCTACTGAACCAGCCATGAATATATAGAGCTGTTTAAATCTTTATGGTTTAGCCCAGCCAGATGATAAGTTTAAAGGGTACAGAATAGGACGTGGACCTCTGACCTTTAATATCTGAAACTAGGTCTAACCCTGATTTGGTAAAATTCAGAAATTAACAGGAAATGACGAGCAAAGGGTGCGAAACAGGGCCACCCAATTTGAGGGGCTCCCTAATTATACAGGCCACTCGAAACGGACACATAGTGAAGCAAGAGCAAGAGAAACCGCACAGATTATTCAGCCCTGACCAACTTTCAGGAGATCCACTTGTGGTCTTCTGGTACTGACATTACCCCCCCCCCCCCCCGGCTCATTTTATACTGCTGCAATGTACATAGTGATGCAGCATAGACTAAGCCTCCTCAGACCCTCATCCGTATATAACCTGCTATATCAGGGATTGGGCGATAGCCAGTAAGACGTAGCCTCTGCTGCTCTCCGCAGTGCCTGGGCAAATTAAGCACCACCCTGCTGTGGCTAATGAGAGTGAAAATGTGGTGAGCCTTTTATTCAGATGATGTTCATTTCCAGTCCAAAAGATAGAGGGGGACAGTGCTTTTGTGAAAGCCAAGCATAATATATCGCCTCCTATTGTGTGCTGAGCATTTTCCATAATTTGCCTTTTCTTTCTCTCTCTCCCTCTCTTTCTCTCTCTCTCTCTTCTTCCTCACTCTTGCTTCAGTTCTGGTTTATCGGACGGAGAGTGAGAGTTGTTAATAACATGCAATTTAGAGCCACTGCTGTGTCTCTCGCTGTCAGTCATTTGAGCACCAGCACCTCTCCAGGTCCCTGACTCTAATTAAATGGTGCAGGCCAGGGTCTAGCAGTTTGTCACTCGGGAGCCTCGCAGGGGGCTGCTAATGTGAACTCTTTCACAGCTTGCACGAGCCGGGTCAGTTACGGGGTGAAGCTGAACCTCTAGCCACTACCTGCTACTGCGACATAGGCACCTGGGGTGGCTCTCGGCCCTCCTTCTGAAAGGTGCCGACCAGCAGACAGAGGGTCCGGGCTGCATTGCAGGTCCAGTGGTGGAGAAACTGGCCAGGCCATAATGGGCAGGGCTGCTTGGCCTCCTGGAAAGCGCCCAATCGATCAACGTCCAATAAACCCAAGCCTGGAATGCGGCGATCCGGGCAGAGCGAGGTCAGAGTCGAGGTGCGCCCCAGTGTCCACCCCTTGCCAGAGTTTCTAACACGGTCTTTCTTGATAAGGAGGCATGACCTAAATGTAACTTAGATCTGCAATTTCTCCTGGAGGAAGTCAGTACCAACCGGAGGACCAATCAACTGCGCAGAAAGAGCTCAGGTCCAGGGGCGGGACCATAGGGGCACTGACCATGGTTGAAAGCTGATTGGTCCCCCAAGTTTCTCCTCCCCCTGTCACTCACAGATTCAAAACACATCATTGGCCCATGATAAGGATGGCCAATCTCTATGAATTATGATCCCTCTTATACCTCATCCCTCACTTTAAAAATCCTAGATTAGGCCCAGCTGGGTCGAATTCAGAGCATTGACTGCGGAACTGCGAGACGGCGAAGCCGAGGCAGCGTAACGGGGTGCAACACGTCATTAACAGCACAACACGGAAGCTGTGCAAACGCATCCTGCGCGGAGACGCCGCCGACGGCGCTTAACGAAAAAAGAGTGAGGACAAAAACTCCCACGCGTACGCACGCGCGTCTGCTTTATTACCGTGGCGGGTTATTAGCTGACCTTTGATGTTCCCTCCCTTTCTTGCACCCCTTTTGCCCGAAACGCAGACCCCCGTCCATAATATCGCAGGCGAGGTCTGCTGGGTTTACCGTTTCTCATTTTATCTCGGGGTACGTCTTCATCACCTTCACATCGATCAAACCAGTGCCAGTCCCAGGAGCAGAGTAACGTTTTAATGGTCCCCTTCTTCTCCCGTGTTTAAATATTCAAAAATATACGCCGGAACAAAAGCGCACATGGATCTCAGATACAGCGATAAGTAACACATGTAGCTGAATATGTTGCCCATCTGCTTCACCACAGATAGATTTTTTGCACTTGGAGGCCAGTCAGTAATTAGACCTGGATCAGTTGATGAATTAGCCGATAAACGCACTTCAGTTCTTCCTCCTAAGGCATTGACGTTTTTTTTGCCAGCTTTCAGTTGGCTTTTTTCTCTGACAGCTTTGATAAATGCTGGGTGGGAGAAGGTCCGCAGGACACACGACTGCAGGACAACGCCGCGCAGATCTCCTCGTCACGCGTCCCCTGCCCATCCATCAATATCCCTCTTTCGTTTCCATATTACGGGCGCCGTTTTTATACGTTACGCAGCGAAAACGCGAAAAAATAGTAATAACATAAGGGAACAGATCAGGCCTGAGAATATTTCCCCCGGCGGGGAAAGACAGGTTCCGTGGGGGGGCATATCCTCTCGTCTGTTTGGGCTTAATGACTCTGGTAGCTTTTAAGCAGGAGCCCCAAATGTCCAGGGGAGCCAACGGAGATGGACGCAGAGGCGACCTGCTTCTTTGTTAAGTCTCTGTCTTCCATGTCCCAGTTCCCATTTACCACGCCGGCCCCCTTTATCTAATGTAGTCAGCCATTACTCCCTCTAATAACCGACGTGGGCAGGGGCAGAGTCCCTTCCTGAGCCTTTGAGACACTTCCTGCTACACGGCGGTAAAAGCCGCCGAATCGGCTCATTCCATCATGCTGGACAAGGAGGCACAGGTGACACCCTGATCAGGTGTGCATGCATAATCACCTCCAAAAATAATCGCTCTTTGGACAGAGCGAA
>JAODKN010000107.1:743432-756953 GCA_026774425.1 Petrocephalus zakoni
CGCCCAAAACCCGCCCCCGCCCCACCCCTTACCGCCCCCCCCCCCCCCCCCCCCCCCCCCCCCCCCCCCTACCGTTACGGCCCCCCCCATCCGCACCCCACTCACAAATGCAGAATATGACAGGCCTCACCACTTAAAAGGCAGACGCTCTCTTTTCTGGCATGAAAAGAAGCCATCAGTTTATTGCATCAGGTTTGGCAGATATCCATACGATAACTGTATCCTTCCAGTTCCCCCGCCGCCCACCCCGCTCCTATTTTCGTAACCCGGGCTTAGCGGCGTCATCGTGCCCGCACACCTATCACTCCCATCACCTCCGTCGCAACGAAATATTCCGATGGTTCTCCGAGTTTTAAACTCCCAAGCGGGTCACGGGAGTCGCTAAAGCTTGCACCCCGTGCCGTGACGGTACGTAGCTACTTACGAGACTGTACTATGTATCGCATTCCAGTCTCATTCTAAATGAAGAGATTGCAATAAAGTATACTGCCGATGCAGTGCATTATGACATCGCATATATGTAGCTACATCCCTAGCTGAATTTTAAATACTATTTTGAGTTAAAGTTCTTCCGTTTTGAGGTTTTAGACTGGTGACACTTTTTATTTTTATTTCATAGAAAATTTTGACCACAGAATATTATGCGAATATGAAAGTTGTTCCAGATATACAGGCCCTCACATATTTAGATGAACCACTCATAAGCCACAGGTACTTAACTAGCATTTCAGTTGGTGTTGAGAATGTGAAATATAGGTTTGTTCGTAAACACTGTGTATGAGAAGAGGGCAAGTATGTAGAAGTTTGGGTGCGGGAAAGGGGGATTTGGGTCCTGACGGTTTCGAGGGGAACGTCTTGAAGGGAAGACAGAGAGACATGTCCCTTAAAATGGACGGGAGGAAGGAGACGGGGGATTGGATTGTCTTTAAAGATCACAGTGTGATGGGGGAGGGAGGGGTTGTTTGCAGGGGGGGGGTTGCTGGCAGGTTGGGCAGTGATATGCAAAACACAGCCTCCTTGACCAAAGCAGCCTGCAAAATGAGATGTCAGCATGCAACACTCATTGATATATGGCTGGGGAAACTCAAACACGTCAAACGACAGGGGGGCTAAAGGTGAGACAGCTCGTGTGAGCAGCTGTACATCTACGTCAGAGTGCCGCCGTGCGACTCTGCCTCCTCCTGTCTGCGCGACTCTGCCGCTGACCCTGCCGCCGCCTGTCCGCGCGACTCTGCCGCCTCCTATCCGCGCGACTTTGCCGCCTCCTGTTCGCGCGACTCTGCCTCTGTTTATATATTTATATTCGTACCCTTATTTATTTGCCTGCCCTGCCAACTGAAAGGGCCTTAGCCTTACAAAATTGTAGACTTCCTGGACAGGTGGTGAAATTTCATGTTGGGGGGGGGGTTCTTTATGAATACTGACATCACTGATAAAAGGAACCCCCCCCCCCGAAATAGTTTTGATTTTTTATGCAATTAATTTATGTAATTAATATAGAAGAGGGACTTTTATTTTAATGGGGGGGTGTTTTTAAAATTTTAAGATCCCTAAAAAGCGAACGAATAAGTATGTCTTGCCTTTTATATATGACAAAAGGGTCTGGAAATTTCTATGGTGCAACATGATAGCATAATAACGCTTTCGTTTGCTCTGAAAGGGAGGTCACAGGAAGGGCACGGCATGGTTCCATCTGACTCAAACTTTCCCCAAGTCCGGTGTGCAGATTGGGCAAAGTGGGACGGCGTTAGGTGGCATCAGAGATGGGGCGAGCAGATGGTTTTAGGAAGAGGACCACATTTGATCATGCTGTGTCAGCTTGGTTCGGCAACCATGTGACAGGAACTGTAGAAGTTGTACAGACGGCTGGAGGACCCCTCTCATGACTCTCGCCGTAATGGCTAAAAGCTGAAGCCCCAGACAGGTCCAATCAAAGCATTTGTGATACTCCGAGCGGCTGCTAGGAGAAACTGAGAAGAATGCCTCGCAAAGAAAGAATGAAAGCTTTTTGGAGCCTCCTCGACAGGGTGGTCATTAGCGATCGGAGGGCGCTGTCAGGGCCCACTGAGATCCTTGTGCTTGGGATAAACAGGGGCACAATGGCTGAAGGAGACAGTGCTTAGCGGTGGATTAGCCTGTCCGCGCGGAGCACCGGGGCGACGAGGGAGTACTCGCATCACACAGAGGCTGGCTAATATATGAGGAGCTGGTCTTACCGTCTACAATCCGGTGCTGCAGATTTCAACCAACACGAAAAAAAAGTGTCGCTTTTCAGTCCACAGGGGATAGAGAGAGAGGCTCGAAATCTGTGCTTATAACGAAGACTGCTTGAGTATTTAAATAAAGGCCAGGAGCAGTTTGTCTTTTTTTTCCCTCTCCCAACTTTCCCCCCCCCCCGCCCCGGTATGAGGTCAGATTCCACTATTATCGCAGCGTTATTCGGCAATATTCGGCAGCAATGGGGAACACTTGTGGAAAACAGGTGGAGAATTTATTGCACTCCATCTCGCCGTTAGGTTGGCAGAGTCGCTTATTTTCAGGAGCCTCGCCTGTCGGTCCTTGAATATGAAGAGAAATGTCAATAAAGCCTAGTGGATTAAACTAGTATCTTCAGTCTGGTGTGACTGGCTGGTGCCAGGACACAGACGGGCCGGCGCTGGGAGGGGGGGCTGAGCCTTGTGAAACGTTGGTAGAGAGAGACATGCTGTCCATGGTCAGACCTGGCATATATCAGCACAAAGTTTTACCAGACAGCTTCGCATTAAAGTGTAAACTTCCCTGTAAGTACCGTTCATATCCACGCTTCTAAAATTCTTTTATCGACATTCCTTTTAATACCTGCTCCGAATGAGCCACATGGAGGTTATGCTGAAAACCGCCTACTTAACCAGGACTTAATTACTGTCTCAGAGAGCACAGTTTGGGAGATTAGAGTAAAGACCAGGCAAGACTCTGTCCTAACATCTCATTACAATAAAAGGCAAAAAAATAGCATTTTACCCAACAGAAGGCGCATCTAAAATCCTCACACAAGACCTGTTCTTTGATATTTTGGTACGTGTGCTAATTACCCTAATAAACTTGTTACCCAACAAAGACACAGCCGCATTTCGAGATCTTCCCGAGATACTGCCCTTCTCACCTGTGTTTGGAGAACGTACTGTTTCTCGACGATTCCTGATTAAAAATGGTCTTTCTTCCTTGAAATTTTTTTTCTTTTGTTTTGCATTTAAAGTAACTCAAAGACCTTCTGGGAGTGGTGCTTCTCTGCTAGACTTTTAAGATTCACACCAGTGCAAAGAGTGTGCGACTGAGTCTGTACTGAATCTGTATGGATTAACGGCGAAGTCTGCTCCTCGCTGCCGGATGCCACTTCATACAGCTTTTAAAAATGGTTCATATTCCTGCTCTGTGCTCTCTGTTTACATCAGTGATAACTTAATCAGTATTACTAAAAAACGTAATATATTAATATAATAAGTATCTTATTATACACATACAGGAAATATAATTTTTCAGATATTTTTTCCATTGTTACTTCATTGCATTTAGATGATCATATTTGTTTTCTGTATGACAGAATTTGGCCACATTATTAATCTGTGCAGTTAAACACTCACATTTTGCATTTCCATTTTTTTCATTTAGCAGATACTTTTTTCCAAAGCGACATACAAGTGGATCAAGTAACTTTGTAACGTGATATCTTTAAACTGGCTTTACTATGATAACATTGTTTCCATATGCATGTCTTAAAAGCTCAGAGTATATATTGCAGTTACGCTTAACCACATCAAGTCATCATTTCATTCGTGCATTGAGTGGTACACATTTGAAATTACAGGCATTCATATTGCCGTGTTTGTGGTGTGAGAGGATCTAATAGGTGATGTAAGCATTTGTGTACTTACCCAAACCCTTACTCGCTAGCGGACAGCACTTGGCCGAGCAGAATGACTTCACCACAGCTAGCCGTGGGAAGCTTCACTCGATAATTACGTTTCCCCTTGTAGCCTACAATGTTTCCACCAAGCTTCTTGTTTTTAAACTTTGAACTGTTCTCTGGGTTTCTGGGGTGGTTCAGAGTAGGGTGGACCACAGGTTTGGTAGGTCGAGTCACAGATGGGCCTCATCACCGAACTTCCCACAGTCGGGACCCTCTCTGTATCGGACCAGTCAAACCCAGGTTTGGGAACCGCTAATATCCAGAAATAAAACCCCTGAAATTTCTCCCAACGCCACCATGTACTTAAATGTAAACTTAGACCCCTTCGCATGCTTGTAATTAAACAAACGCAGATATGTGGGGCTTGACCAGTGCAACTAATTTTCATATTCAGATGAAAACCATGTTATGTTCTTATTGGTGAACTGCTGAACCAAAACATACATTCCCTGTAAAGTAAGCCGTGGTGGATTATGGATGTGTGGCTGAAGTTTGTTAAACCTGGACATTTAGTATCGTGTCGTCTTTCTCTGCTGGCCTGAAATCATCACAGCAATGACTTTAATTTATTATTTATCCACTTATTATTCATTTTTAGTCACTATATTTATTCGCACCCCATTACGCTGCTGTTATACTTATTTACAAACATTTATAGACCTTGCAGTATGTATGTATATGAAAACCCTCCACTGAACATAGTTGTCAGTAGTTTACACTGGGGTCCTGGTGGGGGCGCTGTTTCATGCCATTATAGACGTGTATATGGATGGCATGACAGTCATGTTCAGGCGTCAGCTTGGGCCAGCGCCGTCCCCACACGGGCCGCACCGAAGCCACCATGACACACGAGGTTGGGTCTGTCACACCCAGGTTCTGGCCTAGAACCAGCTTTCCTCTGGGCCTCGCGATACCCTGGTTTGGCTCACCTTAAACACCCCTCGCGGCCTCCTCGCCTCCCCCATCCCACCCGTGCCCCCCCACTCCTCACGCTCCTCTCACACGGAACCTCAGCTGCTGCTCTCTGATGGGAACATCACCTCCGAAACGGTCCCTCACGGGCCAGTCAGAAATTTATTGAGGCTTTGTGGCCGGGGCGCCCATCAAACCCCCAGAAAGAGTTACAGCCCTTTCTGAGTCAATGAGGTCCCGTCTAACCCGTCACGCCGGATCGTAACACTCTATTTTCCGCGGACCCCGCCAATGCGTGCAGGATGAGAGGCCCCCCGGGATCCCATTTGCATTGTCCACTCTGCAGTAATGTGCCGAAATCGTAGGCTCCGCGCATACTTCTCGCTGCCCTCGTACTTTAGCATTCCTCTTTCATGTATATGTATACTAGCTAATAAATTATGATTTATTATTTTCAATTCAAACTATGTAGATTTTGTATGTCAATTATTTAAAATTATTTCTACCAGTGGTACATTCATCAAATATTCAGTGTTAAAAATTATTTCCATATCTTGTTGGACTGTATAAAAACAAAATGCGGAATGTTTTAACTAGGCTAGAAAGCCAAACATTTGGAAAATGTTTTTGTTAACATAATATGGTAATATAATATAAAGGACTAACATAAAACAGTACAGGCAGCAGGCTACGTGCACCCTGTGAAATACACTGGTGCCCATAACACAGGGGCATCTGTTACAGTGGCCCAGGGCTGATTTATAAGCTAAATAGACATCCCTTAACATCTAGGTCTAGAATCCTGCACAATTTCCTCTGCAGAGAGGCTGAAAGTTCAAAAGATTTTGCCGTTCAAACAATTCTGTTTATGAAAAATAGCTACTAAGATACGTGGTTCGTTTGTGCTTCAAATCTATGCATGGGATATAAAACCAGTTCAAACACCTTTAAAAATGGTATTTATTTTCCATATTTTCAACGGTATTTTAAACCGTTCGGAGTTTCCTTATCTTGCCCAAAGAAACGACCCGTGTTACCAGATGCTAGCTATGCGGGGATTTATTTATTTTTGCCGTATTTCTGGAATATGCCACCTCATCAAGGTCCTCCGATGGTCAGAGAGCACTAGATGCGCGTGTGGCATTTGGCGGGGGCCGGGGGCAGGGGGGGGGGTGCCATGCGCTCCCTAGCCACACATTTGCCGTGTGGTCCAGGGGAAGTGTGAGAGGGAGCAGCGTGTGTTTGTGACAGGCCGTGCTCACGAGCGGCGCACTTCAGCCCCGCTTAGGAGGCGTGTTCGCCGGCGGGATGCTCTCCGTGACAAACAGCCATTCGTCCGCGTGCCGTGTCTCCAGCTCCGGCCTTGTGGACCCAGCTCCACTTCTCAGGCCTTTGTGCTCAGTCTGAAGGCCCCTCATCCGCGCTGTTCATCATCTTGATGTTGGAGAGGGGGGGGGCTGTGCCATTCTTCGGTACAGCTGCATTTAGCCAATCAGAAAGTGCTGGGAGAACGCAAGGAAGATGGAGAAATGAGGATGGGAGCCAAATGGGGTAGAATGGAAATAGCCGGCGCTCTTAGAAAGGTACAATTTGTACTTTCCCCAATAAATGCGGAGGACAGGCCAATTACTGGCTTAACTAGGGCAGTCTGCGGATCTTCATGTCAAAAGGACAGGCATAATTATTAAGCATCAAAGTGCTTTCATATCGTGCTACAAAAGGAGACAGAGGGGAGGCTGCCAACGCCAACGCCAAATGGATCTCGTTAATAAACAAGGCTGAAAGCGGCAGTATGTGACTACTCCTGAATACAGCTGCATTAGAACACTCTGACGTGGGGCGTGTTCCGGCCCGCAAAGACAAGAGCGACAAGAAATCCCCATTTGCTTCTGTGCGTGTGTGTGTGCGTGTGCGTGTGCGTGTGCGTGTGCGTGTGTGTGAGACGGCAAACTCGGGGAGGTGGGACGGGGTCATTTGGGGTCACAAAGAACTGGCTAGAGTGTCTCAGACTGGTCTGGCGAACACGTCCCGGATGGGACACCTGGAGCCCAGTAGGGGCACGGGTGTCCTGGCAGATTCAAGGGGCGCAGCACTTAACAGGGGCCCTTGAATATGTAAAAAATGGGATTGGGGGGGGGCATGGTGCCGTTTTATCAGGGAGGGCCCAGAACTTCTCACTACGCACCCTGCTGGGAGGGCTGGGGAAATGCATGGCAGCAGTCACCTGTTCCATCTCTATAACCAAGACGTCTCTGCTGTCATTCCTGGTGAGGAAACGATCATCGCGAACCTGTGCCACCGATCATAAAAAAACGGAGAGGGGGAGGAGATGCCAAGAGGGAAATAAAGTAACTGGGAGTATGTTAAGCTGGAAAGGAAGTCCGAGGTTCGAGGGTCTGACTCTGCAGGTTTTACATGAGTTATTACGAGTGGCCCCCGCCGTTTTAATCCGAAGGGGATCGGGCCACAGGAAAGCAACCCCCGACATTAATAGAGTTACCAGCCTACTTTCTCCAAAAGAATGACACCGATCTGGAAACTAAATCTTAAATAACTTTGAGGGCGATACGGTAATTTCACACAATGAGGCTAAAGTAATGCAGGGGTTTCCGATAAATCCTGGTGGAGGGCAGTTTTATTTTATTTAAATTTTATTTAATAGTTACTTTGCCGACACAATATTATTATTAATCCAACTGGGGGAGGGGGGGGGTCAGAATGTTAGCAGGAGCTCTTTGCGTTCCCCCTCTCCGGGCTGCTACTCAGAGACTTCCACTTTCAAGCGAGCAGATATTAGGGCACCTTTTCCCTCCACCTCAGCGGATGCCGCGTCCGGGTGTCTTTAACGTTTTCGCCATTAATGTTTTTTCTGGTCTTTTCTAGTTTCACTCTTGAAGGACAAATACGTCTTTTACCTGAATAATATTCAATGATGTCCGCAAGTGAATTTTTTCAGAATTTGTATGTTTTCTTTCGGAAGCTAATATTAATTACGACTGTTTATATTTAACATGCAATTCCGTCATATATTTCCAATTTGATAGGCAAATATTTCAAAGCTATACGGATTTTTATTTATGTATTCTTCAGTGCAGGAGGATATTTAATGCAGGTCACAACGTTTGCGTAAATATGAACTTCAGATTTTTGAAACAAGTGAAACATGCGGCCGATTTAATTACAGGCCAAAGCCAAGTGTAATGCATGCTGGCCAGATGGCTGGTAATGACGCTGCTGGAAGTTACAGGGTCAAACACGCTGCAGTCCTTTTAAACATTAAGCGTCACATTTGCACGCAGGTGTGCCGTGTCACTAGTGTAATATAAGCAGTTTTTTTTCTTCTTGGACAAATGCCCTGATCACGAGCTGCGATACTTTCTCGCAGAACATCCTGAATGTTCTTCTACTGTCTACGCATGTCTGCTGTGTGACACTCGTAATCTTGTCAGGGCAAACACCCAGTGCTCAATGAAGTTCAAGAAGCACTATTTGACATGCACTGGAAGCTCTTTTTCTTTACACACTTTACTGTTTAAATTATGTGATACTGTGATATTCCGAGTGCCGTTTCCGGTCCTTGTTTCAAAAGGCTTTCTCCACATTCCGCACCCAGCTTCTTAACTTTGGCATAATGGTTATGAATCAAGCTGTAAATATTTTTTTCCCACGCAGTAATTATCCACGTGCGGTAATTACTTTACGTGTGCTTACTGTGACGGCCATAACAGCAGGTGGGACGTAATTGCTGTATGTGTCTCACACAGGTTCAGAAGGTTTATTTTTCATGATAATCAAGCGATTTATTAGATTTACTGGTAAAAAGAGTGAAAGTCTAGGTAATTTAATAATTGAATTGTTTCTGAATCCATCTTGTGGATTATTGTATAAGCTGCTGATATAATTTATTTCTTTTAATTGCTTGAATTTAATTGAATAATGAAAAATGATCATAATGAAAATAATTATGATTTGACTGTGGATATGAATCTAAGAAAATTATGTGTGCATGATCATTTGTTTGTGTATTTTTTTTATATACATATTTCAATGAAAGGTGATAATTCGTTATTGTCAGCACACCACAGCGAAATGTGTACTCTGCTTTTAACCCTTTTGACACAGCAGGGGGCAGCTACCTGAGCACCTGGGGAGCAGTGCTTGGGGACGGTACCTTGCTCTGGGTACCTCAGCAGTACTTGGGGGTCGGGGACTCGAACCGGCAACCTTTCGATTATGTCCCTAATCATTATGCCGTAGTCTGCCGCTTTTCTCATACAAATGCATATATTTTTGTCAAAATGCCTTTCTGGATTGATGACAGCACCTCCACACAGCTAGGGTTCTGCCTATCAGTATAGCGACTTCATGCAAAGGAATGCATGCAACATAGATCTATAGGGAGATTAAGCAACACAAATGACAGAGACACTCAGATGCTCACCCCGAGCTGCCTGATGGGAAAATGGGTCCAAGCTGTGCTATGTCTCCTATAATTTCTATGTCACTCTTTACGTTCCATGATGTGGGCACGACGGGGGGGCTAACTGCGCTGTGGTCATGCTCACCATCCCATAATACGACTTGCTCCATCCCCCTGCACAGATGTCCGTATGCGGCCTACATATGAGAAGACCCACCTTTTCCATCAGATAAGATGATCACAGACTCTCATGGTGGCTTTCTTTGTTTTCAAGGCACTGTGAGTGCCCCTCACCAATATAGTGATGGTTTGTGGCCAATAGGGTGGTCCCAAACACTGGGAACCCCACGCAGATGCCTGCTTTGGGCGCTGGTAAGTGCCATTGCTACAGAATTATGTGTATAAGTAGCGGCTAAGATGATGCTTTTGTTCAGAGTGATTTCACCCATTTAAGTTCCTCGCTTGGAGCTAATAATCCTACGTCTTCTACTACGACCTTCAGTTTCCATATCCACACAACCCATGCCCCTAATCGGTATGCTGCGTGAGACCCTGTTTTTAGGAGTTTTGCATGATATTTATAGTATTACGCGATATTTATTCTCATGTGATTCAGTCTGGCATCATGTGCTTCAGAAACACAAGAAGATCGCTGCTTTATGCTGCCTTGTGTCATTGATACACGCAAATAAATGCTTGGCAGGGGGCCTTCGGCAAATCTGAACGTTTAACTAAACAAGTCCCTCAACATCCTGCAAACACCTTCATGTTCATTTGGGTTACGGTTGCTGTGTTTCAACTTTAATAACGTTAATATCATTAGTCATTATAACAACCACTTAATCTTTATATACACAGAAAGCAGCAGAAATGTTTAGAAGAAGCATCATGGAATGGAAACTCAGAGTCGTTGTGAAAAAGAGATTCTGAGGAGTCAGTTTGGAATGAAGACTCCTCTGAGTCAGTGTGGAATGCAGACTCAGAGGAGTCAGCGTGGAACAGGAACTCAGAGGAGTCGGCATGGAACAGAAACTCAGAGACGTCGGCATGGAACAGAAACTCAGAGGAGTCAGTGTGGAACAAAAACTCAGACGAGTCAACGAAGAACAGACACTCAGAGGAGTCAGTGTGGAATAGACACTTAAGGGGAATCAGTGTGGAACAAACATTTTGGGGAGTCAGTGTGGAACAGTGACTCAGAGGAGTCTGACTGGAATGAGTCCTCTGAGGAGTCAGTGTGGAAGGGACACGCAGAGGACGTTATTCATTCGTCATATATTTCCAGAAGGCTAATGCCGAACAACAACCTGAAGCTTTTCTCTGTCCTCGGTGGTGAGTAGGCAGACATTTCTCATTCAGAGGGATGGGAGGTGCAGCAGCAGAAGACCCCGTGCCCTCCAGCTAGCAGCCAACAGCAAGGAGGCCGCGGGCCTGGGGAGGGAGAGGAAGCAGAGCCACCCAGAGCTCACCACGTACCAGAGAGATCTATTAAAAAGTGGCGGAGAGAGGCAGGAGGAAATCATTCCTATCTCAGAACGGTTTCATCAAATCGTAGAATTCAGTTTCGGAAACAAAACATTTCTCCTGCATGGGCGCTTTAGATGGTAAAAACCATCCCCTGAAACGCTTTCACAGGCCACGCCATGATTACGCCTTCTTTCTGTTATCCGTGCTTTCTATAAAATACCTGCATCGCCCGTGTCACTGGAACCCACGCTGAAATATCGGAATGAAATGAAATCAGTTTCATTCACACACCTGCCTTTCCATGGAAGCGAAATGGTTTCATTTCATTTTGTAAGATTTAGGTCTGCAAGTTTCGCAGATGCATATTTAAAAAAAGCTGAAATCGCTGTTCCCTCTTATAAAGAGCCTGATTCTTTTTTTTAACATGCATTTTTATATAATGCTTAAGAGCAGCGTTGCGAGATGCTGTGACCTTGCGTTGGGTAAGCAGATCTGAAGAGCGGGTGGATGCATAAGGCCAAATCTGCCAACCAGCAAAGAACACGGCTGCATGTGAACCAGGATCAATACATCCTGCCGTTTTATGTTTTATGCGCCGCTATGTCAAGCTGTTAGACTAAAAAGAGCGCCTTGTTAAATATAGTACTCATGTCTGTACAGTACGTTCCCCAGACTCCAAAGACTTAAATTATGTTAAAGAATCTCTCTTAACTTCTGACAAAAAGCCCCCGTGTGCCATTTAAACGTCACCGGATGCCTACCTTACCATGGATCATTGCCCTTATTCCAATTTTATGTTAAATAACTTCGTTCTGTAGTTAGAAAAAACCTGCTTGTATATGAATCGGAAAATTCAGTATATTAGATTAGCATTAAATATTTTTTAAAGAAATATCTAAACGTTTTCAATTTTCAGACAGGTTACCTTTTGGCCCAAGTGGGGTAGCCGCTGAGATAAATCACACATGAAAGAGTGTCTGCAGCTTCCAGAACAAATACTGCGTTCTTTGAAGACGTCGCATCATATAATAATAGCTATCATTTTAATGAAAAATACCGTCAGCCCAAAATTGCATAATGTGGGGAAAAAGATTTCGCACATTTTACAGACCAGAGCTATTGATTTTACCTTATTACTGAAACCTTAAACTCCTGACGAGGGCCAAGAAGATGATCAAAGGATTAATTTGCTCTAAAGGGTGGAAACACTGGTGTAACTTTCAAAAATATCCCAAGATGAATGAGAAAAAGCAGCTTCAGAGTGAGGGGAGAGACCCCAGAGGGGATGCCAGGGTGTCACAGGGCACCAAGCAGGGGAGAGACCCCAGAGGGGATGCCAGGGTGTCACAGGGCACCAAGCAGGGGAGAGACCCCAGGGGGGATGCCAGGCCACCACAGGGCACCAAGCAGAGGGCACCCCAGAGGTGATGCCAGGGTGTCACAGGGCATATATTCCCTTACAGCAATATTTTAGTCATGTTTCTGGACCATGGGTGACATCCGTTTGAATTTAAGCATGACATTCTGTCTCCACATGAACAGGGCCGCCGATATTCAGACCTACTGGGCTTATGGGTGAGAGGTCAGCGTGCCTCCCTATTTTAAAACAAAATTATGGTTAAACAAGTTTAGGCTTCAAATAAGCAGTCGATTAACTGGAAATTGTCAAATTGCTGAGAGATTAAAAAACGGTTAGATTTTTGTCCAGTTCGCAGCTGTATCATAACTGAGGGGTCAGGCAGCTGGTTCTCTCACTGAAATGGTTTCACTCAAATAGAGAAAATCCCAAAATTAATTTTGAAATGTCTATGCAAATATTACAACCAAAAACAAAAGTAAATGTAAATCTGAATCCAAAATCCGAATAACTTTTCATGGTGTCACGTGACCTGTTTATAATGGACACATTATTCTACTGCAGAGAGACCAAATTCAGCAGGAGCTTATATTATATATACTGTGGTGAAAAAACAATCTGACTGGAATGATATGAGTACATTGAGGTATTGTAACACCTTTGATATAAAATTATTTACAGTTTTACGGCTTTTGTTACAGAATTGAGTTTATAATAATAATGAATGGCAGGTCCGCTGGGTGGCATGTCATATGAATAATTCTCAGACGGGAATCAGAACACGCGTCCGGCACTATTCCATGAGAAATAACCCTACGTGTGGCGTGCTCGAGACCGGCATCCGCGGCATCCTTCACTTTAATGCCGCGCCCCTTCTGCGGATAACGAATAATCTGCGCGACGTAGCTGGCGGTAACGTCTGGAGGGCACTTGGAATGCGGCGCGTAGCTGTGGAGCACCCCCAACCCAGCTAAGCCCATATTTAACCCGGACCAAATAGCTTCTATTAAGAAGCGGAGAGGAGAGTTTGATGGGCCAGTTGATATGGACGTGAGGCGCCTTCATTAACGCCCTGATGCCCGGCTGAGTAAGAGCCAGTAAGCCGCATGGTGACAGCCATAAACGGGAGTGAGGGAGGCCCCATCGTGGCCCGGGCCTCGTGGCTTCTGCCCCCCATGGGAACGTACCACCCTGAGGAGGTTAGCAGCGACCCCTAACTGTGGCGTGGATATGGCGATGTTTCAATCTGAGGGGCCGCGGCGGGGATTCGATATGTGGGCCAAATGAAAGTGGCCATGTAAGCAACCTGATGAAGGTGGGGGGAATGGGGAGGGAACCCTGACATGACACAAGGTGAATGGGGGGGGGGCTCGTCACATGAACAGGGGTCCTTCACTCGGCCTCCTAGTGTTTCACCAG
>JAODKN010000107.1:786420-801215 GCA_026774425.1 Petrocephalus zakoni
GTGAGGATGGTGAGACAGGTAACACTAGGTGAGAGGTGTGGGGATGGTGAGACAGGTAACACTAGGTGAGAGGTGTGGGGATGGTGAAACAAGTAACACCAGCTGAGAGGTGTGTGGATTGTGAGACAGGTAACACCAGCTGAGAGGTGTGAGGATTGTGAGACAGGTAACACCAGCTGAGAGGTGTGGGGATGGTGAGACAGGTAACACCTGCTGAGAGGTGTGAGGATTGTGAGACAAGTAACACCAGCTGAGAGGTGTGGGGATGGTGAGACAGGTAACACCTGCTGAGAGGTGTGGGGATGGTGAGACAGGTAACACCAGCTGAGAGGTGTGAGGATTGTGAGACAAGTAACACCAGCTGAGAAGTGTGGGGATGGTGAGACAGGTAACACCTGCTGAGAGGTGTGGAGATGGTGAGACAGGTAACACCTGCTGAGAAGTGTGGGGTTGGTGAGACAGGTAACACCTGTTGAGAGGTGTGGGGATGGTGAGAATACCAGCTGAGAGGTATGGGGATGGTGAGACAGGTACCACCCGATGAGAGGTGTCGGGATGGTGAGACAGGTAACACCAGGTGAGATGTATGGGGTTGGTGAGACAAGTAACACCAGCTGAGAGGTGTGGGGACGGTGAAACAGGTAACACCTGCTGAGAGGTGTCGGGATGGTGAGACAGGTACCACCTGATGAGAGGTGTGGGGATGGTGAGACAGGTACCACCCGATGAGAGGTGATGACAGGTCATACCCTTTGCCAGTATTTTTAAAGTTCATTAGTTTTTTTATGGTTCTATATAAAACAATTATTGCCATTGTATAGTATGTACAGATACCATGAACATATGGGTTTAGTTAACTCACTATCATTTATCATTTAAGTATAAGTTTTTGAGAATTCAATTGTTTCTTAGCATTTGGTGAATACTTCCTTCCCATCCCACTCACTTCCTTCCCATCCCACTCACTTTTTGATGCCATTATCTCTTCTTTATTCTTAGCAGCCAGCCTCTATGAGGTTTCAGTCTGATTTCCTCTGAAGCAGCACGTCTGCTTCTGAACTCAAGTGCCACTTTTGATGCCATACATCACCATGTCCTCTTGGGTAGACAAGAAAATCTTGCTGGTTTCAGAGTACAGGTGCTTTACTGATTTAGGTCCAATTGGACAGACAGCTATGAGTTGGAGTAAATGATTTAGCTTCGAAATAGCCAGTGATCAGATGAGGAGTTCCACAGGGCTCAGTTTTGGGGCCAATTAGTTTTTTTTCTCCTTATATATGCTGCCCCTTGGAGCTATTATTTACGAGCACGGTGCTAATTAGTGTTGGTATGCTGATGGTGCACAACTGTATGCATTTGGTGAAATATTACTCTATAAAGGACATTAGGGACTGTATGACAGAGCACTTCCTCCTGCTGAAATCTGATGATCCTGAAATGATTTTATCAGCACCTTAATCATGTGTGAGGCAGTGTGGATACCTCAATAAAAAGAGAAGACAGTCTTAAATTAGAAGTATACATTTCTTTACCTATATATTTTTTCCTCTAAACACTGTTTTAAAAAAAAAACACTCAATTGCCTCCTTCAATCCCCTCTAAGCCAGGGTTTCCTGATTCCAGTTTTGGAGGGAAAGAACCCAACAGTTTGTAGATCTCTCTGTACAAACACACCTACCAAATCTGCTGATTAGCTGATTAAGATGTGTTTGAGCAGGGGGATCTGCAAACCGTGTTGGATCAGAAATGGGGAACCCTGATCTTAATCGCTGTTGCGCTTCTTCGGACGAACAACTTGTCACACCATAACAGAAAATTTGATTTGTGTGAAATTCATTAGTGACAGCTAGGTCGCCTTTTACAAAGCAGTCACATCCGGCTTCCTCTACGCAGTGCATGAGTGCGTGCTGTCACAAATATAATACAGGGGACTTCAGTAATCTACAGAAGAGGAGTTTCAATCTAGTATAGCAAATTTTTTAATACGTTTCACAGAATTTATTTATTAAAACATTTAGACAATGGCCCTGGTTTCTTCTCGTGGCTGCTTATAAATTACTGTAAGCCTTTCAGCCAAGATGAGAGGCTTAGAAACATATCAGCATGGCCATTAATCTCGCCGCCTGCAGAAACAGGCAAACTCGGAGCGCATATTGCGTTACGGCACAAAGCGAGGCGAACATAAGGCAGCCAGCACTGTCAAATTAACAGGAATTTGGCTCCGTCGCACAAACGTCAAGATACTTATCATTTTGGCTCTCTGTGTTATTGATGGACAAGTTTCTCTGCAACACAAGCTAACGGGGTCAGTTCCTGGGACGGGTGTCCTCCTTGACCAAATTAGCAGCCTTGTTATCCACAGAAGTGCATACTTACTGTGACAAAAGTAGAAGCTTAGGAAACCAACAGAGCAAACAAGGTTTTTGCAAATGACAGGGGGGCAGTGTTATTACAGTACCCTGTCCTTTTCTCTTAGGGGCCCAGAGCAGCTTCAGGCCCGCCACGAGGAAACTCACCACACCATCTTTCCGTCAGCATGAAGGAGACTTTGCAGATCTGCCAGATGGGAGTGACTGGTCCTTGCACCCAGTCCCCCGCCCCCCCACACCCAAGACTCCACAAGTGCTGAACAGCAAGCCCTCTGTCTTCCTTGATTCACGCTCGGTAGTGTGCAGCCGTTCGCGACTAATACCGAGGGGCCCATCGATGTGTGATCGTCCATTGCCATTACTTTGAAGAATAGTACTTTGTCAGCGATGGCAGTAATGCCCTATAAAGCCAGGATTGCTCCTTAAAGGAAGGGGCGAGGGCGTGCACCCTCAAGGTTTATGCACTTGTTGTCGGTAGAAGAAAGTGCGGCAAGAAAATATGTCTTAGGGAACGCCAAGTACCTTTGAAAGGGTACAACGTACAACTTGAAGGAGAGTGAGGTAGTGTCTCTCATCCTCCTTTGATTGGAGGTGAGCGCACAAAGACCCGCCCCCACACAGGGATGCTGGGAGCTCAGTGCAATCTGATGAGCAGCCACTTCAGATACTTGACAGTGATGACACGAAAAATAACAAACATGCTTGCAATAAAAGAAAGCAAAAGTTATTCAAAACATCTCATGACATATTTAAAAAAAAACATTTTTTTTACAAAAAAAAGGTCACAGAAAACTGCTTTTGTCAGTATTCATTTGTAAAATCCATATACTTGACAATGGAGAAACAGCTCAAGGCTCTATCACTGCCTTCAGTACTAAACAATCGAAAATCACAAACAGTAGCATAAAAGCACAATAAAAAAAAAATCAAACAAGTTACGTGGAGGCAGGCGACAGACGGCAGTGCATGGCATTAATGCCGTGGGGAGTGTGGATTCTGGCTCGCTTTTGTCTGAATTCTACACAAGTTGGTACGTGTATGATATGACAGCACACCTGACTTACCCATAGTTCCTTAGTCCTGTAATTACAGGTCATTTTGGAACTAGGGCGCCACCTAGGCGACAGATAAGCCTTTGACTCACAAGAAAAGACAGAAAGGCTACATTATTAATCCAATAACAGTGCGCCTTGCTCAGAAAGTGCAGGACACGTCTGACTGCCAGATAAAGCTGGCTGCCTCTGACGGGCGTCACGCTATCACCTCGTTCCGGGCCCTTCTCTATTGAGCTGTCCGAACATCCATACCTTTTTGTCCATCACCTGTCTCATTTAAATAAAGCCCCTATTTTCCTTCGGGCTGAGCGCGCTTAGCGGGCCTGGGCGTGCGCCCCGCCTGCCATGCGGCGAGAGGCGGCCGTAACGGCAGTTTTATGCAAATCTGTTTTGTCCGAGTGGGCGGAAGGCCGTGTGTTGTCACGGCGCCGGCGTCTATATTTAAAGCAGGTAATGTGGGCGCCCTCCCCCGCTGTCGCGATGACACGGGCAGGGTGGCACATGCAGACAGAGCGGCTGTATCGTGAGCAGGCCTGCTTCCCACTTGCATATACATGCTCATAATATATGTATCAACCGTGCATGTGGCTCCCAGACATGTGGGAATCTTTCCATTAAAATGGGCTGTGACTCGCCGAGTGACAGTGCATAATGCAGCCATGGGTACACTTCTGTTTTTTTCTTTTTTGTCCCTTTCTTTTTTTGGACGAATACCCTCGTTCTCCAGCATAGACATGCAGCCAGTCACATCTGACGATCAGCACTTTCCGGAGTTTTCCGGGACGATTCCGGACGTGGCTGGTTGGCTGTGACCGCGTGCCGGCATCTCGACCCCTCGGCGGGACCGCATCTGCATCGCCGCGTTGCTTCATTTGCCTCCCAGATGGACTACAAGATCCCACTGCCCCCCCCCCCCCCTTCCCTCCGCCCTGACCCAGATTCACGAGACGGGAATGACGCCGGCCCGCGGTCCAGGATGCTCGCGCTCCACGGCCCGGCTTTTCCATCAAAGCCGGCTCGCCATCTCCGCGCGGCGGTAATGGGGAGCGGTGCCGCGCTCAATGAGATGCAGATGAGATCGCCGCCCGGACTGTACGCGTGAGGCAGGCGGCTTTACATTATAAACGGGGCCGGGCCGCGGTGACGGAGGGCCACCCTGTGAAGATGCGCCAGCCCCTCACCTCGCGCGAAATGCCGCCCCCCCCCCAGACTGTGCGCGAGGTCACACCGGCATGATTTATCAGAAGTGGCGTCCATCTGTATGCTGACAACTATATATATCAAGAAATGTGCGATATAATAACAGGCAAAAGGAAAGAGCATCACAAAATCTAATAATAATAAAAAATAATAATAATAATAATAATGGTCACATACCTGAAGGAGAAAATATGAAATCGTCATATCAATTTTGATTACATTCCATGTTTGTTTTTCTTTTATTTGATAGTAATCATACAACAATTTTAAAAAGAAGAATTTTACGAAGCAAATTGAATATAATTCACTATATTAGGTAATGAGATGATGGACATGATCGTGGTGTACCTGTTGTGGGTCACTATTATACCTCAGAGGTAGAGACGCCACGTGACGGAAATGTCTTTTCTATAAACAGGTACAAGACCAGTCAAAGGTCTGCATACACCTATAGAAAATCATTAATTCGTTTTTCATTGTCTGAATGAGTAGTGCTTCTGTGTGTTTTATAGCTTAGCACATAAAATGTAAGTCAAAAGTCTGGGCACAGCTACTAAAAATCATTTGTTTTTCAGCAAGCACACTTTGGGGTTATGTAAGTGCTGTATTATCTTGTGAACAGGCACAGAGATGGAGTGCTGTGGCAGATGACCTAACTCCCATAATCCCCCAACCTAGATCCCATAGAGCCGGATTGGCATGAGACGGATCAAAGAGTAAGAGCGAGGTGGCCAACTTGTGCCCAGAACTTGTGGAAACTGCTTCAGGATGGTTGGAGAAGCATTCCAGATGGCCACATCTGGAAGCTGGTTGAAAGAACGCCAAGGGTCTGCAATGCTGTCATAGAGGCGAAGGATCTAACACCTGCAGGGAACCAGTGAGATCATTTTGAGATGCAGAAATCTTCCCTTGGTCATTGCAGTATGTATTACTTCATTGCCTGGAGGCCTTTTATGATCAGGTGACTAACACAGCTTAGACAGACCAAAGCATTAAAAGCAGGTGTGTCCAGACTTTTGACTGGTACTGTATGTAAATAAGAAGTATGTTACTAGTTATATAGAATATAAGTGCGTGAATAAATATGGCCGAAAGCGCATGCCAAACGCGATGATGGCATGCGACTGTAGAAAAATCAATTAGGAGTGAGAGGGAGCAATGGGACGGTGAGGAGAGGACGCTGGCAAAGTGGGGAGGGCTGGGAGATTTGCCAGCGGCCGCTTACGGACACCTGCTGCCGTTTGTCAGCGAGGCCGGAGTCTCTCTGGCAGTAAAACTCCACACAGGTGAGGTAAACGGGCAGAAAGCTCCGGTAAAATGCAGCTCCTAATTGCTGAGTGTAGTAATCATGAAATAGGTATGAATTATCTCCAGTTTGGCATCTTACCAACGTGGTTTTGCAGTCTACAGGTGAGCTTTAATAAAAGTTACGGTGGACTATTTTCCTTCTATCCATCCATCCATCCAGCCGCCCATCTCTAAAATGCTTATCCTGTAGATTTTTCAGGGAGACAGAAGTATAATAATAATAATAATAATGATAATAATAATAATTGGTTTGATAGCGTTACCAACAAACAATATGATTCCACCATTACTAATATATTTATGGGTAAAATGCACTTATTGTGTTACCGTGTAGTTGTGATACGTGCTGTGTAGTCACAAGTCATGACTTTGCACACTGCATGCACATTAACCCAGGTAACACTGATCCTCACCTGAAAATAATTGCTTCTAAGTGGCCATGATGTTTGCAGCTACTATCAAAGCACAACTACCAGTGACGTCTCATGCGAGCTGGATGGCTTGAGTGCGGAGAATGCAGATTATTGATCCGCGGACTCTGACTGATCTCACCAGGGGCGTCTCACGCCATCACAGCACCATCCAAAATACGTTTCTCATCTTCAAGTGCCCTCCTCTGGCCACCAGAAAACCTGCCGTTCACACAATAAAGAAATTCTCGCGCTTTAAAAATAGTTCTGTTGCCCGACGTCGCCCCGTGCCGACAAAGCCGACAGGGTAATGAAGTTCTCATCGAGCCACGTGACCTCAGGCTCCGCTCATGGCTGCTCCCCGTTCCAACAGAGCAGCAAAGATGACAAACTGTTGCTGGTCCTTTGGCAGGGGAGCTGTGCCACAGCTAAGCAGAAATTAAGCTGACATGACCCTGAGTGAAGCAGGTAAAGAGGGAGCCTGCTTTGCCTGAGGTAACCATATGGCTGGGAGTGTGGAGAAGCAACCTGGTGCTGTCTGTGCCCCTCGCTGCCAGGCCAACCTGACACCCGATGGCCCTCTCGTCTTCTTTTAGTCTGCTTATGCTATCACCTAAATCGGAGTCCTTTGGCCATATGGCACAGTGCCGAACCATCTGAGCTTCTTAGCTAGCCAACCGTGTTCCCGAACCAGGCTGTAAAATGACTGAAAGATGATCTGGTCTATATACAAAATTGATACTAATATAATATTTTTATTATTTATAATATTATTGTCATAATTTGTACTCGTATTTATTGACTGATTGACACACCCTAATTTGTATTTGTGTTTTGGGTTTTGTGTTGGCTGGAGGCTGAAAGAACATGCAGAGCGAGGTTTTCATCGCACAGCGTAACCCACCGTTTTCCATGCATGTGAAAATAAACTCTTAAATGTTGAATATTCCGTCTAGTAGACTGAAATTGGATCAGTGTATTTTCTGTCAGTTAATACAAACTAACATGTTAAACATTATCATGGTCTTCAATCGGATTCTTTATATGGAGGGAAATTGTATGCTAGTTGAACACAGATGGACACTGAGCCAACGGTTTCCAGTTTTTCGACAAGTAATTAAATCAGATTTCGTTTAAAGAATTGAAGTAGTTGACAAACCATTTTTATAATTTCCCTGTAATTCATTTGCTTTATTTGTGGTTGGGCCACGCTCATGGGCTGATTTGGACGGAGGTATGATTGTGCATTTGACACTGGAAATCACTAGCTAGCTGTATTTTTAGTTTTAGCAGCATTATTTTCTTTTCATTTCAAAGAGCAAGATTTAACAAGTAATTTCCCATTTCTCATCTATTGAGAAACAAACATAATTAAAAATTCTGCAGGTTTATTATTGCTTTAAAATGTAAAGTATGCAGTGATTCATTATTTATGATATCAAGGATGCGTCATCGAAAATTTGATCAGTCAGAATGTCCAGTAGAGAATATTTAGTGTATGAGAACGTACAAGACAACATTACAAAACTTAGTAACAGAACTGACGTTAAACCTACAGCAGACAAACATTTAAAAAATTTGACGATCTGGATGGTAGCTTATGTTAAATCAATTTTAGATCTAGAGTTTCGCAGAAAACAGAGAGTGATTAAACTCAAAACCAAACCAATAAATGATGTTTAGGCAGTGCTAAGCATCTCTATATCACTGTGAATATTACAGCTAAATATTTATGCCAAGTTAGCAAGGCAGTTTGCTGATCAGAGAATTACAGAAAATAATGTATCAGCAAAATCGACACACAACCTCGGCACTCCTGGAGTAATAAACTCTTCCTAGAGCGTGTTTTTATATGCCAGTCTGGCTTGTTTTCATATAGTAGCATCCTCTTAATACTACCAAACATAACAGACCTGACATCTTCATCCATATTTAATGGATGTGAAATCTTTTCTCCTTAAAGCTGATAATTCAGCTTCCAAACAGAAGGACTGGGGTAGAATAAAAAAAACAGTGCCGTAATTATGGGGAAATTAAGAGAGGACCAATTAAAAGACAAAGGATAAAACACGTTAATTGCTTGCTGTAATGGAACAAACCTATGGTACGACATAAGCATCCCATAATGCTGCCCTCAGCTTCGTCACGCCTCATCGTCCTTTATATGTAGATTTGATTGGCAAGTACCCCTCCCCCCCTAAGTTATTACCGTGGTTACACCCTTTACCTGTAGGGCACTACTCAGACAGTGTCGCCGAACTGAACTGCGCTATCCAGAGTGTCACGGAAAGCAGAAGAGCAGCAGGAGGTGTGCCCACAGTGACGGATTAGCGGCAATCAGTTAGAGTCGAGCGGCCTTGAATGCTGAGGCCGGGGAGATGCTCCCACTGATGCCTTGTTTGTTAGGTTTGGTCACGTCTGGCCCCAACATGCTGCTCTGGCATTACTCGCACCAGGCAGCCTGAAATTTCCAGGGTTGTGGGTTTACCTCAGACCACTGGCCCTGTCTTTGTGGACTTTGCATGTTCTTCCCATGTTTACTCTGTCTCCGCCAAAGAGCTGTTGTATTGATGCGGACTGTTGTCCCATCCAGGGTGTCTTTAGCCCTGTGCATCCCAGGATAGGCTCCAGGCTCACCGTGGTTACGTTTTTGCTCCTACTGGGAGCTGGGAGCAAAAATGTGGACTGGCTGTGGGCCGCCGAAGACCGGATTGGGAAACATTGCTGTATGCTGTAAAAGATCAACGTTTTTGGGAAATAGTTGAATGGGATACCAGCAATGTTCAACGACAGATACTGATGTAGCCTTGGTGACGTGTTCCTACTGCAAAGATCATTTCCCCCATTCCTTCTAGCCAGTGCTTACACACTAATAAATGACTGATTCACTTAGGATCTTCATTTCTGCAAGTGAGAAATTATTAAACATTGATATAAATGACCCAGATGATCACAAGTGACCACATTTTTAAATATTTATTATACCTTACAGCACACTTTTATAGCAGATTTGCAGACTTTTGCAGATAATGCTTTTGGTTTTAACCTGATGTAATATATTCATTTGATCATGTATCATTCTGTAAAGATAGCGAAATGTCTCAGGTTTATATTCAAATAGTAATTTATTTGAAAACACTCTGCCAATTTAAGTACAGTATTAGCAAATTTGTAAGTCAAAAGTGACCTGCATACTTTTTCAAATTTATAGCATTTTATAGCTGTCTATATTATGTGCAAAAAGTGACTTTAATGAAATGTTAATATATCCTTTTATTATTTTCATTATTATTACTTGTGCCCATAGCCTCTGGGACAGGCTCTGGACCCCCATGCGACCCTGAATAGGACAAGTGGTTACAGAAAATGAGTAGATGGAAATATTGTCACATTTTACATACTCAGCAATGAACATAAATTAGAAGGTATAACTTTTTTTTGTCCAGTTATCTTGCTGTGTAGGTCTAAGCATACATTGTAATGGTAATAATTTGATAATGTTATATCATCTCACATGGGGACAGTAATTCCAGGCAACTCTTGTGTATGTGTTTCAGGATATCACGATCTGTGCAATCAGAAATACACTGAAGGATTATGCACATGAATACAGGGGAGAGAAGCTAATGGGATTTATTAAAGTTGGCAGGAACTCTGGGACTTTTCATTACAGATCTGAAAGGCGATTGTTAATTCATAATAATCGGAGGCACCCCCTGGAATTCGTCTGGGAAAGCAGCGAGTGCCATTCCCTGGCATGCGTGGCAGGAACGGCCAGGCGTACGGAGCACCCTGCTTCTCGGCTGAAGGAGAGCCGCCAGATCCAAAGCGCTCACGTCCTTTCCGGTTGCTTCCCTCTCGCTGCCGCAGTTTGAAAGCTGGGGTTACCAGGCGGCACCGTGCCGAATATCCATTCCCCAAGCTTTAGTTAACTTTTGCTCTCCCTTGGCCCGGCTTCATATTACCATACCCAGAGTTTGCTAGTGGCACTAGTGTTATAATATGCTACTCGTACATATAATTTATGGGCGCTCAAATCAGTCTGTTGACTTCCCTTCTGTATTGTGTTATGAACCATAACATCGCAGCTGAACTATCATCTGCTGCTGGTGATTTCACTGGCCTCCCTGTTCTGTTCTGGTACAGCATACATCCTTGTTCATTCTACACATCGACCCGACCAGCGCCGGTGTCACTGCGGTGCCAAACGCTTGGGGCACAGATGCTAGCACACATACCTGTAATTTTGAAATCAATACTAAATGAATAAAGGGTGTCAGTTTTACGGTACACTGGGCAGGCTGGAGTTTGGAGCTCTGTGCTTAGGAACACAAGCCCTCTCGGCATCCTCTGGATTAATTTCTGTGTGTGTGTGTGCTTCGGCTGTACGTCCATGTGCGTTCATGCGTCTATGGCTCTGGAGCACGCAGACCTGGCAGCTTAACACGATCGCTGGGGGTGTAAGCAGTCTTTTTCTTTATATCAGTCGCACAAGCCAGTGTTAACACGACTTTACTTATAAATCAGTATTTCAGGTTTATCAACCTAAGTCATTTATTAGGTTTCAAGTCTATGATGACCCCATTCCTCTACATCTCCGTCTCCTGTCCAGGTTCTCGGGCTTCCCCGTGGCATGTCCATTCCTGTGATGACTGATTCCAGTCATATTTTTGTTGCTTATCGTCTTTCTCTTTTACCTTTGACATTATAGTCTTCGCCAAGCCTGAAATAAGACACCTTCAATCTGTGTTGAAAGATTTTTAGCATAATCCTGTTGCCGTGTGATAGAAGGGGAAATTGTATGGTAGTTTGCACCTTCTGTCAGATCGGCTTTCTTACTATTGGAATATAAAGCATTCTCTTTCATTTTGACCAATTTTTTTTCTCTCTGATTCCTCATGGATGACTTTGAATTCTGTCAAAAGTTCCACTGGTTCTTTATCATGTAGGTCCAGCTTCTCACATCAGATTCGGGTAGCTTCCTTGAAAGCTATGGGTGTATTCTACTCCAGGTCAGTTCTTGAAAGGCCTTGCGGAGAATGTAAGCTGCTTGATTTCTGTGAGCTCCATCAGATCTTGGTGTAAAGACCAAGCTTTACAACTGACTTATAGATGTCAGTTGTTCATTGAATCCAGTATTAGTCTGTCCAACGACTGACGGGACTTTGAAATCACCGCACATCCCCTTTGTTGTCCCTTTTTCCGGCAAAAAATTGTGTGTTTGCTTGAATGAAACAGACCTAGTTCAATCCAATTTGCTAATTCCTAAGCAATATTGCCATCTTTACCACAGCCTGCTTCCCTTGGGTCATGCTCCATACCTTCCATGTTCAAAACTTCCTCGGTAGCATATCGAGTGCCTTTTGACCGCAGGGTCCCGCCTTGAAACTCTACATCAACATTAATTCCGGTGTGCATGTCCTTAAGGTTTTCTAGTTAAGGTAGTGAAGTGGTTTATCATCGCCTGCTTCCACACAGTTTGAAATAGTATCATTGCCATTGTCACCATTGTGATCCACCCCTGATCTAATCCTATATCACTGCTGGCCAATATAGGTGGTAGGATTCACATAGCTAAGACCCGCTAAGACTTGTATGCCACGGATGACCATAAAAGGAGCTGAAAACACCAGGAAACACAGCTCTTAGCTTCCCCGATGCATGCAAGCCTCCACACCCCAACAAAGAATCCAGCCATGAGGAGGATTAACACACTAAGTTGGATTAAAGAGATTTCTCTGAAGCTCTTGTATCACCTTTCCCAACGAGAAAAAAGGTGTAATTTTAGCCATATAGGAGAAGCTTCAAACATGGAACCTGCGGGCAGGTACTGTTGTTTTGCATCCAGTTCTCCGCATTCTTCTACGTCCTTTATTGCACATGAAAGATGTATTCTAGTTATGTAACCAAGGCATCAATGCATGATATTAATTTGCATATAAGTCTTTCTAAATCCACCTCAAAAAGGACATGCTTTTAGAATATGTTTTTGAATGCAGGTTAATTCCCACCTAAAACAAGAAGAATGCTGCACTGAATCAGTCACACTGCGGTGTTGCTGGTAGCCTAGCATTGTGAATGACTTGTTTGATATGGACTGTACTTAGCTTGTTTGTTGCTAAAGGTAAAGCAGATTTACCACACATGACCTAGAAAGAGGGCTTTCTGGTGGATCCAAGCCAAAGCTGTAGCTGAATGCAGCTGAAAACTGTTCTGTTTACATAAAGTATAAATGATGCATGGTACAACCTGGAACTGATTACGATTAAGCATGTGAATCAAGAATCAAGAATGATTGTGGCTCCAGTATTTCTTTTAAAAGGTCACATACTTTCCAAACTGATCAGTGACTCCACCCACAAAGCGCACCGTGACCCCAACCACAAAATTCTTGGTGCCTCCACCCATAAATGCTCAGTGACCCCACCCACATACTGGTCAGTGACTCCACCCACAAAGCGCTCTGTGACCCCACCCACAAACGTGTCAGTGACTCCACCCACAAAGTGCTCAGTTACCCCACCCACAAACTTCTTGGTGACTCCCCCCACAAAGCGCTCTGTGACCCCACCCACAAAATGCTCAGTGACCCCACCCACAAATATGTCAGTGACTCCACCCACAAATACTCAGCGACCCCACCCACAAACTTCTTTGTGACTCCACCCACAAATAATCAGCGACCCCACCCACAAACTGGTCAGTGATTCCCCCCACAAAGAGCTCAGTGACCCCATCCGCAAGGTGCTCAATCACCCCACCCACAAACTTCTTTGTGACTCCACCCACAAATACTCAGCGACCCTACCCACAAACTTCTTGGTGACTCCACCCACAAACTGGTCAGTGACTCCACCCACAAACCACTCAGTGATTCCACCTACACATTTTTCAGAGACCCTACCCACAAATTGCTTGGTGAACCCATTCACACCCTGCTCGGAGAAGGATTCACTACAGGAAGGTCTAATACTGGATTTCTAGGTTTTTAGGTGTGCTGCTAGTGATGCTACTATTTATATGAGACCCCCAGTCCCCCAATTAAAAAATAATACTCACAGACCATAAAGCTCCAGAAGTATAATCTACATACTCCCTTAACCTTCTGACCAACTTACCAACTGCTTACTCTTTTGGCCTAGCTAGTCGGAAATCACTTCAAGTATAAAATGAAGATATCGGCCATAAACCCACACCACATGCCTCTGCTTGTTTAATCCTCTTAATGGGGTCAGCAGACTTTTGGGGGGGTGTGATGGATCTCAGGTGCTCTCTTTCCCTGGGAAGCCAGCGAGGAGAAGGGTGAGGTGTCTGTGCTGGGGTGCCAGGGAGAGAGAGGGCACAAGCCATCGCTTCCGGGCCCCGCCCCCTTCTGCCGGGGAATAAGGTGCCGTCCCAAGGCTGAAACAAATAAAAAGCCCCACTACCCCCCTCCATCGAAAGGATGAAGTCACTTCTGCCCACTTGCTTTGAGTTCTTTGTTTTTCCTCAAGCTTGTTTAAATCTCCATCTGTTCCTAGATGCTGCGTGTTCCCCAGCTATCGTCTGATGTTTTATGTCATGTTGGAATTGTTAAGTAAAGATGAAATAAAGAGTGGATATGAATCATTTTACCCCATCTGTTACGATACTAAATCTGCTTCCATTATTCATTTCATATAAATAATAAACAGCACTCTAAAAATACATTTTGCATAAGAACTAAATAGAACTAAATACAGAATGAACTGTATAGTGTGTAAAAATAAAGTGTGATCCTCATTTGTCTCCGATTTGATTCGGCCAACATCAATGTATTTTTGCATGTGTTATCCCATCTAAGCAAAAGGAAATGCATCTTTGAGTAGATAAAAAAATCCAAACAGGAAGATATTTGCAAATGAATAATGTTTTTTTATTCAGTATGCAATGCCTTGAATAATATTATAAATATTATAATATTTCAAAAAAGCAGCTATGAAAATGCCAAAGCAATTAGAAGAGCAACCAATGAAAAGACTGCTGATTAACCTGCAGTCTTTGAAATTCAGCGCAAACACGTTCATGTTATTGGCAGTATCAATGCACATTGAAATGTGATTGACTGATAAAGTTCCTAGAAAATTTCAGCGTGGCGTAATCTGCAACTGGACGTGCAACTGCTTTGAACCAGAAAAAAATGACTTGAAAACAGCTTTGGCAAAAGTATACACAAGTTCGCTAATTAGTAGTAGTTGTGCAATTCAGTCAATCTCTGGGTTATACACCGATTTGGACAAAAGTGCCCATTGGATGCTTAATCTGTACGCACAGTATCCATGAGTACCAGGCTGCAGGAGGAGCCTGGGAGTGCATGTGTCTGAAGCCAAATTATGCCATTCCATAAGACGCCAATATGTCAGCACCCAGTGCACTCTCAAGCCCCGATACGCCATTCTGTAAGACGCCAATACGTCAGCACCCAGTGCACTCTC